>CM060921.1:125773483-126373483 GCA_030737875.1 Allium sativum
TTCACATATTTATAGTGATATATTCTGGTGTTTACGGGGGAGTATGTACTGATAATCACTCGAGAGAATAAATTCTCGTCACCCCGTTTCCGTGTGGAAATAAATAGTCCATGTGCCGTATCTAATAACTAGAGCGACGTGATTATTGTCAACTCCAGACCCGTGTGGGGTTTTTATTAATCTGGCAATTTATCGTTATAATTTATATAGTCCATATCAATCATCAGTTCAACCTGTAGTATATAGTCATCGCCATACAAGCCTCTCGCTCGTATGGTAAATCCTCCACCTCGTCACACAAGCTCCAATTGCTTATGTGGAATATGATGAAGTATGCCTATCGTCATGAAGTATGCCATGTAGTGTAGTTCAAAATTAATTGTTACTATCCTATGGCGACGTTTATTATTTCACACAGAATAACCAGCACTCCGCATCCAATGGCATTCACAGGAGTTGATATATAAATAAAATTGCGCAGCCAACTCATCAAGGTTTACCTATTTGTCGGGCACGCAAATAATTTCTTTACTCTACAGCTAATCCATCTTTCCTGTTCAACATATGTATATATATGCAGAACAAAGCTAATAGTAATATTTCTAGCAAACTATTATTTATTTCAACACGCGTGTATTTTTATCAAAGCATATACATGATAAAAGAAATATTTTTATCGTTAAAAATATTTATTCAACACGTGAATGTTTTTAACACTTCATATTTACAATAAAGGTGTAGTTTTTATTGTCTATTTAATTTATTTTGAAAGATGATAGCATTCAACACATGAATTTCAACTCGACGAACGAATTGCAATTCAACACATGAATATTCTATATAGTTTGTATATATATATAAAATGTGATTTTTATCGCTAAAGCTATTTGTTTAAATTCAAATAATATTCAACACATGAATTTCAACTCAACGAATGAATTGCAACTCAACACATGAATATTCTATATAGTTTGTATACATATAAAAATGTGATTTTTATCGCTAAAGCTATTTGTTTAAATTCAAATAATATTCAACACATGAATTTCAACTCAACGAATGAATTGCAACTCAACACATGAATATTCTATATAGCATATGTAATTTATTTCAACGAATGAAAATTATTCTAACACATAAATATTTCAAAAAAATTCGGCAGCATAACGGCAGGGTAGTTAAAACCGGGACCGTCCCTAGTACGGCTCCTCGCTCTACCTTAAAACCTCGCGGTTTTTGACAATGGAGATCATGCATCTAGTTCGCACGTAGGCGGCATGTTTTATTTTCAATTCCACAATTATATTCTAATTTGTTTCAACCACAAGAGGGTATTTTTCAACCACAAAGGTATTTTTCAACCATAATATCAACCACAAACAATTATTTCCAACCATTCGTCATACCATATAATATCACGTCAATCACAAGCAATAAATATCGTCCATGGTCTGTGGACGAGGGGAGTATATATATATATAATATAATAATTCACTTGCATTTCATCACAATTCAAAGCATATATGTTTCATTCAACGCTTGTATAATTTATACATCGCTAATACAACTTATACAACACATGTACATGAGGTATACAATGCGTATATAATTTACACTTTGCTTATATAATTTATACATCACGATTTCATTCACACAATTAGTTTAGATTCCTCACATTGGTTATTGCAGTGCTAAAAACCGTAGGAAGGTCAGAAAAATCCGCGGCTTCTTCTAGAATGTAGAGAGCCTCCTTGCGGTCACGGTGTCTCCTGTTTCATCAAATTTCGTTCACATAGCAAAAAGATACGATTTTTACAAGTTTGCAACGCTTTATAGTGTAAAAATCAGTTGAAAATTGGTTTAGCCGTATACCTCCTTTACGCTCGAAACTAGGTTTCCACTTTTCGGCTAAACCGTGAAGCGATAGGACGAAAGGCCAGTGCTGCGTCCAAGAGGAAGGGAAGAGCTTCCCAGCGCTACCCGAGATGGTCAGATCGACGCTCCCTAGCGGGCACGGCGGCGGCGCGAAGTTCGAGCCTTCTCGGCTCTGTATCTCCCTCTATACTCAACGATAAATCTTGAAATTGCTATGGATTTGAAGATCTCTGAACGCTCTTCAAAATGGATCTTAGTTTGCTTGATTTCGTTGTGTGGTTGTGGAGAAATTGAAGAGAGAAGTTCAGAGCCTTTTTCCGCGTCGCGCCTGGAAGAACGATGAGGGAGACGAATTCTGATTGGTCGGCTCCTTTTTATTTTAATTTTTAATTTATTTATTTCCAAAAATACCCCCCTCCACATACGAACTCGAAATCAAACCCAACGACTGTCGCCCCTAGCTAATTACCCCCATTCCGAACACAATGGATATGTTTCGTTGGCCAATTCGACTGTTACAGTCAGTTATTTTTCAAATTAAAATATAAAACATTCAATATTTAATTTAAACGTACATTTCAATTTGCCAGGGCCACAAACTGAATCGAAAAATTCCAGAAAAATAAATCTAGCTTTGTTTTGATGATACGGTTCTAACAAAACCAGTTTCGTCGAATTCTGAGCTCGTTTGAAAAACGGCCATTTTTAGGTCGACCCATTTTAACAGAAATTGACCAATCACATTTTCTTTTGCCCCGCTCACATACTAGCTTCAAAAATTATGAAATTTGAAACTTAGCAATAATTTGACATCGCGGACCCAACAAAAGTGGTTTCGTCGAATTCCGAGGTCGTATGCAAAATATCAATTTCCAAGGGCTATATATGCTATATAGCGACCTTTCTGAAAATTCAATTGGCCATAACTTTTGATTTCCGTTATGAAATTTCGATTTTTCAGATTCGTTAGAAAGGTATTCATAAACAGATTTAAATATTTTCAGTTTCGCTAAAATCCGTTATATTTTCCACCCGGTACAGTCAGACAAAGTTTGTATTCAAAATTTCAAACTGCAATACCATACCCAATTCTATATTTTATTGAAATAGGCTATTTCAATTACTCAAATTCTTTGGTAATAACCTAATTTAAAAATTTTAAATTGGTTCACATTTTCCGGGTTATTACAAAATAAATATAACAATGCTTGTTTAATCTCTAAAAAATAAATAATAAAATTTAGCAAAATCATTAAAGATAATAGCTGACGTGATAAGTTAAATTAGTATTAATTTCGATGAACCCGAATTTGTCGGTTAATGCAGTTCGATTGAGGTTAATACACCTATAATATATATTTATATAGCATGTATATATATATATATATATATGTGTGTGTGTGTGTGTGTGTGCTTTCGGTCTTATAATATATGTATGTATCCTTTATGTGTTAATTATCAAATCAACTCAATTCTAAAAACATGCACGTCAACATGTATTCCTTCATTTAGATTTGGTAGCGTTATTTTCTTAATATAGACAGTTCATGTTGACGTCTACGTTCGTCGCATTGGGTGTTGGCTCCGCAGAAGTTCCCATTCAAAACGAACAGTGAAATTTTATCTGTTCGCGCTGTCTTCAACACAAACGGATAAAATTACATCATTCCTTTCCTTTTCACGTTGCCCCTCTATAAATAAAAAGCCATTTCGCGAGCTTGTCTTTTCTTCAATCCCTTCCATTTGTCTATTTCAATTCAAAATAGAAATGCATCCAAAATGAGCGACTTCTTGGAATGTTCCCCTAGCACGGCGGATAAAGTTAATAGATTTAGTGCAATTGTCACTTTCAAGTTCTACCTGCTCCTTTGACGTATCAGCATGATAAACTAACCCAAGGTTTACTTGTTAATTTTTGTGATATTCTGATGACTTTGTCGTATTACTTTATTGACTTTGGGAAACTCACTTCACATAAGTAGACTAGAAGAACGAAGATAGAATTTTAGGACTCTTTCATTGATTTATTTGGCCATCAAAGATGTCTAACAAGGTGCATATGTAAAAAGGAGTTAAAGCTAAATATATGGCGCAAATCTAATTCTACCGATGTGAGCCATAAACACGCCATCTGCAACTGTTCTCAAGAGCCTTAACCTACTGATTATCGTAAACTCAAACACTCTAATGTGGTTGTTATATAAACACTTGCATTTATACATGCTTCTTCAAAATATATTTGAGCCTTCACGCATTACATACCCTTTCGGTATTGAAGTTACTTTGTTACAGTCCCACTATTTTTTCCATGGACGCAAATCAAAAGCAAGGGAGCAGCAAAAGAGATTGAAATGGTAGTTACTGAAGCCATAAGTGGTAAGTCCCTCTTTGCAGATTGAGTTGTTGACACTGAAGCAATAGCAAGGAACACGAACATACTGTCCTAGGAAAAACTTTGGGAAGAGCCTCCATTTACAAGGTGAAAGCTAAATACGTTATTTTTCTTCTTTTTATATATACACCAGGCACTTTTGACAATTGTCCAACATTGTTGATGGCGCTACATCTGCAGATACTGTTAGATCATTCGTTTCTTAACCTATTTAAAATTTAAATTGCTTATAGGTGCCCGATTATATGTGAGCTCAATCCTAGAGCATTTACTCCCCAATTGGTCTCATTTGGTCCATTCCAACACGGCAACCTAAACTTAAAAAAATGGAGGTTCACAAAGAAAGAGCACTTGTTCTGTTTCTTATTAAATCTAGTCTATCGCTGCAAAACATTATTGATGAAGTTGCCAAAATTATTAATGAATTACGAGATGCTTACCACTGCATGGACGATCGGTGGAAGACAAACGATGAAGAGTTTCTAAAAATGATGATTTTTCATGGTTGTTTCACACTTGAAATACTTTAGAGGATAAATGAAGTTATTGAAGGCAGTTCTAATGAAAGTGTTTATTCCAATCTGGACCCTTACTTTAGTCTACACGCAACAGAACATATGTGGTTGTATATAAGAAGAGAGATATCGCTGATACAAAATCAACTGTCTCTACTTCTACTTTCAACTTTAGTTCTATTACAAACTCGAAGGGTAGGTGTTCTAATATTTTCATACTATTTTCTTCTCTTCATTTTCAATGTTGTGAAATAAGGTACACATGAACGATATTAAGAATGAATTCACCCAACCAGTTACATGATAAATATTGTAGATCGCTTTTTATAAATGTTAAGAACAAATATGCCTGTTAATCCCATACAAATTAAACCTACCCACGATATCATGTACAAGAAACCATTATTTTTTTAAAAAAAAAATTGACGATACTAAGCTATCCTTCGGTTCTCATATATGATTAATTTTACTAATTGTCCGATATATTATTGTTTTTATTCATAGGAATAATAGTTAAATATATGTTTTCTTTCAGTTATATCTGATAAATAATCATAACTAAATAAACACTGCCATTTTTAATGACGGAGATTGTATTTGTTGCAACGTTTCCTAATAACTAGTACCTATTATCATTCTATATAATTTTTTTGCAATATTACATATTTGAATCTTAATGCAGTATCATGGAGACATCAACCTCTGTATCAATAGGTTGGTACTAAACTTAGTAGCAGATGACGGTGATAGAAGGACGGTTACAACAATAGGGCTACATGCACTCGACCTATTTCGCCAAATTTTACTTGGTTCGATGCCTCGGCCTCCATCTGAACCACGCAATCTCTTCGAATCCAATTCACCACTGCAGACTTTATCCACAATAAAAGAGAGTCGCTTATTTCGATATAGTATTTTCCTCCTTGGATACAACTATGCTAGTGATCCATTACCAATGCACACCTACAAACACTAGTGGTAATACCCACAAACTCAACAAGAATTAAATACAATCCGTTGCACGGTATAACTCGATGAAGCAGGAGCCAGGTTCAAAAAACGAAAAAAACAACTATAAAGAAATAAAATTCGAATCAGGAAAGATCCATCTGCCATTTCTAAAAGTGGATGACACAACAGAATGCTGCCTCCTCAACGTTATAACATTCAAGTATTTGCATGTGACGGCCCACCCCGCATCAGCCGACAGTTCTAATGAAAGTGCGCTGCGCCAATGCCTGCTAGCACGGAAAGGTCACCAATGAAAGGAAAAGAAGGGAATTTGAACTAACAAGAAACCTGTAGTATATCTCACAGAACATGGAACAAAATATAATAATAACATAACTTTGATATAAAATAGGAGAGACAGTGCATAAGCTGAAAACTAAACCATCATAGTAGCGGAAATCCAAAATACAGCTTATGATCCATATCCATTATTACAACTTCAAAATACTGTCTCTAAAGCAAAAGAAAGGAAAGGTACACTACTAACGCCCAAAGCAGTGACCGTCGACAACACAGGGAGAATATATGTAGATAAGACGTAGGAGCCTCCTGCTCGTCTCTGGTACAACTAATCATGCATAATCACCTGACCTGTCTCTAGTCTTCCCGTTTAAGAGCACCCAGAGTAATAAGAAGAGACATAAAACTTTGGGTCAGACAAAAATTTGGTATGAGTGATAAGCAACAAAACAGAACAATAACAGGCATACTAAACCATATCTGAACCTGTGTCTGCAACCAAAGAGTTAGCACATAAGATGTACAATACTCTAAGGTGACACTAACATATGGTGTAAAGATACGGAGGAGGGGGTGTGCATGTCATGGTGATAGTAAACATCAAACATAGTAATCATCCTCACGTCTCTCACTCTGTGCGTAAAGCATACGATATCCACCACTTTGTTCACCAAATATATTGGGGCCATGACGGCAACTCCGTACAACTATTGCTATGACCATACTTCCCTGGTCTATAGTCAATAACCCTACCCAGTCCTCACATCGCTGGCTCTAGGTTAAGGGCCAACCAGTCCACACTTCCCTGGCTCTCGTTCGTCTGCATGCCCCCTCTCTTCAACGATGAACCAAGGTTATCGATATCGATAACCCCTTTGCACACGTCCCGCAGCAAAGCCCAACTCTAGAAGATTACTTGTTGGTTCCCATCTGGATCCTGAGTAATAACTTCCCATTTGGACTTCCTTTGCATCTTGGGTTTTAGTTGGATTGAGATTGGTCTTCAAAAAAGTCATCGCGTGATAGTGGCTTTAGTAATGGTTCGGCTCGGTACCCCATGTCTCGTTCAGTTCGGTGCTCGTAGTCCACACCTCAGTTTGGGTCGTGGAGCTCCATGTGCGGTTCAGTTCGGCTATATGTGTATATAATACTCAAGCCACAGGTTCGGTCCTCCTCAAGCCTCCTCGGTTCGGTTCGGTCTTCCAAGCTCCCTCGGTTCGGTTCGAAATCCCCATTCCCCATTTGCCCCGATCCCACTTGTTCCACCCCAATTCGATCCGGTCTGGGCCTTCCTTGTTGCCCTTGAAATTTTACACTGCTGAAGATGCCATCACCTTGGTTCGGTTCGGCTAACCAACCTGATCCCCTCATCCGATCCGATCCGGATCCCTATAACATTTCCAACAATATATTTTTCGTCCATTCTCGCCATACGACGACGCTTTCAACCATTATAACTTTGCAAACCAATTATAAAACATCCCAAATAGTAGTAATGACATATAGAATCAATCAACAAGGTCAAAACATCGAGCATATAGGTCATTTAAGATCAAACACACCCCAAAAGCATGATTTTCCCCTTAAACCCTCTAAATCATGTTTAGTCATACAATTAGCGAAACTTGTCCAAATTAGCCCAGATTTTTACCAGATCTCTAAAATAACATTTTAGAATTTACAAATTTTTCTAGATTTTTCTGAGCCATAATTTCGCTAATTATCACTAATCACCTCTAATTAGCCGTAATTAGTGAAAAACAATGCAAATCACTCACTTTAGCCCCAAATTACTTATAGATCTGAAAGTATCTCTGATATGGGTCGAATCTCTATGTGTTCCTGCAGCTCTATCCCAAATTCTATGTTAACCCGCCTTGGTTTGATGTAGATTAGGCTAAAACTTGATTAAACGGTGATTAGAAGGTGATTTGGGTGTTGGAGGCCATTGTTAGGGTTGAAGAGAGGTAAGTGGCAGCTGGAAAATGACAAAGAAAAGGTTCCTCTAACCCACACCAGCCCCCATATAGCTCTAATCCTGAAACCCACCAATGGGCCTAGCTCTTAATCAACCGGTTAAGCCCAATTAAGATATTTTTCACCTTCTAAACCTTAATTCAGCCATATCTCCCAAACGGTAAGTCCGTTTGACAAGTGTGACCACTCTATGGAAAGGTAAACCATCATCCGGATCTAATGGAAGTGGTTTCAGGTCAAAACTCCTTACTAATCAAAAGTTATAGGAAAAACAAGATTCTCCAGGGGCAAAACGATCATTTGAAAATCGGAAAAAATCGTAAACATGGGAAATGACCCCAATAGTCGTTCCCTAAAGTTACACGACTATACGACCTCATATGAAAATAAAATAAATATTCTACGATCCTCCAATGCGTAGAATGCGGGTCGTTACACTCTCCCCCCCTAAAGAAATCTCGCCCCCGAAATTCCTCAACTAAGAAACAACCAATGGGTCCCACATGCCTACCAGCCATATCTCGCAATCAAACATACAAAACAAATCTATCCTAGCATGCGGAAAGACTAAATCGAAATAAAAACCTTACCAGGCAAAGAGTTCTGGATACGTCTCCTTAATGCTCTCCTCTGTCTCCAAAGTACAGTCATTCTCATCCCCTCCCCCCCCCCCACTGAACCTTGACTAGATTCAACGCTTTCCTTCGAAGTTTCTTCATATCGTGCTCGACAATAAGAATCGGCTTGCGGTCCCCAATCGCCTCGGGTTCTACTTCGATATCATCCAACTGATCAGGTGAAATAGCCACATCGGGGTCGTGCACGAATTTCATTAACTGGGAAACATGAAATACGTTATGAACTCCCGCTATCTTGTCCGACAACTCAACTTTATATGCCAAATTCCCAACTTGCTCGAGAACTGGGAATGAACCAACAAATCTTGGTGCTAACTTGCCTTTCCTGACAAATCGAATCACGCTCTTTAATAAAGAAATCTTGACAAACACCAAGTCTCCAATAGAGAATTTTAATTCTCTTCTCCTCTTATCAGCATAACTCTTCTTCCTATCTTGGGCAGCCTTCATTCACTATCGGATAACCTTAATCTTGTTTGAAGTTTCTCTTATCACACTTGGCCCAAGCACAAATTTCTCACCGGTTTCTAACCAACATGATGGTGAGTTGCACGGTCTTCAGTACAAAGCATCAAATGGAGCCATACCAATACTGGATTGATAACTATTATTATACGCGAACTCAACTTGATGCAAATGGTCATACCATGACCCTCCAAAATCCAATATGCAAGCTCTCAAAAGATCCTCTAATACACGATTCACCCTCTCTGTTTGACCGTCAGTTTGAGGATGGTATGCAGTACTAAGATGTAATTCTGACCCTAAAGCCTCTTGTAAGCTCTTCAAAAACCCACTAGTAAATAATGGATCTCGGTCGCTCACAATACCTTTAGGTACTCCATGAAATCTCACTATCCACTTTATATACAGTTCTGCTAACTTAGCTGCCGTTCTATTCGACTTAACTGGAATAAACCTTGCACTTTTGGTCAATCGATCGACAATCACCCAAATACTATCATGACCCGATCTAGTCCTTAGAAAACCGTCAATGAAATCTATTGAGACTTGTCCCCATTTCCATTCAGGAAGTTCCAACGGTTGTAACAAACCACTAGGCTTCTTTTGCTCGGCTTTAACTAACTGGCAGTTCATGCGCTTGGATATAAACTTCCCAACGTCTCTCTTCATCCCTTCCCAATAGTAGGTCTATTGCATGTCTTGATACATTTTGTTACCACCGGGATGTATAGTCAGTTTCGAGTGATGACACTCTCTAAGCACTTCATCTCTCAATCCATTAACGTTGGGTACAACTAGCCTCCCATTCTTTAGAAGCCATCTTTCTCGATTAAGACCATACTTGTTCATTCTCTCACCGTCGATACCCATCTCTACCTTGGAGATGATTTCCAATAGATTAGGATCGTCCCTCTTACTGGAATCAATCCGTTCAATCATGGTTGGCCTGATCATCAAACTTGCTAACATCTCTGGATCTAGTTTACACTTATGTATGAAATCATATCCCATGACATATTCTAACCGCTTCTATTCCAGAAACATGGCCCCTAAACTGGCATGTCTCATACTCAATGCATCACCTACCGTATTGCCCTTCCCGGGTGTGTATGCGATATTGAAATCATATGAAGCCAATAACTTTAACCATCTCTGTTGATGAAGGTTTAAATCCCTCTGAGAGAAAAGATACTTTGATGACTTATGATCGGTAAACAACTCGAACCTTTCTCCCAACAGATAGTGTCTCCACATCTTTAACGCGAACACGATTGCTGCCAATTCCAAATCATGGGTAGGATATCTTTTCTCATGCAGTTTCAGTTGCCGACTAGCATAAGCTACAACCCTACCTCCTTGCATCAGTACAGCACCTAGTCCGGTACCACAGGCATCCGTGTATACCGTCATCTCTTTGTTCCCTTTAGGAATAACTAACACTAGTGCGCACGTTAACTTTTCCTTTAGGATCTTAAATGCATTCTCGCACCTTTTGTCCCAAACGAAAGCTTGATTCTTCTTGGTCAACTGAGTTAACGGTGCTGCTATCTCGGACAAGTCTTGGATAAACTTACGATAGTATCCAGCTAACCCCAAGAAACTTCCCACGTCCGTTGCATTCTTGGGCGTAGACCAATCTTGTACCGTAGCCACCTTTGCAGGATCCACGGCAATACTGTTCTTCGAAACAACATGGCCCAAGAATCTCACTTCCTTCCTCCAAAAGTGAAACTTAGAAAATTTTGCTTTCAATTGGTGTTTCCTCAACACCTCCATCACTGTCCTCAAATGTTCCTTGTGTTCTTCCTATGTCCTCGAGTAAACCAAGATGTCGTCCACGAACACAGGATCAAACTTACTTAATTGATCTCTAAAAACTCTATTCATAAGATCCACAAAATATGCGGGTGCATTAGTCAACCCAAATGGCATGACCGACCACTACTCATAGAATCCAAACAGCGTCCGAAATGCCGTTTTAGGTATACTCTCAACTGCTACTCGGAGCTGATGAAAACCTGTCACGAGATCCAACTGGGAAAACACTCTTGCTCCATTTAGTTGACCAAACAAATCATCTATCCATGGAAGAGGAAACTTATTCTTCCTTGTCACCTTGTTCATCTCACAGTAGTCTACACATAAGCGAAGAGAACCATCAGCCTTGGTAGCAAATACAACTGGTGCTCCCCACTCAGAAAAACTCCTTCGGATAAATCCCTTCTTCAAAAGATCGCTCACTTACACCTCGAGCTCTCGCTTCTCTCTTGGCGCCATTCGACGAAGAGGCATCACTATACGTCTGGCATTCACTAAATCAATCCGAAACTCAATCTCTTGGTGTGGTGGAAGTCCAGTCACTTCCTCGAAGATGTCTGAATTCTCGCTAGCAATAGGCACATCTGATAACTCATCCTGTGGGATGTCGAGGGAATGTAGAAAACTAGCCATCACCTCATCACTAGGTAGGCAACCCAATACTACCCTTTGCCCATCATCCGCTCTAATGGTCACCGAAGACCCCTCACAATCTACCACCACCCCATACCTTTGGAGCCAATCGACTCCCAAAATAATGCCAAACCCAGTAAAGCCCAAAACAAAGCAATCACAAGAAAACATACATCCATGACTCGATAAGACCGAATTTCGACAAATCATACAAAGGTTAGTTGAACCACCGATCGGGTTCGTCACAACTAAAGGTCTATCGACAATCTCGGGTTCCAATTCCAACCTATCTACCAGGTCACTAGATATGAAGGAATGAGAAGCCCCGGTATCAAACAACACTCGAACAGAAACTTTATAAATAGAAAGCATATCTTGAATAACGACACCTTTTCCCTTCTGTGCCGCAGTTGGGGGCATTCGACGAAGAAGGAACAACGTTGATAGCATATGCTTTCACCATTTTCTTCTCCTTAGGGGGTTGTGGACATTCATTCTTAAAATGTCCCACTTGGCCACAGTTGAAGCACTTTTTTCCCCCCTGTTTTGCTCGACAATTGCTGGCATAGTGGCCCTTCTTGCCACAGATAAAGCACTCGATATCTTTCTTATTCTTTTTTTCTGACCATCCTTCGTCTGGTTCTGCTTCCTCTTATTCTGGAAATTATTCTTTCCTCCACCGCTTGCCTGCGGCTTTGGCTCCTCTGCAGATGTAACAGCAACCTCGGTTTTTGACTTAGGGTAAAGGCTCTCAGACCTCAGTGCCTTTCCCATTATAGATTCAAATCTCTCATCGATATGGTTTATGAGTCTTTTCCCCAAGTACCCATTTAGACTAGTTATGAACTTATCGTTTTTCTTCTCGGGAGTATCAATAAGGGATAGTCCATATTTCGATAAAGTATCGAATTCAACAATGTACTTCGAGACTGTCCTACCATTCTACTTAAGCTCTAAAAAAATTCTAAACAATTCGGATTTTTGAGCAGTTGGGATAAACTTGTCACTGAAGCGATTCTTAAACTGATTCCAAGTAACTTGATCCTCAGGATTAGCTGCCTTGATACAATTCCACCAATTCATTGCCCGTCCTTGCAGCTGATGGGATGGTAGCTTTCTCTTCATTGCATCCTCGATTCCCAAATCCTCAAAAATGTGCTCGCAACTATCTAGCCAATCTTGAACTTCCGTAGCCGATTTCATTCTGTGGAACGGCTTCCCACCAAGACTAGTGTAATCCTTGCAAAGCTTGGCGAAATTGGTCCTAGGCACCTGCACCGCTACACCACCACCGTTAGCAGCATTAGGAACTGTTCCCTGAGCATCCCTAAGCATCTCTCGCATGAACGCAGTAAATATCGTCCTCATATCAGGGGTATTCCCATTGTTGTCCCCTGAACCCGTACTCGTATATTGGCTCATCGTTCAATCTGTAAAGGGAAAAACGATTAACCATCTCCTTAGTGGTGTCCGTGCAGTGCAACTTCATCCTTAGATATACTAATAGCATATATATATAGTTTTTGAAAACCAAAATATCACAAATACGCGCTCTCATATACGTATACTATCTCTCCCTGATGTCTTCCCCTAGGTTAACTATGAAACCTAGGCTCTGATACCAAGTGTGACGGCCCGCCTCGCACCAGCCGACATTTCCAATGAAAGTGCGTTGTGCCAATGGCCGACTAGCACGGGACGGTCGCCAAAGAAAGGAAAAGAAGGGAATTTGAACTAACAAGGAGCCTGTAGTATATCTCACAGAGCATGGAATAAAATATAATAATAACATAACTTTGACATAAAACAGGCGAGCCAGTGCATAAGATGAAAACTAAACCATTATAGCAGCGGAAATCCAAAATACAGCTTTTGACCCATATCCAATGTTACAACTTCAAAATACTGTCTCTATAGCAAAAGAAAGGAAAGGTACACTACTAATGCCCAAAGTAGTGACCATCAACAACACAGAGAGAATATATGTAGATAATACGTAGGAGCCTCCTGCTCGTCTCCGTACAGCTACTCGTGCATAATCACCTGACCTGTCTCTAGTCTGCCTGTTTAAGAGCACCTAGAGTAATAAGAAGAGACATAAAACTCTAGGTCAGACAAAAGTCTGGTATGAGCGATAAGCACCAAAACAGAACAATAACAGGTATAATAAACCATACCTGAAACTGGACCTGCAACCAAAGAGTTAGCACACAGGATGTACAATACTCCAAGGTGACACTAACATATGGTGTAAAGATACGGAGGAGGGAGTGTGCATGTTATGGTGATAGCAAACATCAAACATAGCAATCATCCTCACATCTCTCACTCAGTGCGTAAAGCATATGATATCCATCGCTTTGTTCACCAAATCTATTGGGGCCATGACGGCAACTCCGTACAACTATTGCTATGACCATACTTCCCTGGTCTATAGTCAATAACCCTACCAAGTCCACACATCCCTGACTCTAGGTTAAGGGCCAACCAGTCCACACTTCCCTGGCTCTCGTTCGTCTACATGCCCCTCTCTTTAACGGTGAACCAATGTTATAGGTATCGATAACCCCTTTGCACACGTCCCGCAGCGAAGCCCAACTCTAGAAGATTACTAATTGGTTCCCATCTGGATCCTGAGTAATAACTTCCCATTTGGACTTCCTTTGCATCTTGGGTTTTGGTTGGATTGGGATTGGTCTTCAGAAAAGTCATCGCGTGATAGTGGCTTAAGTAACGGTTCGGTTCGGTAACCCATGTCTGGTTCGGTTCGGTGCTCGCAGTCCACACCTCAGTTCGGGTCGTGGAGCTCCATGTGCGGTTCGGTTCATCTATATGTGTATATAATACTCAAGCCACCGGTTCGGTCCTCCTTAAACCTCCTCGGTTCGGTTCGGTCTTCCAAGCTCCCTCAGTTTGGTTCGAAATCCCCGTTCCCCGTTTGCTCCGATTCCACTTGTTTCACCCCAATTCGATCTGGTCCGGGCCTTCCTTGTTGCCCTTGCAATTTTACACTGCTGAAGATGCCATCACCTTGGTTCGGTTCGGCTAACCAACCCAATCCCCGCATCCGATCCGATCCGGATCCCTGTAGCATTTCCAACAAGCTATTTTTCTTCCGTTCTCGCCAGTTGACGGCGTTTTCAACCATTCTAACTTTGCAAACCAATTATAAAACATTCCAAACAATAGTAATGACATATAGAATCAATCAACAAGGTCAAAACATCAAGCATATAGGTCATTTAAGATCAAACACCCCCCAAAAGCATGATTTTCCCCTTAATCCCTCTTAATCATGTTTAGTTATACAATCAGCAAAACTTATCCATATTAGCCCAAATTTTTATCAGAGCCCTAAAATAATATTTTATAAATTTATAAATTTTTCCAGATTTTTCTGAGCCATAATTTCGCTAATTATCACTAATCACCTCTAATTAGCCATAATTAGTGAAAAACAATGCAAATCACTCACCTTAGCCCCAAATTACTTATAGATCTGAAAGTATATCTGATATGGGTTGAATCTCTATGTGTTCCAGCAGCTCTATCCCAAATTCTATGCTAACCCGCCTTGGTTTGATGTAGATTAGGCTAAAACATGATTAAACGGTGATTAGAAGGTGATTTGGGTGTTGGAGGCCATTATTAGGGTTGAAGAGAGGTAAGTGGCAGCTGGAAAATGACAAAGAAAAGGTTCCTTTAACCCTAATCAGCCCTCATATAGCTCTACTCCCGAAATCCCCCAATGGGCCTAGCTGCTAATCACCCGGTTAAGCCTAATTAAGCTATTTTTCACCTTCTAAACCTTAATTCAGCCATATCTCCCAAACGGTAAGTCCTTTTGATAAGTGTGACCACTCTACGGAAAGGTAAACCATCATCCGAATCTAATAGAAGTGGTTTCAGGTCAAAACTCTTTACCAATCAAAAGTTATAGGCGAAACAAGATTCGCCAGGGGCAAAACGGTCATTTAAAAATCAGCAAAAATCGTGAACATGGGAAATGACCCCAATAGTCATTCCCTAAAGTTACAAGACAATACGACCTCATATGAAAATAAAATAAATATTCTACAATCCTCCGATGCGAAGAATGTGGGTCGTTACATTGCATGTTAATCTACCTCCTGATGTCACAATCTACGTTACCGTAATGGATGAGATTATCGATTCTGCCAATGATGTTTGTTTGTTGTGTAACAAAAGACTGATATTGGACGCACTGGGAAGCGATGAGGAGGTTGCCCGCATTTTTAACAGTATGGCAAGGACATCACAATGCATCATGATGATCATTTGTCCGAGGTGAGGAAAAATGTCTTTGACTGCTGTAGGAAGAGAAGACATAGATGGAGAGCTTATTTGATACATACCTACTTTAAAAATCCTTGGACTATCATTTCCCCTGCTGGTGGCCTCCTTGTCATTGCACTTACAATTGGTGTTGTTAGTCTCATTAAAGGACCATGGAGAGGTGGATCTCTTTTAGCATCCAGTCCTAATTTTGAATCAACATGTGTTACAGAAGCCAAGTATAAAGAGCCCAATTATTAGATTTACCTCAAAGTTTATTTCTCGTCATCATGAAGAGCCCAATTATTAGGTTAGCCTAAGAAAACTTTTCCCACCACTCCCCATTCAACTAGCGTTAATGAATGCAAATTTGGTGACGGAGGTAGTGCATGTCCTCGTGTACCCCCCAATTAGCTGCTTATAACCCTTTCGAGCCCCTCTCTTCCTTCGGAAAGTAGGAGGGAGTAGACCCCAAAAATTCAATGAGTGTTTGTGCTCCAACTCACTGCGCTGAAAGTCGAGCATGGCATAAGGGTCGTGACTTTAGGCACTTACTTTCTTTGTCTAAATTAGTTTTTTCGAGAAGTGAGAAGATCTCAGACCTTAGAATGCAGCAGCTGTCTTCTTTAGTCGAGGCATCCAAGGTAGGTACGGAGGTGGTCGATTGTTCAACGAAGGTGGTTTTCGAAGGGTTGGCCAGTGGGTAAGCTGCTTCTTACTTGGTTGGTTGTGATTGGCTCTGTAGTGTTGTTTCCCCTTTCAGTGTTGTTCCCAATTCCTCTCTATATAAAAATGATTTAAATTTTGCATGACAGGTAAGGTGAAAAAACTAAGAGCTGTGTACCAGCGATGGGGTTAAAGCAACCATAACTGATGAAAACACAGGGAATGCTACGGATTTAGTGCTTTCTTCTCCAGCTTTCATGGCAATGGCTAAGCTTGGCTTTTCATACAAGTTGAAGAGAGCTGGAATGGTAATGTTGAATACAAAAGAGTTGCATGCAGTTACAAGAATAACTTATCGATCAGAATCGAAGAAGGCAGCAAAAGATCGAATAATTTAACAATAACAGTGTTATACCAAGGCGGTGCTGTGAAAATATTGTTAATTTGAGGAAAAGCGTATTTGATCAGGATCTATTATTGTCTATTTAGATACCAATGAAACTCAACACAAAAGAACAAGAATCAATTATACATCCTTGCAGAAACAATAGCATATGCAAGAACACAGAAGATTTAACGTGGTTCGGATATGAATATCCTACGTCCACGAAGACCCAACAACTTAATTTATTCTTTCTTCACAAGAGGGAGTATAATAAGAGAAGAATGGAAAACACTCAATATATATTTATCACCATATAATTTATACAGAAATAGGGATCTTATTGAGGATATGTAGAAGAAGGCACTATTGGCTTGTTGTTCAAAGGATGAGCAAATGCCTCCTTATTTATAAGAGAAAAGATGAAGGCTTGCTTGAAGATAAGCATGAGAAGTTTCTGGATTTCCTTGATTTGGTGTCACTGCAAGTCTTGTATATTTGTGATAGTTTCCCCCTATACATATATTTGATTGGTTGCTCAAATTAATTAATATAACTTCTCATTCCATCCAAATTTGTTTCCACATATACCAAGATTTGATTGATTAATCAAATCAAATATCTCTCCCATATCTTTCTAATTTATTGCCCATAATTAATTGATTGCAAGAATCAATTAAAATCTTCTCCGTAATTGGCATAGATTTAAATCATCCAATTTTAATAGTCCACCTCGATTTAAATATATTCATCAGTCAACAGAATTAGTTGTTGGGTCAGCGCCCTATGGCGCTCAAGTAGCAGGAAGCAAACTGATCAAGCCTAAGCAATGCTCAAACTTGCCTTTTGGAAGTGATTTCGTCATCATATCTGAAGGATTATCCAAAGTAATCACCTTCACCATTTTGATCTTGTTTCGTTCTTCTTCAAGCATAAGAAAGAAACCTCTGACATCAATATGCTTCATCCATGAACTATAAGCTTGATTTTCTACAAGATGAATTGCACTCCGACTATCTGAAAATAGATCTACATTCCGCTGCGTCATTGAAAGATCATCGAACAACCAAAGTAAGTATAATCCTTCTTTTGTTGCTTCCACCATCGATATCAACTCTACTTCGGTAGTCGAAAAGCTAGGATAGATTGCAACATTGATCTCCATGAAATCGAGCCTATGCCAAGTGTAAAAATATAGCCCGGCACTGACTTCCTAGCATCTCTATCCCCAGCATAATCAGAATCACAGAATCCTCTGAGAAAAATGTCACCATCTACTCCACCATATAACAAGCCCACCGAAGAAGTGCCTCGAAGATATCTAAGAATCCACTTCACTTCTTGCCAATGTTCTTTGCCTGTGTTAGACATATATTGACTCACAACACCCGCTACATGTCCCAAATCTGGTCTTTTGTACACCATTGCATACATGAGACTACCAATGGCACCAGAATAAGGTATATTATCCATATACCTCTTATCTTCTTCCGATGTAGGAGATTGGTCTTTCGACAACCTAAAATGAGAGCCTAATGGAGTGCCGATCGGTTTGGCTTTCTCTATTCCAAATCGAGCGAGGACTTTCTCGATGGATTGCTCCTGAGTGATCCTTAACTCTCTCTCCACTTCCTATCCCTGCCTATCTCGATACCCAATATTCTTTATGCCCTTCCCAAATCCTTCATGTCAAACTCTTTACTAAGCTCTGCTTTCAACTCCTTAACTCTGACCATACTCCGAGATGCAATCAACATATCATCAACATATAATAAGAAAATAAATCATATCATCTTCACATATCCTAAAGTAAACACACTGGTCCTTGAAACTTCTGGAGTATCCCTGTGAAATCATAAACTTATCAAACTTCTTATACCATATCCTAGGAGATTGCTTCAATCCATATAGAGATTTGTTGAGTTTGCAAACATAATCTGGTCTGCTATAATCAATGAATCCTTCCGGCTGCTTTAAATAAATTTTCTCATCCATGTCATCATACAAGAATGCAGTTTTGACATCTAATTGCTCTTATTCCATATCATAATGAGCAACTAATGCCAAGAGAATACGACTGGAAGTATGCCTAACAACTGGAGCTCGTAATATTGTGGTAGTTCATAATATTTCGTTTTGAACTTTAATTGGATACACTGGATCCAATATAAGTCAGATTTCTTTGAAATAAGAAACATTTGAATCTGTTGAGCTATATTTTTCAAATGAAAAGGGAAAATCGAGATTTCGTCCTATAGATTGTGGGTTATATCCAAATTAAAATTTCAAATAGTCGTTGTGGAATTAGTTGTATACCATTACGATTTATTTAATATAATGAAACATTGGTTTCAAGTTTTGATAACATTTTTAAGACGTAATTTTAATTCAATTTATAGAATTTCACTATAATTTTCAATTTGGAAACTAAACAACTATTTTGTTTATCGTAATTTACGCCCTATATTAACGTTTTTGGAACTTCGCAAAATAAGTTAATGGTGGTTGTGGTAGTAGGTTACGTGGAGGGGGTGGAAGTTATAGAAGAGTGGAGTTGCGATAAATGGTAGCGTGCGTGACTTGTTCGAAGGAGAAGGAAGCAGATGATTTAAAACTTGGATAAGGGAAAATTTTGCATTATCCTTGTTGCCGGGAAGAAATAGACATGTGATTTAGAGGGTAGTTATTGTTAATCACGTCATGAACGAAGGATTAAAGGAGTTTGATAAGTCTACCTGCCAAATGAACAGGAAGAATTGTTTTTTCCAAATGACTTCGTGCAATTACTTATGAAAGCCTTACTAATTCTTCAAGCTGCTTGACTGTCATACTATAGGCAACTCTGTTACTTGGTGCGGTATTCCCTCTGCGAAGAGCAACACAGGATTAGAGAGTAAATCCGACCTTCTGATTTAAACAAGTAAATTAGTTTAAATTAGTTATTTAATTAAGGAATTAGTAGTTAATTTAAGATGTATAAATTAAAACGTAAATAACTTTTTATTCGTGAACAGAATTAAACCAAACAGATCACTTTGTAATCGTTATGATGGAATCTATGTTATGGAACTGATGTTGCTGAAGACAAAGCTACAGGAAAGTGGTGATAAAATCAAACGTTCGTTTGATTTTAAATAAGCAGAATCGTCAACTGCGAACCAAGGTGAGTAAACTCACTAACTCTGTCTTGTTTATATTTTATATAAACGAGTTTTAAATTTATTTGTAGTACTGTATGATGGTTGTTTGGATGAATGATTGTTAAAATTAGTTGAATTGGTTGATACAGTTATATCGTTGATCGATTATTAATTATGTTCGCTATGATATTTCATATTGATGTGAAATTAATATTATTAATGTTACTTATGTTGATTAAATATGTGGATGTAGGAAAAACAGGTTGGAGGGATCCAATTGGATTCCTCAACAATTATATTGTTGTTTTTCATATATTGTGTTATATGATGTGATATATATTCTGTGATAGTTTATGTTGGATTTGAATATCACTGACCCTAGAATTTTGGTATTTCAATACCGTGAAATATTTTCAGATATTAAAAAGAAATTTAAGATTTAAAAAAAAAAGAAATTTACTTCCACAAAAATAGAAAATTAATCTTAAATAGAGTTGAAATTGGAAACTGTTTAAGTGGATAAAACAAGAAGCTATTTATAAATAAGTTTATAAATCAAGTGAATAATTTATCATTAGATAAATTGAAATATGAATTCAAGTTCAAATTTATTTAGAAAGTGGAAATTGTTTTAAAACCGATATTTGCAATTGGGACTATACTTAGCAATATATAAAGGAAATTATGTATGAGATTAGAAATGGATGAAATAAAATGGGAATGTACCTAAATAATTATACCAATGGAAGTTAATAAAAGGAATTTGGATCTGAGATATTATTTACTATGGAATCAAGTGAAATTGGATTTTATAAAAAGTAATATTATTCACGACTGAAGTAAATAATGGTTTAAAGTGAAATTATTTATAAATGAAATTTTGAATTGGAAATATAAATTCAAATGGAATTTCAAATTAGAAATAGAAACAGAAATTCGTTTTCGAAGGAAACGATGGATTTTATTCCAGTGTTTATAGTTATGTAAATAAACTCTATGTTTTGTAATATTTTAATATTATTCTAAGTTAGAATTGCTATATGAGAAGGGATTAATAGAAACTAAATAAAGTTGATTTCAAAAGTATGAGATGTATAATTTGTAAATACATTTAATACGAAATGTGAAATGTTTGATAAATAGAAAGGTGTTAGTAGCCGTTTTATAAACGGAATTTGTAAAAATGATGAGGGTTCACATAGTAACTAGATTGGAATCTGAAATGATATTTTCAAATAAAAAATCAAGTTAGATAAAACGAATATAGATTCCTATTTAAGGAATAATATTCATATTTGAAAGTGAATAATGATTGAAAGAAAATGCTTTGTGAATGTGGAAAATTATAAAGAAAATTTGAGATACCTGAAATGGGAAATTTATTTCGAAGTTTGGAATATTAATCGAATATAGGATGTTTGAAAGAGAGTTATTTATAGAAATTCGATTCTATCGAATTGAGGAAAGTACTTTTACTTTCCGTTTTAAAACAAGATTTAATTATTTATTTGCCTATTAATTAAGTTATTTATTTATCTAAAATTAATAAATAAAAGTATATTTTAAAATTATATTTTTCTGAAATAGGGATTATAACGCTATCGTTGTAATTAACGTTTCTGTAAAGAGCTGGATTCTTAAATTGAACTCAAGAGTTGTAGGCAATGTTGTTAAGATTTAAGTTATGAGCTTTGACTATTTCGAAGTTAAGAATATTGTTCAGTTAAGGTCTGAAAGATAATTATACCCGAACTTGATTGACTTCATGATTGACTGAGAAATGGTTAAGGTTCGATAGTAAGGGTTGGTTAGTTAATGATAGATTAATGGGTGGAGTTATAATAATGGTATTTTATATAATATCGGTTACATTCCAATAAATGGGATTTGGAAACGTTTTCCAAATAAAATTAGAGTCTTTTTTTCTGAGTACTGAAAATGAAATGATGTGGCTAATGAGAAGTAAAAATGGAAATTGGAAACATTTTCCAATGTGAACAACATATATTTTCTAAATATAGAAAATAAGGATCTGTTAATATATGGAATGTTTTCCAACCGTAATAAGAGATATTTTCTGGAAAATGGATAATTTGTGATATATGGAAATGTTTTTCCAAGAATCGTGGAGATAAGCAAGCTTTGAAAAATATATGAGAAAAGATAAGAAAATGGGAAACGATAATTTAATAAGAAATTGATTTAAGAGGGGTCAATGTTGTTTGATGGTTAATCGGTAGAATTTCCATTTGGAAATAGGATCGCTGATTGTATGGATGTTCCTTTGATAGTTATATCAATGGTTATCAAAGTTTTAGTTATTTTATACCTCCGTTGTCAATATGGAGAGACTAGGATTGGATTTAATATCTGAAAACCACTGTGTATTGGCATAAGCATAACGAATCAACTTATGTTGAAGATGATTGAAGATATAGTAAAGTGCAAGGGATATTCTGTTAATCCTAGGTAGAAATTGCCCAAGATGGATTAATAGAACGGTACCTTCGGTTTGTCCAATCCCAGGACAACTTATATGGACGAATGTCTGTCGATGTGGCATTCAAAGTAAATGACGGCAAGATGTTCTAAAAGGAAATCGTGACCTCAAGCCTCATCAACCGGGAAATGAAAGAAATCGGGCAGGTAGCACGGCCAAGTGGGTCATTCCCATTAGGGGTATTATCACCTGATCTAGAGAAATTTCATTTGCTTCTTATTCTATTCGCTGCTGTATGCTTTCGGTAACGGTTGCTGATCACAAACGTTGGTGATAATATGATCGGTACACTCAACTTAAATGAGTGGCCAACCATGTGTGGATGGGTTGCAAGATGTTCTTGTTGAACCCTAGTGTATCCCCTCTAGAGTACACTGATCGGAAGGTGGTTCCATACCTTGTCATAGTTGGAAATCCATTTTCCAATAAGTACCCTACGGTTTTTGATTTTTTTATATTATATATGGAGCGTGAGGTGCAAGCGTTCCGATAGATTTCTATTTATTTGATTTAGACACTATTATAATATCATTGGATTTGATATCAAAAATATTTTTGGTTATCGTAAGGTAAAAACCATCTGTTTTTATGTGTGGATCGGTCTTACGATTATCATTTCTTTTGAAAGTTAAACAAATGGTTGGAGTTTGCTCACACCAGTCTCATGACTGACCCGGAGTTTATTTTGTTTGTTTTATCCTAAAATCTTGGGTGCCCAAATTTATACAAGCAGTCAAGTATTCAGGAATTTACAGATTCACTTAGAGGAGCTCGAAGCTGGAGGCTTCACCAGTTAGCTATAGACTATCATATTTTCCGTTGTGTACTATGTTTGTATCTGGAAACAAGTGTTTATAACTGTTCCAGAAATAGCTGTTGTGCTCTGATGATGGTATGTATATACAGTTACTAATTTGTATTTCAAAAGTTATGTTATTTAATATATTTTATTCGTCCCGCTGTGAGTTTTGTGTTCTTCGTTTTCTTCTATTCTAGTTTCTCCTTCTTTCTATTTCTCACCCTCTAACTTCTTTTTATTAATGTTTCGTATTTCTGTGCAATTTTGGTTGGACATGTGGTGTAATTAGTCGACTCAAAGGGTAGAGAAATTCGGGCAATTACATTTGGTATCAGAGCTGAAGGTTGAGTAAGAAACTTGACTCTGTGGCGTAACTCAATAGAGATGGGATTAGTAATACCTAGATTGAGTTTGAGTGTATATATATGAGAGCATATTTGTAGATTTGATATATAAATTGTTTTATATTGTGTTGACTCGTTTGTTGAGTGGTTTATGAATCTTGGTCGATACAAAATGTACAACTGTGTCGATAGGTGTTTCTAAACTCTCGAACAAAGCAATTTGATATAATATTGTTTTAAAGGGGGTAAATGAAATAATTTTTCCCAAAAACTATTTTTGATATAAAAGGTATAATTTTCTGTAATTATTGATTTGATTGATGGTTATTATAATCAAATGAAATTATAAAATATTGGAATGGCTATATATAACCAAATATAATTTGTATATGGATAATATATACAAATAAGATGAACTGGAATTAAATTCAAACCCATAATTTGAAAATTTAAATCCGGAATGTTTAGCAAATATTTTCTAAAGTATTTTTAAAAGTAATATTACATTACTTTAAAGAATTTTTGAATAAGATTGGTTTTTAATAGATTTTGAAAGTAATTAAGCACTGAAATCAGTTCAGTGACGAGAAAATAATTCTGATAATGGGTTGCGACATTATCGGTATTCATTTTCAAGTTTCTAAGTGACGGATTGCTACCATAATAATTCGTTAATGGAAAATTTGTTTTAAAGGAACATGTTGTTTTAAAAATTCAATGTTTTGAATTTGCATATGATTATAAATATATGTGTGTAATTATATGATTCCAAGCCGATTTGGAAATAAAAGACAGGAATTTGAATTCAAAATTTTATGTAACTTGTGTAAGTCAAATGGATTAAAATGGTATAAGTGAATTAGATAAATTAAAACTTAACTTAAGTTAAGTTGAATTGAATTATATTGGATTGGAAATTAAATTGAGTAGCTAATAAATTAAAAGTGAATAAATTGATTTAAAAATCAATTTGGATGAATGTGAATGTTTGTATATGGATTATAATTTGGATATGAAAATATTGATCGATAATCATAAGAAACCAACTGAAATGATATGAGTTGGATTGTCATTTGATATAAACCAAAGAAAACTAAATTGTGTGATCCCATGGGAAGTGAATAAATTGGTTTAAAACCAATTTGAGATGAATGTCGATTGAATGCAAAAATATTGGAGATTATGTGATTTAGTCACGTTAAGAGATTTAATGGTTATTAGACTTCATATATTGGGACTCACCTGTTCAATTGAGTGAGTATAGGTACATGGAGCCATTGGCTTGATTTAGTTGTGTAAATTGCCTACAAATTAAGCAAGTTCGCTTAATAGCGCATATACAAGGTACGCCTACACAAAAATACAAAATTGAGTTTTAAATTTTGTTTTCCGACTGTGTAGGTCGATGTATATGTATTTGTTGTTCCTGCGATATCGCAGAAGTCCCTCCATACAGGGGAGACTCTGCCAAAAAAATTTGAAAATTTAAGGTGTTAGAAAATTTTCTAAATTTTTGAAAATTTTCATGAGCAAGAATAAATTAATATTTTAACTGAACTTAATTGGTTTAGCCAAAACTAAAATTAAGAAGTAAACTAAAAGATTTTTAACCTAGTTAGTAGAGTTTGAAACATTTTTCCTACCTTAGTAATTTCCGGGATGAAATTCTTTTAAGGGGGAAGGAATGTAACAACCTAGATTTTTGCCAATTTATTTTGAACATTTAAATCATTTTAAATGTTGTAATAGAAATATAAATGGAAATTTATATGGAATTTATTTATTAAAAACGACGGTTGAACGTATAATTTATAATTAAATTTAAAACGAGCTCGTAATATCACGGTAGTTCGTAATATTACAATTTGAACTTCAATTGGATATACCGGATCCAATATAAGTCGGATTTCTTGAAACAAGAAACATTTGAATCTGTTGAACTATATTTTTCTAATGAAAAAGGAAAATCGAGATTTCGTCTTATAGATTGTGGGTTATATCCAAATTAAAATTTCAAATAGTCGTTGTGGAATCGTTGTATACCATTACGATTTATTTAATATAATGAAACATTGGTTTCAAGTTTTGATAACATTTTTAAGACGTTATTTTAATTTAAATTATAGAATTTTACTATAATTTTTAATTTGAAAAATAAACAACTGTAACGACCCAGGGAATTTGCGACCTTGGATATCGGCATACAACACCATGTCGATCATCCAAGAACCGAAATCACCGAATAGTCCATGAAATAAAATAGAGGGTGAGAATAGATAAGATAGAAACTTAGAATAGAAGAAGAAGAACATACAACATCAAAGTAAACACGAATCTCACAGCGGAACGAATAAATATATTTCATAACATAACTTTGAAATAAAATAGTATCTGTATACAATACCATTATTAGAGTGTAACACTTACAACACAGCGGAAATAACAATAGCTATATAATCCTCAAGCCTCCTGCTCCAGCTCTTCAAGTATCTGTAAATCCCAACTGTAACACCTAGTAATTTTAAATATTAAAGTTAACAAATTAAAGAATACTTAATTTCAAATGTGGGAATTAAGGGAAACGGGTTGCGCCATTGCGTTCGTCTCGGAATTCTGCTTGAGATAGAGTCCGAGTTTGTGTGGATTGGACTTCGTATGAAGAAGTTATGGCCTTCCGAAGTTTCAGAAATTAATTAAATTAAAAGCAGCTCAGGATTCAGGAATTCAAAATTTGAATTAAAAAACAGGGACCAGGTCGACCATAGTGTCGACCTCCCCTATACAGGTCGACCTTAGTGTCGACCTGCCCCTCCCTCCCCCCCCTTGCGGGCAGATCTGAAAGATGACGATTTTATGACTCAGTGCTGAGTCATTAGGGCTGAGGTGTCATTCTATCTTGACTGAATGGTCTTGATTGATTCTAGGCTAATCTGACGGCTCTTAATTAACTAATCTTCTATAAAAACACCCTAAAACCCTAATCACACAAATTCATACCAAGAGCCGTCATGCCGTCAATGGATAATCTAGAGTAGCCGCCATACACTTTCAACCCTAAAGCAAGATAGAGGCTTGAATCAAAATCGAATCAAATCTAAATAACAACTAAGTCTACATCAAAAGCGAGCAATTCAGTTTCAGAATACAGATCCCAAAAAGACAAGACTATTCTTTTTAATTATGAGTATGATAGTTTTCACAAAATAATTCATTAATTTAATTATGATAAGATATAATTGGGATTATGAGAATATGATTTTGAATCATGTGATGTAAATTGTATGTATGTTTGTGGTGTTGGATCATATGTTAGTTCTTATGTGAATTTTATGCATGTTGGATCATATGCGAATCTTATGCAAGTTGAATCATATATCTTATGAAAGTTTGGGTTGTTGAAATATATGTGAAACATGTATATGCTTATGCTAGTTTATGTGACATTAATCTACATGTTTAAATCTATATGCAAGATTACACCTTTATGTTTAGATCTATATGCAAGATTACACCTTTATGATTAGATCTATATGCAAGTTTACATCTTTATGATTAGATCTATATGCAAGTTTACTTCTTTATGTTTAGATCTATATGAAAGATTACATCTTTATGTTTAGATCCATATGCAAGTTCACACCTTTATGTTTGGATCTATAGCAGTACATAAGTTATGCAAGTTTATGCCCATTACTTATGCTAGTTTCCTATCATATGCTGGTTTGAACGAAATTCATATGCAAGTTTATGTCATGATCCTTAGATCTATTTTATGTGTTATGTGATGTTGTTTTTCTTTTTATAAGTTATACTATTTGCGAGTCTAACATATGTCATATGAAAACGTACTAATAGCGTGGGTATGATGGGATAATATTGAATATACATAAAATTGTGAATTGGCAATAAAATGGCCTTAAAAGGCATATAATTAATTTGAGATATTAATTGGCATAATTGGTATTTATGAACATAATTTTAAGAGACAACTATGGACATAAATAAATTTGGAAATTATTGACAAATTTGAATAGGGATATTAATCCAATTTGGGGTTAAATAAAGATGTGTAATAATAAACCGCCTAAGACACGAGGTTAGACTCTTTTGTGGTGTAAGACTGCCCGGACCCGCCCGACAAATCCAGCAGCCACAAATGCCAGTCTAATGTGAGAGTTCAAAGGCACGAATTAAATGCGTAACAATTGTAAAGACACGAGGTTAGGCTCTTTTGCGGTACAAGACTGCCCGGACCCGCCCGGCAAATCCAGCAACTGCAAATGCCAGTCTAATTTGGGAGGTCTTTAAAAGGTTACGGTTCTAATGAATTAAGTAACACTTAACCAGATAAACATGTGGTGGGACATGGAGGGTTAAGTGGGTGCCTTGGGTGGCATGTGAAATTAAAGGGTTGCCTTGGGTGGTATGTGAAATACGATTACATGCACTTGAACAAGATTGAAACATGTAAGAAGACATGAATAAGAATGGGGTTAAGTGGGGAAACCTTAGTGGGGACCAAGCATAGATGGAAGGCTTGTGTCAAGCATGTGGGTCCTTTTCAAACCAGTAACCCATTAAGTATCTTTTTGAGCTCGATCCAAGTTGAGGACGGGACACGCTTACTGGATTTGATTGTAAGAGGTCAAAACGGATTAGCAGTGGCAACGCAAGTCCAACAGGGTCATGTGCGTGCGTGGGCCCGAGCTGGTAGGTAAGACGTTGTTGCATCGTGTAGATATAAGCCGTGCATTTTTGGTGGTATCGGGTTGCCACTTTAGGGAGTGATACACCCCAATGTGGGGCCAGCATGGGTATCTACGAGTTAGGGAGTCGATCGAATGGGGGTAGTGGGTACAACTAGTGGAGATAGGGGCAGACGACACCTATGAAGGCAGCTAGGGGTACACGAAACTACCATTATCATTATTAAGTTCTATAGGGGGGATCAACTTTAAGGGTGACTAGTGGTGGTGCAGTATAGTAATTATCCTATAGTGATTAGGGACGAGATTAACGCCAGAATATTCCTCTCAACTGCTTTGTCATGCCCACTTGTTTCATGATCATATCTTATCTTACCAAGTTTATGCCTTATCCTAGTTACTTTAATAATTATATAGTTAAAGTTATTATACTCGCCAGACTTTATGTCTGACCCCCTTGTTTTCGTCACTTTTCTTCCTTCCCCCCCTCCCCCAGGTTCTCAGGGTGGGACTAGTACTAGCGGAGCTTGATCTTGGATCTCTTTCTCTCTTTTGGAAGTGCTTGGATTGCTGAAAATAAAGTTCAGCCCATCTCTTTTATGGCTACTTGTGTTGGGGTTTATGTATTTTATGTACTCTTAAACAATTTGTCAAGATGGATATTAAGTGTACTTGGTTTATGAAGTTGTTGTAATCAAACTATTTCTCCGCTGCAATAAAACTTGTTTTAAAATTTTCAAGTACCATTATTTATATCTGTCTTGTTATATTCTGTTCTATACACTAAATACGCTCCATGGAAGTTAATGCATTCCCTTTGTGAGTGACACTAATGGACGTGGGGTGTTACACGTGGTATTAGAGCTGAAGGTTACCAGACCAGATATGAATTTTGAAAAACTATTTTTCAAAAAGCATTTTATAAAGAAATACTTTCAAAAGTATGTTTAAAGGAAAGTATTTTCAAGAGAAAAGTTTTTTTAATAAACATAATCCCCAAGAGGCATATATCTTTCTTTCGAATTCTCCGTTTTGAATCTCTTAATTTTCTTTTCAGCATGTCTAGAATTCCCGAGATACCCGAGGGGATACCGATACCAGGATGGTTTAGAAGGTATCTAGAAGCTAGGGCTAATGTCGCAGGCCCAACAAATGCTCCTCCTCCTCCCCGTGTTGATACTTTTGCAAAGATATGCAAAGATTTTAGGGCAATGGGCGGGAAACCCTTTCATGGATCAGAAACATTTGTGGAAGCTCGAAATTGGCTTAAGGAGGTGGAAGATATATTTGGTGTTTTCGAGGTAGAAGATGGAAGGAAGGTCCAATTGGCTGCTTGGCTAATGAAGGACGAAGCCTCGTTTTGGTGGGAAGTCACAAACGGAGAGCGTTCGGTGGAGACATGGATGGATTTCAAGCGTAGGTTCAAAATGAAGTTTCTCTCACGAGCAGAAGAAAATTTATCTATAGAAAGGTTCTTAGCGTTGAAGCAAGGGGATTTATCAGTAAAGGAGTACGTCAACAAGTTCAATCAGTTAGCGAGATTTGGCATGGAATTGGTAAACACACCTGAGAAGAAGGCCCTGAGGTTCGTTAAAGGGTTGAATGAGCCGCTACATGGGTTGGTTATGACCCACATTCCGATGGGGGATACCTTTGAGAGATTGGTTGACATGGCGCTTATGCATGAAGAAGAGAAGGGTGCTAATGCTAATAAGGCACTAGAAAAGAAAGGAGACCAAAAGAAACCACAACAGCAAAACAAGAAAGGCGGGAAGAACAATAATAGCAAGGGAAAGAAGAAGTGCTTTAATTGTGGGACACCAGGCCATCTGAGCAAAGACTGTAGGAAAAAGAAGAAGACTAGCTATTTCCACTATGGAGAGGCAGGTCATCTAGTTAAGGACTTCCCAAGGAAACAAGGGCTAGGGCAAAGAACTTCTGGATGGCAGCTTCAGGCTCTTATGGCACTAGGGCAGGCAAGAGGGCAGATTCAGGCTCTCATGGCACCAGGACAGGAGAGAGGTAGCAACATTTCCGTTGAAAGTTTATGAAACACCCCACCTCCGTTAGGGTCACTCTCAAAGGGAATGCCCTAATTTTGGTGGAGGTTTATAAGTACAAGTCACAGATATACAAGACAGATATAAGAACACATATTTGTAAACAGCGGAAGAACAACAAACTTTATTTCATAAAGTCAAATACGTGTTACAACAACATTCTTTCCAAAAACATAACATAACACTTTCATAATCTGTCTTGAGTACATTATTTAAAGAAGCATAAATAAAACATAGGTAAACTGCAAAAGCCCCATAGAGTGTGTCCAAAGCCATAGTTCAAAACAGGAAAGCCCAAGCAATACATTTCTCTTCTTCAAGCTGGATGTTGAGGTTGGTCAAGCTGCTGTGTTCCCTCCCTGAGGACCTGGGGGGGAAACGGAAGAAAGAAGACGAAAGAAAAGTAGAGTCAGACATAAAGCCTGAGTAAGTCTAGTACTATTTTGTCTATGAATAAAGAACTGGGTATGATAAGTATAAACAAGAAGTGGGCATGCACTATAAACTTGGTTAAGTTGTCTAGGGTCGAATATACTATCGTACCCCATGTTGATCTCTGAACCCATATAAACTAGTTTCCAATTTGCACCCCATAATCAGGGTGATGTGATCCATTCTATGATGATCGACTCCTACTCGCAAAGTTACATGTGTCTTACGGCCCCCGATGTCTGTAGTTACCTATGCTGGTCCCACCATGGGGTGTATCAAGTCCCATAGTGGCAACCCGACACAACCTTAGAGTGCACAGGTATGCTACTGGTGTCCAGTGCCTTATTTTTCTGCACCGGAGTGTGTGCACGCCCGCACTCCGTTAGAACCTACACTGCTACACCACCGCCGTCGCTTTGACCTCTTACAATCAGCCCAGTAATCGTGCCCCACCCTGCCTAGTTTCAGGGTATCCTGATACACCTTTTTGGGTTACTGCTGAAAAGGGTCCCCCGTTACTAGGTTTTCTATCTCTAGCCAACATGCTAAGTTGGTTAAGTGTTTCCTACCTAACCCCCATCAGTCCGTTTAGTTTAGCATGTTCCATTTTGATTAAGTCTTTAGTTCACTTAATCCTAACAATCCTGACTCAGCCTTAATTGTCTTATTAAGGCCCTGACCTCTCATATTAGACAGGTATTGTTGTGGCTGCCTGTTGCCGGTTGGTTCCGGGCAGTCTTACGCCACAACTCAGTCTAACCTCGGGTCCTTATTGGGCTCCATGTTTAACCTCCCACATTGGATAGGTGTTGTTGTGACTACTGGACAGCCGGGCGGTTCCGGGCAGGTTTACATCACAACTCAATCCAACCTCGGGTTAAACACATCGTATGTTCTACATTTACATATCTTGTCATTCCTCTTTATTTCTTATATGTAAATATTTGCGGCCCATTATTAAGTTAATGGTGTAAAGGTTACACCAATCACAGGCCCAACCCATACTTGAATTTGGGCCCTTCTATTTTATATTTTCATTCATTAATTAATTTTAACCCAACATTATTTTCCCCCGTTTTACACGTCCGTTTATATACATTGGGCTTAGCCTTTTAAAGCCCAATTTAGCCATGCGAAAAGGGGCGGCTTAAAGCGTGATTACATACACAAAGAGGGGAAGGTGAGCGCATGAACTTGCATATGACGTTGGAAATACATAATAGAAACTGGTGTACTTGCATATATATACTTTGGTCATAAAGCATAGGTGACATGAACCAAACCATGTAAACTTAAGATAAGAATCTAAATTAGGTGTCACATAGTCTTGACTACAACATAGACCTATGTTCTTATTTAGGCATAAACATAAACAAGTCATGTTCATAAGGTTTCTACATGTTTACAAAGGGGATACTTTGTTACTAACACAAAAGCATAGATCAACTTAATTATGGTTTAAGTCTAATCACATAACGATAGTATAAATATACTTATGCATAAATATTCCTAATCATGGTGTTTGCTTTAAACTTGCAAAAAGGGATTTTTGAGTCTAACCTAGCCATGTCTCACATATGTCAACATATAATTCTTGTAAACAAGATAGACTTAATCATGGATTTCAATTATGCCAAATATCATTCATAGCCTAGCCATATTCATAAGTTTGCAAAAGCATGACTTAATACATGGATTATGGTGTCAAAATTCCAACATAGTTTCTTATGAACTATAACAACCAACCTTGTTTCAATTACTTGCAAAATGATTTATGCACAAAAATATACATCATGATGACATAATAACAAAGCCCCAAACTTGCATGAATTTCAATCAACTACATACATGTAGCTTCAACATAGATTACATAATTTGCGCAATATTCCAAACGTATACTTGCATAGAACTACCGCATGTAGTTCTTTATAATGAATAACATAATTTTGCACAAATATGAACTACTTTATCATCCCAATTCAAGCATACAAATCAATACAGTTGTTTATTCATACCAAAGTAATACTCTACTTACAATGGTTGCGGCGAATTCTCTAATTAAGAGATATGATTCCTTTGTTGAATTGATTGGCTTTAGGTTGCTTGAATTGCTTTAGGCTTTAGAACTTTCTTCCTAATTCTCTCTCTAGTTGGCGGCTACTCTTAGTCGTTCCTCAGCAACATGGCGGCTATGTTCTTAATTTTGAATGAATAGATTAGGGTTTAGTCTAGGGTTGTTTATATAGAGGTTAGGAATTGATTAGGACCATTGATGTTGCTAGGTTAGATCGTAGCCATTCATTAGATAGAGAGACCAATTAGAACCCGCCACCTAGCCCTAATGACAAAGCAGACCACAGAGAATTGGCCAAACACAGACCTGGCCAGCCAGGTTGACTGGGCTCGACCAGGTCGACACCCCTGTCGACAGGGCTGTCGACATGGGTAGCCCAGGTCGACAGCCCAGTCGACCTGGGTGGCCTTGGCGGGTGTTTATCCGCCCTGGCCCATTGGGCCCCATTTTCGAATTTAAACCTGATTTTCTGAGCTTATTTTATTCTGTTTGAATTTTAAATTTAATTCAAAACTTCCGAAGGCCATATCTTCTTCATACGGACTCCGTTTTTCGAAAACTCGGACTCTATTTCGCGTATTTTTCCGAGACGAACGCAATGGCATATCCCGTTTCCCTTGGTTCTTTGATTTCAAATTAATTATACTTTAATTTGTTAATTTCACAGTTATAGAATTTTCGGGGTGTTACATTCTCCCCCACTTAAAAGGATTTCGTCCCCGAAATCTTCAAGCTAGGAGGAATGTATATCCTAACATCCAATCATCCATCTACTCATCCATCAAACACGAGCATCCATTGTCCTTAAAAGACTTCTAATGCTTCATGATCATATGCGAAGTGTGTGTGTACATGTACTTATCTAATGCAAAATCAGGCGGTCTACTGATTCAGTTGACCTCCTTAATGCGAATTATGTAAGTGCCATGAATCCATTATGTATGAAAATTTTCCTATTCTTGATTCTACATGAGTGCACAATCATTCAATACAAATGCAACATCCGCATGACAACAAATTAGAGTTCAACCACATACGAATGCAAACATATATGCATATGCAATATGAAGTGACTGAGCCGATCTAAAACCTAGATTGTGTGTGTATATGCAACCACGAGCAACCACTAGCAATCACTTGCAACCACTTGCAACCATCATCCATAACATGTTTCAACTACATGTTTTCATCCAAAAAGATTCTACCTAAAGGATAAGGTCGAGGAAATATACCTAAAAAGATAGATAAAAGCGCAACTTAAGGAAAATGAAAGATCAAGGATGTACCCTCGAACAGAAAAGGGTAGGCTGTACGGATTTTAGCTTCAGTTTCCCAAGTCGCGTCTCCCTCGGCGTCGCTCCACTGAACTTTGACGAGCTTGACTTCACGGTTGCGTAGCTTCTTCACTTCTGTTCCTAAGATGCGGGTTGGAACTTTTCTTATGGTTGCTTCGCGTTCCACTTCGGCTTCTTCGAGGATATTTGGCTCTACCACTTCAGCGGACTCATGAAGACATTTTCGGAGATGTGAAACGTGAAATACGTTGTGGACTCCAGCCAACTTCTCGGGTAGCTCTAATCTATAGGCCATTTTCCCAATTTTCTCGATGATAGGGAATGGCCCTACGAACCTTGGTGCTAGCTTTCCTGTGGTTCCAAAGCGAACAATGTTTCTTAGCGGTGATACCTTGAGAAAAACTCTGTCTCCAACCTCAAATTCAAGGTCGGTCCTCCTCTTGTCGGCATAGGACTTCTGTCTGTCTTGGGCCGTCTTCATCCTTTTTCGTATTAAGTCTACTTTCTCTGAAGTCTCTCGGATCATGTCTGGTCCAAGTATGAGCTTATCCGTGGACTCCCACCAACAAGTGGGCGATCGGCACGGTCTTCCATATAAAGCTTTGAAGGGCGCCATTCCGATGGTTGCTTGATAGCTGTTGTTGTAGGCAAATTCCACCAAAGGGAGGTGGTCTTCCCATGTCCCTCCGAAGTCAAGGATGCATAGTCTTAAAAGGTCTTCCAAAACTCTGTTCACTCTCTCTGTTTGGCCGTCGGTTTGGGGATGATAGGCTGTGCTCAAGCATAACGGCGTTCCTACTGCTTCTTGCAGACTCCGCCAAAACTCACTGGTGAAGATGGGGTCTCGGTCACTAACGATGCTAGACGGTATTCCGTGGAGTCGGACGATTTCCTTGAGGTAAAGTGATGCCAGGGATGAGGCAGTTCTTTTACTTTTGACAGGTAAAAAGTGGGCGCTTTTAGTAAGCCTATCCACTATTACCCAAATGCTAGTGTTGCCTCTCCTAGACCTAGGCAGCCCGTCGATGAAGTCCATTGAGATGCTATCCCACTTCCACTGCGGGACCTCCAGAGGATGTAGTAGTCCGCCAGGCTTTTTCTGTTCCGCTTTAACCTGTTGGCACACCATACACTTAGAAACGAATTCTGCCACGTCCTTTTTCATGCCGTTCCAGAAGAAAGTCCTTTTTATATCTTTGTACATTTTATCCCCACCTGGGTGTATCGTCATCTTGGAATGATGCGCTTCCTCGAGAACCTTCTTTATTAAATCTTTTGTCTGTGGGACGCATAGCCTTCCGTCTCGCCTTAGCAAACCCCTATCGTCGATGGAGTATCTGTTGAGGTGACTTGAAGTCTCACCCCTAATTAGCCTATCAATTGTTTCCACAAGCTGAGGGTCTTCGCGTTGTGCTGCCCCTACTGAATCTACTAAAGCTGGGCGCACTTCGAGAGATGTTAGCAAGCCTGGTACGAAATCGGAGGAGGGCCTAAAGTCGAAGCTGGCTATAAACTCTAGGCTTTGTCTTTCAACAAACAACGGGCTTAGGGTCAATTTCTTTCGGCTCAACGCGTCTGCCACTACGTTGCCTTTGCCCGGAGTGTAGGAGATTTCGAAATCGTACGAGGCAAGAAACTCCATCCATATTTGTTGCCTCAAGTTAAGATCCTTCTGTGAGAAAAGATATTTCAACGATTTATGGTCAGTGTAAAGTTCGAACTTCTCACCTAGGAGATAGTGTCGCCAAGACTTGAGTGCAAAGACGATGGCGGCTAACTCAAGATCGTGGGTTGGGTAGTTCTTTTCGTGCACTTTCAACTGCCTCCCGCCATACGCTACTACCCTTCCTTCTTGCATTAAGACGGCGCCTAGCCCTGTCCCACATGCATCCGTATAAACAGTGAACATCTTGCTCCCATCTGGCAGCGTCAAAACTGGGGCTGTTGTGAGAGCCATTTTTAGTCGTTGGAAAGCAAACTCGCAATCCAAATCCCAATTAAACACTAGATTCTTCTTAGTCAATTTCGTGAGCGGAGCTGAGATTTTCGCAAAATCCCTTATGAATTTTCGATAGAAACCTGCTAGTCCTAGAAAGCTTCGGACCTCAGTTGCATTCCTTGGTGTCTTCCAGTCCTGTACCGCCACTACTTTAGCAGGGTCCACTGCTAACCCTTGTTTGGATACTATGTGCCCAAGGAACCTCACCTCTTCTCTCCAAAAGTGGCATTTGGAGAACTTGGCTTTTAGTTGATGGACTCGCAAAGTTTCCATGATTGCCCTTAGGTGCTGAGCATGTTCCTCTTCACTTTTTGAGAAGATAAGGATATCATCTACGAAGACCACGACGAATTTGTTGAGGAAATCTCTAAATACCCTACTCATTAGGTCCACGAAGTACGCAGGTGCATTTGTCAAGCCGAAAGGCATGACAAGCCATTCAAAGAAGCCGTCTGGGGTTCTGAACGCCGTTTTATCGATGCTATCTTCAGCCACCCTTAGCTGATGAAAACCGGTTGCTAAATCGAGTTGGGAGAAAACAGACGCCCCTACAAGCTGGTCAAATAAATCGTCAATTCTAGGGAGAGGGTGCCTATTCTTTTTCGTTAGCTTGTTGAGCTCCCTATAGTCAACACATAGACGGAGTGAGCCATCCGCCTTCGTAGCGAACACCACTGGAGCGCCCCATTCTGAAATGCTCCTCCTAATGAACCCCTTTTCTAGAAGCTCTTTAATCTGTTTACTGAGCTCTTTCCTTTCTCGTGGAGCCATATGTCTAATGGGCAACGCAACGGGCTTTGCATTATCTACCAGATATATGCGGAAGTCTATTTCCCGCTTCGGAGGCAAGCCCTTCACCTCTTCGAAGACATCCGGATATTCCCGGACCACTCTAACTGATTGCAAATTTTCAACAGAGGCATCTAGCGATTCAAGATAACTAAGCATAACCGCATACGAGGGATTACAAGAAATTTCCAAAGTATTACCGAGCCGGGTTAGGAGCCTAACAACCCTTTTCTCACAATCAAGGATGGCCCCATTACTGGATAGCCAATCCATACCCAAAATCAAACCATACCCCGAAAAGCCCAAAACAAAGGCACTACATTGAAATTCTACACTTAGAATAGAAATTTTCAATCCCACACAGATCATAGACAAATGAGCTGGGCCCCCAATTGGGTTTGAAACAATTAAGGGGTCCTCTACCATACTAGTTCTTATGTGCAGAGATTCTACTAAAGCAGACGAGATAAAGGAGTGTGATGCGCCAGAATCAAACAAAGTGCGAACGGGGTGATCATAAAGATAAACTACACTTTCTACAGAAGTATTTATACCTCGCTGTTGCAGAGGTGGCGCTTCTAGCACATGGACCTGTGCCCCTGGGGTGGATCCAGCCCTCTGCCCCTGTCCTCGTTTCTTTGGGCAGTCCTTAGCCCTATGGCCTGTCTCACCGCAAGAAAAGCACCCACCATTCTCCTTGGCCTTCTTTTTACGGCAGTCCTTTACTAAGTGCCCCACTTTGCCATAGAAATTGCACTTCCTCTTCTCTTTGTTGCCTTTCCCGCCCTTCTTAAAGTCTGTCTTCTTAGGCTGCAAACCCTCTTTCTTCCCTTGAGAGCTTTCTGCCTTTGCCTCCTTCTTGCCCTTATCCTCTTCATTCAGCAATGCCATTTGCACCAATCTTTCACACGTGGCTCCCATGGGTATATGGGTCATGGCCAAACTGTGTAATGGCTCATTTAACCCTTTGACGAAACGGAGAGCCTTCTTGTGCGGGGTATTGACTAGGTCAAGCCCAAACCTAGCCAGCTCATCGAACTGATTAACATATTCGCTGACTGTCTTGTCCCCTTGCTTAAGAAATAAGAATTTTTCCAACTGCAAACTTCTTTCCGCATCTGAGAGAAATTTGGTCTCAAACCTTGCCCTAAAGTCCTCCCATGTCTCCACTGGTCTTTCAGCATTAGTGACTTCCCACCAGTAGGAAGCCTCGCCCTTCAATAGCCACACTGCCAATTGTACTTTTTGTCTATCTTCTACCTCAAAGATGATGAATAGGTCCTCCGTTTCTTTCAGCCAATTTCTAGCTGCTACGAAGGACTCAGTTCCATGGAAATCCCTTCCTCCCATAGCTTTAAAATCTTTGCATGTCTTAGCGAATGTGTTTCCCCGAGGAGGAGGTGGAGGAAAAGGTGCCGCTGCAGCTGGATGATTTCCTTCAGCTGGGGGAGGAGGAACGGTAGGACCTGGCTAAGTGGCCCTTGCTTCTAAGAACCGTCTAAACCAACCAGGTATTGGCACCCCTTCTGGCAAGTTAAGTTCTTGGGACATGCTGAAACAAAAAGGATAGATTCAAAACGAAGGATAAGAGATAGTACCTATGGCTTTGGGGAGTGGGCTTTGCCCTTTTTTTTTAAAAAATAAAATAATATTTTTCTTTTAAAAATGCTTCTTTAAATTTCCTTTTTTGAAAATAAATTTTCCAAAACATTTTATCTTATCTGGTAAACCTATGCTCTGATACCAAGTGAAACACCCCACCTCCGTTAGGGTCACTCTCAAAGGGAATGCCCTAATTTTGGTGGAGGTTTATAAGTACAAGTCACAGATATACAAGACAGATATAAGAACAGATATTTGTAAACAGCGGAAGAACAACAAACTTTATTTCACAAAGTCAAATACGTGTTACAACAACATTCTTTCCAAAAACATAACATAACACTTTCATAATCTGTCTTGAGTACATTATTTAAAGAAGCATAAATAAAACATAGGTAAACTGCAAAAGCCCCATAGAGTGTGTCCAAAGCCATAGTTCAAAACAGGAAAGCCCAAGCAATACATTTCTCTTCTTCAAGCTGGATGTTGAGGTTGGTCAAGCTGCTGTGTTCCCTCCCTGAGGACCTGGGGGGGGGGGGGGGAAACGGAAGAAAGAAGACGAAAGAAAAGTAGAGTCAGACATAAAGCCTGAGTAAGTCTAGTACTATTTTGTCTATGAATAAAGAACTGGGTATGATAAGTATAAACAAGAAGTGGGCATGCACTATAAACTTGGTTAAGTTGTCTAGGGTCGAATATACTATCGTACCCCATGTTGATCTCTGAACCCATATAAACTAGTTTCCAATTTGCACCCCATAATCAGGGTGATGTGATCCATTCTATGATGATCGGCTCCTACTCGCAAAGTTACATGTGTCTTACGGCCCCCGATGTCTGTAGTTACCTATGCTGGTCCCACCATGGGGTGTATCAAGTCCCATAGTGGCAACCCGACACAACCTTAGAGTGCACAGGTATGCTACTGGTGTCCAGTGCCTTATTTTTCTGCACCGGAGTGTGTGCACGCCCGCACTCCGTTAGAACCTACACTGCTACACCACCGCCGTCGCTTTGACCTCTTACAATCAGCCCAGTAATCGTGCCCCACCCTGCCTAGTTTCAGGGTATCCTGATACACCTTTTTGGGTTACTGCTGAAAAGGGTCCCCCGTTACTAGGTTTTCTATCTCTAGCCAACATGCTAAGTTGGTTAAGTGTTTCCTACCTAACCCCCATCAGTCCGTTTAGTTTAGCATGTTCCATTTTGATTAAGTCTTTAGTTCACTTAATCCTAACAATCCTGACTCAGCCTTAATTGTCTTATTAAGGCCCTGACCTCTCACATTAGACAGGTATTGTTGTGGCTGCCTGTTGCCGGTTGGTTCCGGGCAGTCTTACGCCACAACTCAGTCTAACCTCGGGTCCTTATTGGGCTCCATGTTTAACCTCCCACATTGGATAGGTGTTGTTGTGACTACTGGACAGCCGGGCGGTTCCGGGCAGGTTTACATCACAACTCAATCCAACCTCGGGTTAAACACATCGTATGTTCTACATTTACATATCTTGTCATTCCTCTTTATTTCTTATATGTAAATATTTGCGGCCCATTATTAAGTTAATGGTGTAAAGGTTACACCAATCACGGGCCCAACCCATACTTGAATTTGGGCCCTTCTATTTTATATTTTCATTCATTAATTAATTTTAACCCAACGTTATTTTCCCCCGTTTTACACGTCCGTTTATATACATTGGGCTTAGCCTTTTAAAGCCCAATTTAGCCATGCGAAAAGGGGCGGCTTAAAGCGTGATTACATACACAAAGAGGGGAAGGTGAGCGCATGAACTTGCATATGACGTTGGAAATACATAATAGAAACTGGTGTACTTGCATATATATACTTTGGTCATAAAGCATAGGTGACATGAACCAAACCATGTAAACTTAAGATAAGAATCTAAATTAGGTGTCACATAGTCTTGACTACAACATAGACCTATGTTCTTATTTAGGCATAAACATAAACAAGTCATGTTCATAAGGTTTCTACATGTTTACAAAGGGGATACTTTGTTACTAACACAAAAGCATAGATCAACTTAATTATGGTTTAAGTCTAATCACATAACGATAGTATAAATATACTTATGCATAAATATTCCTAATCATGGTGTTTGCTTTAAACTTGCAAAAAGGGATTTTTGAGTCTAACCTAGCCATGTCTCACATATGTCATCATATAATTCTTGTAAACAAGATAGACTTAATCATGGATTTCAATTATGCCAAATATCATTCATAGCCTAGCCATATTCATAAGTTTGCAAAAGCATGACTTAATACATGGATTATGGTGTCAAAATTCCAACATAGTTTCTTATGAACTATAACAACCAACCTTGTTTCAATTACTTGCAAAATGATTTATGCACAAAAATATACATCATGATGACATAATAACAAAGCCCCAAACTTGCATGAATTTCAATCAACTACATACATGTAGCTTCAACATAGATTACATAATTTGCGCAATATTCCAAACGTATACTTGCATAGAACTACCGCATGTAGTTCTTTATAATGAATAACATAATTTTGCACAAATATGAACTACTTTATTATCCCAATTCAAGCATACAAATCAATACAGTTGTTTATTCATACCAAAGTAATACTCTACTTACAATGGTTGCGGCGAATTCTCTAATTAAGAGATATGATTCCTTTGTTGAATTGATTGGCTTTAGGTTGCTTGAATTGCTTTAGGCTTTAGAACTTTCTTCCTAATTCTCTCTCTAGTTGGCGGCTACTCTTAGTCGTTCCTCAGCAACATGGCGGCTATGTTCTTAATTTTGAATGAATAGATTAGGGTTTAGTCTAGGGTTGTTTATATAGAGGTTAGGAATTGATTAGGACCATTGATGTTGCTAGGTTAGATCGTAGCCATTCATTAGATAGAGAGACCAATTAGAACCCGCCACCTAGCCCTAATGACAAAGCAGACCACAGAGAATTGGCCAAACACAGACCTGGCCAGCCAGGTTGACTGGGCTCGACCAGGTCGACACCCCTGTCGACAGGGCTGTCGACATGGGTAGCCCAGGTCGACAGCCCAGTCGACCTGGGTGGCCTTGGCGGGTGTTTATCCGCCCTGGCCCATTGGGCCCCATTTTCGAATTTAAACCTGATTTTCTGAGCTTATTTTATTCTGTTTGAATTTTAAATTTAATTCAAAACTTCCGAAGGCCATATCTTCTTCATACGGACTCCGTTTTTCGAAAACTCGGACTCTATTTCACGTATTTTTCCGAGACGAACGCAATGGCGTATCCCGTTTCCCTTGGTTCTTTGATTTCAAATTAATTATACTTTAATTTGTTAATTTCATAGTTATAGAATTTTCGGGGTGTTACAGTTTAGTTTTTCTGTTTGATCATCCTATTCGTACTTTGTTTGACTCTGGCGCTTCACACTCATTTGTATCTGCTTCATTAGTTGAAACACTACACCTAAATACTAGTCAAGTTGCGGATCCCATAGTAGTCTCAAATCCTATTGGTGGTTCGGCTCATCTTTCTATGATTTATCAGGATTTGAGAGTATATATCTTGGGCGTTGGGTTTGAATGCAATGCCTTTGTTCTTGGCTTCATGGGCTATGGCTTGATTCTAGGTATGGATTGGCTAACTAGATATGGGGCCATCCTAGTTGTGAAAGAAGGGTAGTTAGATTGTTGACTCGTTGTGGAAAGACCCTTGATATTTCTTGTGACCCTAGAGGTCCGGTAATGCTTAGCTACCTAGAATCCCTTGACGCATCCAATGATGATTTGAAATCTGTTCGTGTGGTCCGTGAATATAGTGACGTCTTCGATGAAGTTCGAGGTTTACTCCCGAGGCATGAAATAGACTTTCGAATATACTTAGTAGATAATGCAAAGCCAGTTGCATTACTAGTGCTCTACATGGCTCCGAGAGAGAGAAGAGAACTTAGTAAGCAAGTGAAAGAATTGCTTGAGAAGGGGTTCATAAGAAGAAGTATTTCGGAGTGGGGTGCTCCGGTCGTTTTTGCTACAAAAGCTGATGGTTCACTTAGATTGTGCGTGGACTATAGAGAGCTGAATAAGCTAACGAAGAAGAACAGACACCCATTGCCGAGGATAGACGATTTATTCGATCAGTTTGTGGGTGCTTTGGTTTTCTCGCAACTGGATTTGGCTATAGGGTTTCATCAGCTAAGGGTGGATGAAGATAGCATCGATAAGACTGCATTTAGAACTCCTGACGGTTTCTTTGAGTGGCTCGTCATGCCTTTTGGTTTGACGAAGGCACCCGCATATTTTGTTGACTTAATGAGTAGGGTGTTTAGAGAGTTTCTAAACAAGTTTGTGGTAGTCTTTGTAGACGATATTCTGGTTTTCTCTAAAAATGAAGAAGAGCATGCCCTACATCTTAGGGAAGTCTTAGAGACCCTACGAGCGCATCAACTTTAAGCTAAGTTCTCCAAGTGCCATTTTTGGAGAAAAGAAGTGAGGTTCTTAGGACATGTGGTCTCTACCGAAGGAATAGCTGTGGATCCCGCTAAGGTAGTGGCAATCCAAGATTGGAAAAATCCTAAGAACGCAACAGAAGTAAGAAGCTTTTTAGGGCTGGCTGGTTATTATAGGAAGTTCATCAAGGACTTTGTGAAGATATCAGCCCCTCTCACTCGATTAACGAAGAAGAATTTGACTTTTACGTGGGACGTTGACTGTGATGATGCTTTCCAACGTCTGAAGAGGGCTTTGACGACAGCTCCAGTTTTAGTTTTGCCAGACGGGAGTAAGACATTCACTGTATATACCGATGCTTACGGGACAGGGCTTGGCGCAGTTTTAATGCAAGAGGGAAGGGTGATATGCTATGGTGGAAGACAGTTGAAAGCCCACAAGAAAAATTACCCTACCCACGACTTAGCTTTGGCAGCCATAGTTTTTGCACTTAAGTCATGGCGTCATTATTAGCTTGGCGAGAGGTTTGAGTTGTATACAGACCATAAATCGCTAAAGTGCTTATTCTCTCAGAAGGACCTAAACTTGAGGCAACAAAGATGGATGGAGTTTTTGGCATCCTACGATTTTTAGATTGCATATGCCCTTGGCAAGGGTAACGTTGTAGCCGATGCCTTAAGTAGAAAGAAGTAAACTTTAAATCCTTTGTTCGTAGAGCGGCAGAGTTTGGAGTATATATCTACTTTTTACTTCAGACCCTCTTTCGATTATGTACCCGGATTCTTGGCATCATTAGAGGTGCAACCTACACTTTTAGGTCGAGTTGGAGAGGCACAGCGAAATGACCCACGGTTGGTTGAGATAGTAGGCAAGCTTATAGGAGGGGAGTCCTCAAGACATCTTGATAGATATGTTATAGATGAGAGAGGTTGGCTACGTAGAGATGGGAGACTTTGCGTACCACAAGACGAGAGTTTGAAGAAGGCAATTCTTGAAGACTCACATCGCTCTAAGATGACCATACATCCCAGTGGTGATAAGATGTATAGGGATATGAAGCGAGTTTTCTTTTGGGCCGGAATGAAGAAGGACGTGGCCGAGTTCGTTGCTAGATGCTTAATGTGACAACAAGTTAAGGGGAAGCAAAAGAAGCCCGGAGGTTTGCTCCATCCCTTAGAGATTCCACTTTGGAAATAGGAAAGCATTTCCGTGGATTTTGTAGATGGGTTACTAAGATCAAGGAAGGGTAATACGGGGATTTGGGTAATTGTAGACAGACTTATAAAAAGTGCACATTTTATTCCCGTTAAGAGTAGAAGGACCGCCGCATGGTTAGCATCTGTTTACCTTGGAGAAATAGTTTATTTGCATGGCATACCCTCTAGCATTGTGAGCGATAGAGATCCCATTTTCACAAGCGAATTTTGGAAAAGCTTACAAGAGGCGGTTGGGATGCAGTTATGCTTAAGTACCGCTTATCGTCCTCAAACGGACGGCCAGACCGAGAGGGTGAATCGGATTCTAGAAGACCTTCTGAGGCTATGCATCCTAGACTTTAGAGGAACATGGGAAGAGCACCTTCCACTAGTAGAGTTCGCCTATAATAATAGTTTTCAGGCTAGCATTGGCATGGCACCTTTTGAGGCTCTTTATGGACGACTGTGCCGATCACGTACATGTTGGTAGGAATCCACGGATAAGGTTTTGCTTGGACCCGACATGATTAGGGAGACTTCGGAGAAGATAGACCTAATTCGACGGTGAATGAAGATGGCGCAGGACCGACATAAGTCATATGATGATAGGAGATGAACCGATCTTGAGTTCGATGTTGGGGACATGGTTTTTATTAAGGTGTCACCATTAAGAAACGTAGTCCGTTTTGGATCAGTAGGGAAGTTGGCACCAAGGTTCGTAGGACCCTTTCCAATTACAGAGAGGATTGGGCAGACGACGTATAGAGTAAAGTTACTGGAAAAGCTCAATGGAGTTCATGACATGTTTCACGTTTCGCATTTGCGTAAGTGTTTACACGATACAACAGAAGTGGTAGAGCCGAGCACGCTAGAAGAAGTGGAAGTAGAGCGCAATGCCACGATCAGACGAGCTTCTACACACATTCTCGTATCGGAGGTCAAAAAGCTTCGCAACAAAGAGGTCAAGTTGGTCAAAGAGCAATGGGGAGATGATCAAAGAGACACGACTTGGGAGACGGAAGATAAGATGCGTACGTTGTACCCTTTCATTTTTGAGGGTATGTTTTATTTTCTCCTTTTTCTACCGCTTTGTTGATACTTGTCCTATCTTTTAGTATTATCTTTGCGATGACATCTTCGATCTTTAGTTAGGAAGAACCCTATGGTTGAAACATGTGTTTGAGACATGTTATGTTTGATGGATGCAAGTGGTTGCTAGTCGTTTCTCGTGGATGCATGTACACACACCTTAGGCACTAGATCGGCTCAATCACCTTCATGTTGCATATAAATGTGTGTGCATATTTAAATTAATGGATGTATAATGGTTGTGTTATCATATGGATGATGCATTTTGATGAATGGTTGTGCACACATGTAGAAATAATATGTATCGATAGGATTCTTTCGCATACATAATGGACGCATGGCACTATCATGATTCACATTAAGGAGCTCAACTAAATCAGTAGACCACCTGATTTTGCATTAGATAAGGAACATATACGCATATGTTCATATAGCATTAGAAATCTTGAAAGGATAATGGATGCCTGTGTTTGATGTTTGAGTAGATGGATGATTGGATGTTAGGATATGCATTCTCCTTAACTTGGAGATTTTGAGGGCGAAATCCTTTAAGGAGGGGAGAATGTAACACTCCGTAATTTTAAATATTAAAGTTAACAAATTAAAGAATACTTAATTTCAAATGTGGGAATTAAGGGAAACGGGTTGTGCCATTGCGTTCGTCTCGGAATTCTACTTGAGATAGAGTCCGAGTTTGTGTGGATTGGACTTCGTATGAAGAAGTTATGGCCTTCCGAAGTTTCAGAAATTAATTAAATTAAAAACAGGTCAGGATTCAGGAATTTAAAATTTGAATTCAAAAACAGGGACCAGGTCGACCAGGGGGTTGACCCTAGTGTCGACCTCCCCTATACAGGTCGACCTTAGTGTCAACCTGGGGGTCGACCTGCCCCTTCCCCTCCCCTGCGGGCAGATCTGAAAGATGACGAGTTTGTGACTCAGTGCTGAGTCATTAGGGCTGAGGTGTCATTCTATCTTGTCTGAATGGTCTTGATTGATTCTAGGTTAATATGACGGCTCTTAATTAACTAATCTACTATAAAAACACCCTAAAACCCCTAACCTTAATCACACAAATTCATACCAAGAGCCGCCATGCCGTCAATGGAGAACCTAGAGTAGCCGCCATACACTTTCAACCCTAAAGCAAGATAGAGGCTTGAATCAAAATCGAATCAAATCTAAATAACAACTAAGTCTACATCAAAGGCGAGCAATTCAATTTCAAAATACAGATCCCAGAAAGACAAGACTATTCTTTTTAATTGTGAGTATGATAGCTTTCACAAAATAATTCATTAATTTAATTATGATAAGATATAATTGGGATTATGAGAATATGATTTTGAATCATGTGATGTAAATTGTATGTATGTTTGTGGTGTTGGATCATATGTTAGTTCTTATGTGAATTTTATGCAAGTTGGATCATATGCGAATCTTATCAAGTTGAATCATATATATTATGCAAGTTTGGGCTGTTGAAATATATGTGAAACATGTATATGCATATGCTAGTTTATGTGACATTAATCTACATGTTTAGATCTATATGCAAGATTACACCTTTATGTTTAGATTTATATGCAAGATTACACGTTTATGATTAGATCTATATGCAAGTTTACATCTTTATGATTAGATCTATATGTACATCTTTATGTTTAAATCTATATGAAAGATTACATCTTTATGTTTAGATCCATATGCAAGTTCACACCTTTATGTTTGGATCTATAGCAGTACATAAGTTATGCAAGTTTATGCCCATTACCTATGCTAGTTTCCTATCATATGCTAGTTTGAACGAAATTCATATGCAAGTTTATGTCATGATCCTTAGATCTATTTTATGTGATATGCGATGTTGTTTTTCTTTTTACAAGTTAGGCTATTTGCGAGTCTAACATATGCCATATGAAAACGTACGAATAGCGTGGGGATGGTGGGATAATATTGAATATACATAAAATTGTGAATTGGCAATAAAATGGCCTTAAAAGGGATATAATTAATTTGAGATATTAATTGGCATAATTAGTATTTATGAACAAAATTTTAAGAGACAATTATGGACATAAATAAATATGGAAATTATTGACAAATTTGAATAGGGATATTAATCCAATTTGGAGTCAAATAAACATGTGTAATAATAAACCGCCTAAGACACGAGGTTAGACTCTTTTGTGGTGTAAGACTGCCCGGACCCGCCCGGCAAATTCAGCAGCCACAAATGCCAGTCGAATGTGAGAGGTCAAAGGCACGAATTAAATGCGTAACAATGGTAAAGACACGAGGTTAGGCTCGTTTCCGGTATAATACTGCCCGGACCCGCCCGACAAATCCAGCAACCGCAAATGCCAGTCTAATGTGGGAGGTCTTTAAAAGGTTACGTTTCTAATGAATCAAGTAACACTTAACCAGATAAACATGTGGTGGAACATGGGGGGTTAAGTGGGTGCCTTGGGTGGCATGTGAAATTAAGGGGGTGCCTTGGGTGGTATGTGAAATATGATTAGATGCACTTAACCAAGATTGAAACATGTAAGAAGACATGAATATGAATGGGGTTAAGTGGGGAAACCTTAGTGGGGACCAAACATAGGTGGAAGGCTTGTGTCAAGCATGGGGGCCCTTTTCAAACCAGTAACCCATTAAGTATCTTTGTGAGCTCGACCCACGTCGACGACGGGACACGCTTACTGGATTTGATTGTAAGAGGTCAAAACGGGTTAGCGGTGGCAACGCAAGTCCAACGGGGTCATGTGCGTGCGTGGGCCCGGGCTGTAGGTAAGACGTTGTTGCATCGTGTAGATATAAGCCGTGCATTTTTGGTGGTATCGGGATTCCACTTTGGGGAGTGATACACCCCACTGTGGGGCCAGCACGGGTATCTATAAGTTATGGAGCCGATCGAATGGAGGTAGTGGGTACAACTAGTGGAGATAGGGGCAGACGACACCTATGAAGGCAGCTAGGGGTACACGAAACTACCATTATCATTATTAAGTTCTATAGGCGGGATCAACTTTTATGGTGACTAGTGGTGGTGCAGTATAGTAATTATCCTATAGTGATTAGGGACAAGATTAACGCCAGAATATTCCTCTTAACAACTTTGTCATGCCCACTTGTTTCATGATCATATCTTATCTTACCAAGTTTATGCCTTATCCTAGTTACTTTAATAATTATATAGTTAAATTATTATACTCGCCAGACTTTATGTCTGACCCCCTTGTTTTCGCCTCTTTTCTTCCTCCCCCCCCCCACCCCCCAGGTTCTCAGGGTGGGACTATTACTAGCAGAGCTCGATCTTGGATCTCTTTCTCTCTTTTAGAAGTGTTTGGATTGCTGAAAGTTAATTTCAGCCCAACTCTTTCATGGTTACTTGTGTTGGGGTTTATGCTTTTTATTTTATGTACTCAGAAACAGTTTGTCAAGATGGATATTAAGTGTACTTGGTTTATGAAGTTGTTGTAATCAAACTATTTCTCCGCTGCAATAAAAGTTGTTTTAAAATTTTCAAGTACCATTATTTATATCTGTCTTGTTATATTCTGTTCTATACACTAAATATGCTCCATGGAAGTTAATGCATTCCCTTTGTGAGTGACATTAATGGACCTGGGGTGTTACACCGACTACTTGACTACCCGTACGAAATTGGGCACCCAAGAGTTTAGGGAAAACAAAACAAAATAAACTCTCGGTCAATCATGTGACTGGTGTGAGTAAACTCCAACCATTTGTTTAACTTTTAAAATCCTTTCTAAAAAAATGATAATCGTAAGACCAATCCGCGCATAAACACGGATGGTTTTTACCTTACAATAAACCAAAACATTTCTTTAAAATCAATACTCTTCAGATATTATATTAATGTCTAAATCAGATAAATAGCAATCTAGTGGAAACGCTTTCATCTCACGTTCCACATATATTATATACAATCAAACACCGCGGGCGCTTTTTGGGTAATGGATTTCCAACTATGACATAGTATGGAACCACCTTCCGATCAGTGTACTCTATAAGCGATACACTGGAGTTCTACAAGAACATCTTGTAACTCGGCCACACATGACCGACCATTCATTTCGCTTGAATGTTCCGAATATATTATCACCTTATGCTTGGTATACCAACATAACCGTTCCCGGGAGATACAGAAGCGAAAGAAGTAACAAATATGAATATTCTATAGATGGTGACAATATACCCTAATTGGATGCGGCCCACTTAGCCATGCTGCCTGCCCGATTTCTTTCATTTCCCAGTTGATGAGGCTTGAGGTCATAACGTATCTTTTAACAGATCACTCTTTTAATTACTTTGAATGCCACATCGTTCAAATCACAAATTGATTTCCAAAAAAATATCACGGGTATAAGCTAAGAGAAACGAATTCCTCCGCCACCAACGTAAATACGTTTGAAACGATCAACTTACACGATCTGCCAGACATACTCTTTCAGACATTCGTCCATTCAAGTTGTTCTGGGACTGGACAACCCGAAGGCACTATTCTGTAAATCCATCTTAGGCAATTTCTACCTAGGATTTACTGAACAGCCCTTGCATAACTCTGTCTTCAATTATCTTCATCATATTTGATTTGTAACGCTAATGCCATATCGAGTGGTTTTCAGATAATATATCTGATCCCGGTCTCTCCGTATTGACGACGGAAAAATGGTCAAAAATTTCGATAGTTGGTGAGTTAACTGTCAAAGAAAAACACATGTGCAAACAACGATATTTTTTCCAGATGGAAATTATATCGGTCAATCATCATTTAACATTTATCTCTTTAGTTCATTAATTTATTAATTTTTCATCTCCTGTTTTCATATATTCAACATTTCTTATTTTCTAAATTTAGAAAATATACGTTATTAACATTGGAAAACATTTCCATTTCTTATTTTCTAAATTAGAAAACATTTATGATTCTTGCTTGGAAAACATTTCCAAAACTCCTACATTTGGATTTAAACAGATGTTTAAATAAAACATCGTTATGCTAACTCAAAACATTACACTCATTAACTAAATTCACTTAACCAACCTTCACTATCGAACCTTAACCATCCCTTAGTTAAAAAAGGAAGTCAATCAAGTTGGGGTATAACTACCTCTCAGACCTTAACTGAACAACATTTCTAACTTCGAAATAGACAAGGTTCATCTTCTAAATCTTCAACAAACTTCCTTACGTAACTCTCGGGTTCAATTTACGAATCCACTTCTTTATTGAAAATATTGATTATAACTATAGTATTATAATCCCTACTTCGGAAATATCTAACTTTAAAATATAAGTTTTATTCCTTAATTTAACTAGATAACTAATTAGATAATTTATAACTAAATAAATTAATCTTGATTAAAAATCAGAAAGTAAATAGTACTTTCTTGAAATCGATATAATCGAATTTCAACGTATAACTCTTTCTCAAATAATCTATATTCGATAACTCCTTTTTGAATAAACTATATTCGATTAACTCCTTTCGAATAAACTATATTCGATTAACTCCGTTTGAATAAACTATATTCGATTAACTCTATTCGATTAACTCTGATCAATTAACTCTATTTGATTAACTATAATCGATTAACTCTATTTGATTAACTCTATTTGATTAACTCTAATCGATTAACTCTATTTGATTAACTCTAATCGATTAACTCTTATATATATATAATCCATTAAGTTTGATTTCGTATTTTAAAATAATATCCCATTTCCAAATTCTATTTATACTTCTAATTATAGAATTATTCATACGAAATCTCCTTTTTATTTTTAACCACTAAATCTCAATTTTAATTCCCTTTAAAAATGTTGAGTCCACATTCTACTTAACATATCGGTGCCAAAACCGATTTCTACTTCTCTATATAAGTTTAGACTTATATATCCAATTTATCCAATGATAAAATAATTTACTTAATTTATAAAACATATTTATAAATTAATCTTCCACATTTTTCCAAATATTTTCTTTTATAAAATTCTATTCATTTAATACAATACTTCATTTTATAATTCCTATTTATTTCCCGAATAAATTCCTTTTCTGTTTTATTTGTTTTACAAATATTTCTCTTTCAAATTCTATTTGTTTTACAAATATTTCCTTTATAATATCCTATTTTTTCCTAAATAAATATTTCTTTTTATAATTTTATTTATTTTCTAAATAAATATTCCTTTTACAATTCTATTTATTTAACAAATAAATATTTTCTTTTCAATTCTATTTATTTAACAAATAAATATTTCCTTTTATCTTTTATAAAATCCTTTGATTTTATAAATAATTTCTATTATAAAATCCTTTGATTTTATAAATATTTTCTTTTCAAAATATACTTTGAAAATTCCCTTTTCACATTTCATTATTTCTTACGGTATTTAAAATACCAAATAACAGTGATCAATATCATTCAAACACACATAATCAACAACAGATTATATATCACAACATATATCACAATATATGAAAACAACAGTATTATAAATATTGAGGAATCCAGTTGGATCCCTGCAACCTGTTTCCCTGCATCACAGATATTAAACAATATATTTAACATCAACTTCATTTTCAATATGAAATATTCTGATAACAAAATTATTATTTGATTAACGATATATATATATATATATATATATATATATATATATCGTTATCTATAATTTCAACCAATCACATAGCAGTTCAACCAAACAGCCAACACATAGAATCAACCATCATCTTATCAGTTCTAAAAATACGTTATAAAAATATAACTGATAGAGTTGGTGAGTTTTACTCACATTGGACGATCATCATTAAATAACGATAATTGTTGGTTAATTCAGATAGACAATTTATTTTGCTATAAATTGTAACGAGCTCCAATTCACCCCTAGTCAGTTCCATTTCGTAGCCCTCGTCCATACGATCCCAACGGATCCAGTTTCACTGAATTCCATTCCTGGCCCAAAAGAAATTCCACCCGACACAAATTATCATCGTGACCTTCTTCCTCAAACAAAGAAATCCGCTGCTCCATTTCATTTCCACGCTCCATTACAAGGCCTTTCGAGCACCATTCTCCTTCATTGTTCGTTAAAAATTAAACACAACTAAAACTCTTATTTGATTGGGCCTACCTATCTCCCCTCGGCCCAACAGCAAAACCCACCCGCCTCTACATAATCTTCTTCCATCATCTGTATTTCGCTCCTCATCTTCACCAAACACCAAGTACTTGGAACCATGTATCCCATACCGTTTCCATCTCCAATCCCTTTAAATTCATTAACCCTAACTCACAGTATTTCTCCGCCACGTCGGCTACTTCTTCTTCCAAACCGTATGCAACGCTACAGTGAACTTCACCATTTCCTCGTGCTACATTCCCATGCTGCACACTCCATCCTTCATTGTTTTCCAAACCGACTACACCATTGAATCCTCCTTCGAAATCTCTCCTCCCCCACAACAAAAGCATCGAACTTGCACAAACCTACCTCCACCGTCATTTCAGACTGACTCGCCACTACAGTAAAAGAACCGAACATTGTTGGCCCCAAATCGAACCAAAAATTGACATGATGCTTGAAATTACCACACGAGTTCCAATGTCAACTCGATTCCTTGAATAACTACTTCAAATCCGCGATTTGTTCAACCCTAGCTCACGCGCAACATTTCCAGTGAGCAAAAAGTAGTTCGAACCCCCTAAAACCTATATAGGAACGAAGATAATCATTCCAGAACTGTAAATATTTTTGTATTACAATTTATAGCCTTTTATTTGAATCCCTTTTGATTTTTGAAGTGGATCTCCCTCACATTTTTAATTTCAGTGGTGGCGGCCTATTTTTCATTGACTACTGAACGGAAACAATCAGGTTTAAGGGTTAGGTGGAGTATTTATAAGGGTAAAATAGCTTAGAAAGTAAGCTACCAATTTTATAATAATTTAAATTCGACTATTTTCTTAATTTATCACTTTAAAAATTCCACTAGTCACATACAATATCCAAAAATCAGGAAAATGGACATAAGACTAGAGTTCGACATTACGGACCCAACGGAACTGGTTTCGTCGAATTCCGACTCCATTTGCTCACACATCGTATTTTTAACCGTTAAAATATCGACTAATTTTCATGTTAAAAATCAGTACGACCACATGCTGACTCCAAAAATCACGAAACTTGAAATCTAACAATAATTTAATATTATGGATCCAACAAAATTGGTTTCATCGAAAACGGAGTTCGTTTCCAAAACTGGCTATTTTTAAATCCCTAAATAACCCCTATTTAAATATTAAATATATTTAAAAATAATCAAATAAAATATTTAAAAATAAATATTATCGTATATATTCACAATAGAATACCATACAACTCCTAAATAAATACATCAGGATTTACAACTCGATATTTCCAATTTTCCAGTCATATCGATATTCGATTTATATTTAAATCCTTTTTAAAATATAAATAAATCATTATAAGTTATAAAGGAATTCCATAGCAACTTTTCTAAAATTTGATTTGGACATAACTCAAAATCTACACGATGAAATCTCGATTTTTCTCTTCCATTAGGAAAATATACTCCACCGGCTCCGAACGTTTCTTGTTTCACAGAAATCCGGTTTAAAACGAATTCTATATATTTGTTTAAAGTTCGAATCGCCAAATTACGAACTACTGCGCCATTTCGAGCTCCATTATAATTATAATATAATTTACACATTCAAACTTCGTTTAAAAATTAAATTCGTTATTATAATTCAATTATAAACTGGATTAGATCCCATATACTATTCAATTCACACAATATCGTGAATTCAGCTATTTCCGACTATTTCAGAAATTAAATATATTATTCTATTATTTATATTAATTAAATATTCCATATTATTTAATTAAACAACCATTTAAATCTCTAAATCACTATTTAAATAATTAAATTAATTAATTATTATACTGTAAAAATATGGGACATTACATTCTTCCCCCCTTAAAATAATTTCGTCCTCGAAATTGCTAAGGTAGAAATCAGACCCTATTGACTGATTAAAAATTATTTGTTCACTTCTTAACTTTAGTTTCAACTGAACCAACTTAATTTCAATTAAATATTTATTTATTCCTACTAACGAAAATTTTCACAAATCCTGAAAATTTTCTAACACCCTAAATTTACCGAAAATTTCGCCAGCACTTCCTTTATACATGTCAATAGCTCAAAATCCAACTCGCCTCTCTAGGCCTTCTTCAACCCAAAAGAAAATCAAACAGCCAAGCGGCATGCCAGTTCGGCTCATCAAAATCTCAAACCCATATATAATATAAACTGGTACCTTTTTGTTGGGCATATCAATATATCATTTCCATGTATTAACAATTCTGCATATACCAATGTCATCCCAATCATTCGAATATACTCGAGCCGAATTCTGTTCTTAACTCAGATTCCATTTTTAAATTCAACTCTTAACTTACCGGTCCAATTCCATTTCGGATTGTCTCTAATCCAATCTAATTCGATATTTTCTATCTCAATTCATTTTCCACTTAACTGGTTTTCAATTCAATTTCAATTTACTTCCACAAATTTCTAATTTAATTTGTTTTTAATTCAAACAATCTTCCACAGGGAATTTCATACAGTTTAGCTTTTCTAAAAATAGATATCCCTTTTCAGGATTTAAAACAACTTGCTTTCCACAAAACAATTCAAAAAACAAAATCTTTAGTAGTAATCCATCACTTACAACTCGAAAATGAACACCATGATGGTCGAATTCATCATCGGGATTTGTTTTCCAGCGATCAAAGTGAGTTCAATACTATATCACTTTCAATGCCATTCCTAAACACTTCCATTTTGAAATACATTTCAAAATATCATTCACAATGCTTGTAAAACAATTTAAAATCTCCTAGGATTTTAAAATTCCCATATATTTAATTCTATTCCATTTACAAACACTTTTCATGTTTTCAGAATTTTAAATTCCAATTCTGATTTAAATTTAGATTTAATTCATCTGATTTCATATATTACACTTATATGAATTCGGATTGGTTATTTATAATCATTTCGATTATAATCTTATTCGATTATAATAATGACCAACACATCAAATATAATTATTCCAATATATATTTTCTTTATTCTCGAAATATATTTCGGGTAAAATTATACCATTTACCCTCTTTTCAAGGCACACCATGTCGGTTCATCGTATTCGAGTGTTTAAAAACCCTACTGAGCAGAAAATTAAATAAAGGCACATGATAAATTATCCATGCAGACCTATTCACAATCTGATATACAACGCCTACCCCATCCAAAGCTATACAAAATCTTTGACAAGTTTAATCAAATTTATAAGAACCTGCAAACGCAGTAGCTATATGAGAAGAATGGACACCCTAATATCGTAGCATGTACGGATGAAAGACGTTATGGTTATCGTCCTTCTTCCCCACTATAAATACGCAGTAGTCCCATTCGTTGTTTGCTCTAGTGAAACAAACCCTGCACTATTCATTCCTCCTCCTTCTGATGATATTCCATTCGAAAACTAAAAAAGAAAACAAAGACTCGGTCTCGAAGTGAAAATTAGATCCACCTCGTATCTGATTACTGAACCCTAATATCACATGGCGAATCGTTTTGAGATGCTACAGGATGCGATGCGGTTCTTCGGGTACCGGAAATCAACGGCAGGGATTGCTGTTAAGGTAATCAGGAAATTTAAGCATGGATTTGGAAATTAATTGCTTTATTTGGGTTAGAAGAGTTAAACTACACTGATGTGTGGAATTTTGGAGTGGATGGTGACAGGGGAAGTTCGGTACTGTAATGTGGATGCGTGGAGAGTATGGCTTCTGGAGTGGGCCGCGAGCTCAGACTGGTGGTCACTATAGTGTTGAGCTCGGAGAGTGGAGACTGATGGTGGTTGTTGTGGTAGGTAACGTGAAGGGGGTGGAAGTTATTGATGAGTGGAGTTGCGATAAATGGCAGCGTGCATGACTTGTTCGAAGGAGAAGGAAGCAGATGATTTAAAACTTGGCTAAGGGAAAATTTGGGGTTATCCTTGTTGTCGGGAAGAAATAGACATGTGATTTACAGGGTAGTTATTGTTAATCACATCATGAACGAAGGATTAGAGGAGTTTGAGAAGTCTACCTGCCAAATGAACATGAACAAGAAGAATTTTTTTGTCCAAATGACTTCGTGCAATTACTTATGAAAGCCTTACTAATTCTTCAAGCTGCCTGATTGTCATTCTATAGGCAACTCTGTTACTTGGTGCGGTATTCCCTCTGCGAAGAGCAACACAGGATTAGATAGTTAATTCCACCTCCTATTTTAAACAAGTAAATTAGTTTAAATTAATCATTTAATTCAGGAATTAGTAATTAATTTAAGAAGTATAAATTAAAACATAAATAATTTTTTATTCGTCAACAGAATTAAACCAAACAGATCACATTGAAATCGTTACGATGGAATCTACGTTATGGAACTGATGTTGTTGAAGACAAAGCTACAGGAAATTGGTGATAAAATCATACATTCGTTTGATTTTAAATAAGAAGAATCATCAACTGCGAACCAAGGTGAGTAAACTCACTAACTTTGTCTCGTTTATATTTTTATATAAATGAGTTTTAAATTTATTTATAGTACTGTGTGATGGTTGTTTGGATGAATGGTAGATAAAAATGGTTGAATTGGTTGATACAGTTATATCATTGATCGATTATTAATTCTATTCACTATGATATTTCATATTGATGAAAAATTAATATTATTGATGTTATTTATGTTGATTAACATATGTGGATGCAGGAAAAACGGGTTGAAGGGATCCAACTGGATTCCTCAACAATTATATTATTGTTTTTCACATAATGTGTTATATGATGTGATATATATTTTGTGATTGTTTATGTTGGATTTGAATATCACTAACCCTAGAATTTTGGTATTTCAATACCGTCAAATATTTTCCAATATTAAAAAGAAATTTGAGATTTAAAAAAAAGATATTTACATCCAAAAAATAGAAAATTAATATCAAATAGAGTTGAAATTGGAAACTGTTTAAGTGGATAAAGCAAGAAGTTATTTATAAATAAGTTTACAAATCAAGTGAATAATTTATGATTAAATAAATTGAAATAAGAATTCAAGTTCGAATTTATATAGGAAAGTGGAAATTGGTTTTAAAACCGATATTTGCAATTGGGATTGAACTTAGCAATTTATAAAGGAAATTATGTATGAGATTAGAAATGAATGAAATAAAATGGGAAGGTACCTAAATAATTATACCAATGGAAGTTAATAAAAGGAATTTGGATCAGAGATATTATTTACTATGGAATCAAGTGAAATTGGATTTTATAAAAAGGAATATTATTCACGACTGAAGTAAATAATGGTTTAAAGTGAAATTATTTCTAAATGAAATTTTGAATTTGAAATATAATTTCAAATGGAATTTCAAATTAGAAATAGAAATGGAAATTTGTTTTCAAAGGAAACGATGGATATTATTCCAGTATTTATAGTTATGTAAAAAACTCTATGTTTTGTAATATTTTAATATTATTCTAAGTTAGAATTACTATATAAGAAGGGATTAATAGAAACTAAATAAAGTTGATTTCAAAAGTATGAGATGTATAATTTGTAAATACATTTAAAATGAAATGTGAATTGTTTGATAAATAGAAAGGTGTTTGTAGCAGTTTTATAAACGGAATTTGTAAAAATGATGTGGGTTCGCATAGTAACTAGATTGAAATTTGAAATGATATTTCCGAATAAAAAATCAAGTTGGATAAATTGAATATAAATTCCTATTTAAGGAATAATATTCATATTTGAAAGTGAATAATGATTAAAAGAAAATGTTTTGAGAATGTGGAAAATTATAAAGAAAATTTGAGTTAACCTGAAATGGGAAATTTATTTCGAAGTTCGGAATATTAATCGAGTATAGGATGTTCGAAAGAGAGTTATTTATTGAAATTCGATTCTATCGCATTGAGGAAAGTTTTTTTACTTTCCATTTTAAAACAAGGTTTAATTATTTATTTGTCTATTAATTAAGTTATGCATTTATCTAAAACTAATAAATAAAAGTATATTTATAATTATATATTTTGGAAATAGGGATTATAATGCTAACGTTATAATTAATGTTTCTGTAAAGAGATGGATTCTTGAATTGAGCTCAAGAGTTGTAAGTAGTGTTCTTAAGATTTATGTTTTGAGCTTTGACTATTTCGAAGTTAAGAATATTGTTCACTTAAGGTCTGGAAGTTAATTATACCCCAACTTGATTGACTTCATGATTGACTGAGAAATGGTTAAGGTTCAGTAGTGAGGGTTGATTAGTTAATGAAAGATTAATGGATGGAATTATAACAACGATATTTTATATAACATCAGTTAAATTCCAATAAATGGGATTTGGAAACGTTTTCCAAATAAAACTAGAGTCTTTTTTTCTAAGTATAGAAAATGAAATGATGTGGTTAATGAGAAGTAAAAATGGAAATTGTAAACATTTTCCAATGTGAATAACATATATTTTTTAAATATAGAAAATAAGAATCTGTTAAAATATGGAATGTTTTCCAACCGCAATAAGATATATTTTCTGGAAAATGGATAATTTGTGATATATGGAAATATTTTTCCAAGGATCGTGGAGATAAGCAAGCTTTGGAAAATATCTGAGAAAAGACAAGAAAATGGGGAACGATAATTTAATAATAAATTGACTTAAAAGGGGCCAATGTTGTTTGATGGTTAATCGGTAGAATTTCCATTTGGAAATGGACCGTTGAGTGTATCGATGTTCCTTTTATAGTTAAATCATCGATTATCAAAGTTTTAGTTATTTTATACCTCCGTTGTCAATATGGAGAGACCGGGATCAGATTTAATATCTGAAAACCACTCTGTATTGGCATAAGCATTACGAATCAACTTATGTTGAAGATGACTGAAGACAGAGTAAAGTGCAAGGGCTAATCTGTTAATCCTAGGTAGAAATTGCCAAAGATGGATTAATAAAACGGTGCCTTCGTTTGTCCAATACCAGGACAACGTATATGGACGAATGACTATCGATGTGGCATTCAAAGTAAATGGTAGCAAGATGTTCTAAAAGGAAATCGTGACCTCAAGCCTCATCAACCGGTAAATGACAGAAATCGGGCAGGCAACATGACCAAGTGGGTCATTCCCATTAGGGGTATTATCACCTGATCTAGAGAAATTTCATTTGCTTCTTATTTTATACGTTGTTGTATGCTTTTGGTAACGGTTGCTGATCACAACCGTTGGTGATAATATGCTCGGTACACTCAATTTAAATGAGTGGCCAACCATGTTTGGTCGGGTTGCAAGATGTTCTTGTTGAACCCCAGTGTATCCCCTCTAGAGTACACTGATCGGAAGGTGGTTGCATACTTGTCGTAGTTGAAAATCCATTCTCCAATAAGCGCCCTACGGTTTTCGATTTTTTTATTATATATGGAGCGTGAGGTGCAAGCGTTCCGATAGATTTCTATTTATTCGATTTAGACACTATTATAATATCATTGGATTTGATATCAAAAATATTTTTGGTTATCGTAAGGTAAAAATCATCTGTGTTTATGTGTGGATCGGTCTTACGATTATCATTTCTTTTGAAAGGATTTTTGAAAGTTAAACAAATGGTTGGAGTTTGCTCACACCAGTCCCATGACTGACCCAAAGTTTATTTTGTTTGTTTTATCCTAAACTCTTGGGTGCCCAAATTTATACGGGCAGTCAAGTAGTCAGGATTTTCCAAATTCACTTGGAGGAGATCGAAGCAGGAGGCTTCATCAATTAGCTATAGACTATCATATTTTCCGCTATGTACTATGTTTGTATCTGGAAATAAGTGTTTATAACTATTTCAGAAATAGCTGTTATGCTCTGACGATGGTATGTATATACAATTATTGATTTGTATTTCGAAAGTTATGTTATTTAATATATTTAATTCTGCTGTGAGTTTTGTGTTCTTCGTTTACTTCTATTCTAGTTTCTCCTTCTTTCTATTCCTCAACCTCTAACTTCTTTCTATTAATGTTTTGTATTTCTATGCAATTTGGATTGGACATGTGGTGTAATTAGTCGACTCAAAGGGTACGGAAATTCGGGCCATTACAATACCCCCTTCTTCTTAACATACCCCTTTACTAGTAGTCTTGCTTTATATCTGAGATTTTCATTGCGCCATCTTTCACTTTATTTATCCACTTACATCTAATGACTCTTTTGTTGGTAGGAAGTGGCACCAAATCCCAAGTGTGATTTTTCTATAAAGATTCGATCTCCTCTTCTATAACAACCCGCATATTTAATGATAATATATTTAAATATAACGACGTTAACCGTTAGTCGAGTATAGGTCCAAAAAGTCACTTTTTGTATATGAATGAATTTGGACTCGAAACCACTTCCATCGAGTTCAAAATGTCGTTTGTGAATTTTAAAACTATAAATATCGATACCTTTAGAGTTGGTGAAATTTTGTCTTTTTCACTGGGTGTATGACCAAAATATCACTTTTTGCATACAGACGAATTTGGACTCATAACCGCTTCCATTGAGTTCAAAATGCCATTCATGACATCAAAAAGTGTAAGCATCGATATATTATGAGATTTGGAATTTTGGCACTTTGGTTGGGTCTTAGTTTAGCCAACCTACCTCATTCCCTTAAGAGCTCCATCAGTCCTCTCCACTTCATTCCATTCTAACACTTCTAAGAAATTGGGAAAAGGAACAGGAAATTAAAATTCCTAAGCTAGGGTTTTCAATTTGGAGCTCAAATCAAGAGGAAATCAAGTGTAGAAGCTTGGGTAAGCCACCTCTTCATCTTCTCCTACTTGTTTTCTCTCCATTTTCTGAAATTTTCTATGACCTAACTTCTGGGAAATTTGTGAATTAATGTTTAGGTTTTAGATTAGCAAGCTATATTGGAAGAGAGGTTGATTTAGAAAAGCTTTGAATCAATTTCTTACGTTTAGACAGCAAAGGCGAGTTATTTATGAACTCACATCTATGCCACAAGCCATTGACTTGTAAAAGTGTAATTTTGTATTCCTTTGAGTTTGCATATGCTACTGAATTGGTTAGGTTAGCGTAGCTTAGTCGATTTCGTGAGCCATGTTTCATTGAAATGAAAATTATGGTTAGAATTGTCCATATGAACTAATTCATATGCTACTAGTGGATTTGGTGATCTTGTGAAGCTCCATTGTTTCCCCGGCAAACTCTTAAGTCTTCACAAGTTGCTTGAATCACTTTTGTGTGGTTCGTTTTGGAATTTAGCTCTCTTTTTGAACTTATAATCAAAATCATTGCGAATCTCATATACTATGTTCGTGCATGTGAGTTTCGTGTTATAAGTTGTTTCGACAAGTGTTAGAAGCCTCGTTTTTATGTATATAACAACATAAGACTTGGGGCGTTAGCCGATATCATTTTGAGCTTGTTTTCTAGGCCAAATTGTGCTTAGGTTCAGATTTAGACGTCTGAATATTTTAGGCCAGATGTCTGACTTGCTTCAAATAATTATAAAAACAAACATAGAGTAATTCAGAAGTCTTATTTTTATTTCAGACGTCTGAATTGCAATTCAGAAGTCTGAATTGCAATTCAGAAGTCTGAATTGCAATTCAGAAGTCTGAATTTTCCAATTCAGACGTCTAAGTCTCAGATAGAGACTTATGTCTCTGGAAAACCTAACTCAGACGTCTGAATTTATATTTCAGACGTCTGAATCCTGTTTTTCTGCTGTTGACCTGTAGGAACCACAATCAACAGTTTAGGTCCATTTGAGCTCTTTCCCGGCCGAGTTTCGGCCCATTTTGCCTTCATTTGTGACTTTTCAGTTTCCCTGGTTAGCAGGTTTGTGCATTTCAATTTCATTGACTTTCGATTCATTCATGGTGAACGAAATTATAATCGATAGTCATGAAATCTTGTTTATATTATTTAAATGTGAATTCTTAGTTCGGTCTTAATTTCGATAGCTTTGAGATTTTCTTTGACATATTTTATGGACATTCCCGAGACTTCACATTTATTACTGATCATTGTGTTTATTACTCCTATGTCATTATATGTTTATATCTCTATTTCTATCTCGGTTTATTATGATGAGTACAGCTAGGCTGATCCGTTTATTGTTTATTTTCTTATAAATAATACTCAGGTCAGACCGAATATTACATGCGCTTCTCCTTGGCTGTAGCATGGAATAGTTCTTCCTTTTGGCTTAATGCACTTGTTTTAGTAGTTTTATCTTTTAAATATTTGAGATGGTGACTCTTATGTGTACATATTCTTTTGTGTTGCACATGTGTCTATAATTTTGTGATATAGTGGATCTTGCACAACCACTTATATTATGACCACCACTTCTGTAGTATTATTCATATCTATTTCCGCCTTAGAGTTATGAATATTTGTGTCCTACTATGATTTTATTGTTATGTATTTTATATTGCTTTCTGAATTAAATATAGCCACTGTGTTGTAGGTTTGCAATTGATTTAGATGTGTCGGATTTCCACATGAGATTTAAAAAGTTAGACCACATTATCCAACAATTTAACACCCGTTCAAAGCTAATATACATATGGTCGCTCCTCAACAGCCTTATTCTTCAGGTTAGTTGACACCATTGCTTGCAGTGGAATTGGCTAACGCGAGTATAGAGGTGGGGCGTTATACTTGGTATCAGAGCTAAGTTCGGAACAATATAAGATATTATGGCGAGGATCATTGTCCAAAGTTTCTTAGGAAATCATATTTAGGATTTTATTCGAGTCTTTGGACCCGTCATATCCTATCTTATATCTCGATCCTTTGTTTGACCAATCAATTTTATTTGAATCTAATCTTTTTCCTTATCTCTCTTTTCGAGGAGAAGAATGGTTAGGACTTCTCATCGAGGTGCCGTCTCTTTAAGCAATCCCCCGCAAGAAGGAACCTTTATGTCCTCTCAACAACTCTTGGACATTGTGACTAATGCACATGCCGCTAGAGCTACTTCCGTGCCTACCCATCCTAGACCTGGGTTCGCACGATTATGTGGCGACTACACAAATCTTGGTGGAAAGTTGTTTAAAGGCTCTGGAGATGTTATTGAGTTCCCATCATGGTTAAGGACATGCGACCGCATCTTTTCTCTCATGGACCTATCGGACTTGCAACGGGTTCAAGTAGCCTCTAGTATGCTCCTGGATCGAGCACTGGATTGGTACAAACTTTTAACCTCTGATGTTCAAGAAACGGGCCTAACTTGGAAGCAATTCCGAGAAAATTTCAAAGCAAAGTTTATGCCTGAAAGTGAGAAAGTGGCATTAGCTCATTGTTTTATGGACCTTGTACAAGGTGCCTATTCCATGGTAGAGTACGCCGCGTCTTTTGACTCTGTATCCAAATATGGGCTTGAGAATATTGACACTGCGAAGAAGAAGAATCGAAAGTTTGTTAATGGGCTCAACACGAGTCTCAAAAAGTCTTTACTTCTTAAATTGGTTGTGCCTTTTGATGAGCTAGTGGATACTTCGCATAGTCTCGAGGAAGCTGATAAGGGTAGCGATAATGGTGCCGCGGTTGCTAAGAAAGAAAGGATGGGGCAACCCAACCATGGATCTCAATACTCCTACCCTAGGAAGAAAGGGAAACAAGCATCTTCCGTAGAAAATGCTTCTACCCTTAGTCATGGGGCATGTTTCGGTTGTGGTCTTAGAGACCACTTTGTTAATGATTGTTCAGAACCCCTCTTTTGTCGCTATTGCAAAAGTTCAAATCATCATATTTCGGCATGCCTTAAACTCCAAAAGGAGAGAAAGAAGTGATCCTTCTCGAACAAGGTACATTTCCTTCTATCATTAGGGTTATCATCATTTTTGTTGTAATTATCCTTTTCAAGATTATAGACACTTTGTCCTTAGATGTCATTGATTGATTATTTGCATGCTTACCTTGAGCTTTCATTACCCACTTATTTTGCTATCGAGACGTCTTTAGTTTTCTTTGGATAATGAGTGAGTATTCTCATTTGCTTTGGAGTATTACCTTTTCCAAACAAGTAGTTTCGTCTTTTCGATTGAATAAGGAATTTAATTAAGCGTTTTGGTAAAAACGAGTGGGTCGACACACTTGCGTACTTCGTCGGTTAATTTCTAGACTTAGTCAGTTGAGATTCGATTCCATTTTACTGATGAAATCACAGGATCATGCATGGTTCATTGTTGTTCTCATGTGTTGTATATTTTTATATACATCAATGGGAGATCACATGTGTTGTATATTTTATATACATCGATGTCGATCATCTTCATTTGTTCTCATGTGTTGTATATTTTTATATACATCTATGAGAGATCACATGTGTTGTATATTTTTATATACATCGATGTCGATCATCTTTGTTTGTTCTCATGTGTTGTATATTTTTATATGCATCGATGAGAGATCACATGTGTTGTATATTTTCATATACATCGATGTCAATCATCTTCGTTTGTTCTCATGTGTTGTGTATCTTTATACGCATCCTTGAGAGATCTCGTGTGTTGTATGTCTTTATATACTTCCTCGTTAGTCATCTTTGTTGTTCTCATGTGTTGTGTATCTTTATATGCATCCCTGAGAGATCTCGTGTGTTGTATATCTTTATATACATCCTCGTTGATTATTTTTGATTGATCACATGTGTTGTATATTTTTATATACATTGATGTCAATCACTTTCGTTGGAGCCCGTGTGATGAATTGCAACCTCGTGGTGAACAAAGTTGTTTATCCTTCCACCAATTTAAAGACTAGTTGATTTAGTGACTTTCGATTAGGAAGCAGCCAATTATTTCTTTTGGCTACTCTCGTGTTTGTGGATGTTCAAACTCTCATCCTTGAAGAGTGATCATTCTATACATGCCTAATTGCATTATCTTGGTTGTTTGGGTTTTGTTGGAAACGTAAAAGTTCCAGTTTATTTGTTTTTGAAATATTAGAGAAAGTGCTAATATTTCCAATTTAAGATGTATAATCTGAATTTTTATTTCATGGTCTTGTTTTCCCCAACTGGATCGCTTATTTTTGTTAATGGTATATATATGACAATCGTATACATCCTATTCAATGTAAGAAAATTTAGTAAGCTAGAATAGTTTAAAGTAATTTTACAAAGGATAAAATTTTCTAGCTAAAACGTGATAAAGAATGTTCAACGATTTTGGATAGCCGATATTACCAACTTTCTAATTTGATTGATTAATTAGTTTGTGCTGAAAAAGTAAGAGTATGAATTCATAATTTATAAACTTATTGAACATTAAACGAATTAATTAATTTTTTTTAAAATGATGCTCGTCGCAAGGCGGTAGTTTGTACTTTTTGATTTGAATTTCAAATGAGTGTGTAGGATCCAATACAAGTCGGAATTCTTTGAGACAAGAATTATCCGAATCTATTGGATAATAGTTTTCTAGTGAGGGAAAAATATTTAAATTTCATCTTGTAGATTTTTTGATATGTCTAAACCAAATTTTCATAAAAATCATAGTATGGTAGTTCGTGATTTAAAATTTAAATAACTATTGAAATTGAGGTTTAGAATATATAGAATTTGAATAAGAAATTTCTAATTTCTCACAAATACTTGTGGGAAAAATAAGTTAGTTGCTCGTATATGTTCGTGAGTTTTTTATGAACATTATATGTTTATTAACTTAAGTTATATAGTGATTTATGACTCAAAAGTTAAAATCTAATTCAAAAATGAAATTTTGAATTAAACCACCTTTAAATAGATCTTATTGATGGGTGGTTGTTATTTATATTGAGTTTTTCTTAAGTAATTGCGAGGACGCAATTTCTTTAAAGAGGGAAGTCTGTAGCAACCCGCATATTTAATGATAATATATTTAAATATTTTATTTAAATATATCGACGTTGACCGTTAGTCGAGTATAGTTCCAAAAAGTCACTTTTTGTATACGGATGAATTTGGACTCGAAACCACTTCCATCGAGTTCAAAATGTCATTTGTGGCTTTTAAATCGATAACTTTAGAGTTGGTGAAATTTCGTCTTTTTCATTGGTTGTATGACCAAAATATCACCTTTTGCATATTGACGAATTTGGACTCGAAACCACTTCCATTGAGTTCAAAATGTCGTTTACAACATCAAAAAGTGTAAGCATCGATAAATTCCGAGATTCGGAATTTTGGCACTTTGGTTGGGTCTTGGTTTAGCCAACCTAGCCTATTCCCTTAAGAGCTCCATCAACCCTCTCCACTTCATTTCATTCTAACACTTCTAAGAAAATGGAAATGGGGAAAGGAATAGGAAATTAAAATTCCTTAGCTTAGGTTTTCAATTTGGAGCTCAAATCAAGAGGAAATCAAGTGTAGAAGCTTGGGTAAGCCTCCTCTTCATCTTCCCCATATTCTCCTACTTGCTTTCTCTCCATTTTCTGAAGTTTCCTATGACCTAATTCTAGAAAATTTGTGAGAAATGTTTAGGTTGGAGATTAGCAAGCTATATTGGAAGAGATGTTGATTTAGCAAAGCTTTGAATTGATTTCCTTCTTTTAGCAAGCAAAGGTGGGTTCTTTATGAACTCACATCTATGCCACAAGCCATTGGCTTGTAAAAGTGTAATTTAGTATTCCTTTGAATTTGCATATGCTAGTGAATTGGTTAGGTTAGCATAGACGATTTCATGAGTTATGTTTCATTGACTTGAAAATTATGGTTAGGATTGTTCACACGCTCTAATTCATGTGCTACTAGTGGATTTGATGATCTTGCGAAGCTCGATTATCTCCCAGGCAAACTCTTAAGTCTTCACAAGTCGCTTGAATCACTTTTGCATGCTTTGGTTTGGAATTTAGCTCGGTTTTGAACTTATAATCTAATTCATTGCGAATCTCATGTACGTATGTTTGTGCATGGAGTTTTGTGTTATAAGTTGTTTCAGCAAGTATTAAAAGCCTCATTTTTATGTATATAACAACATAGGTCTTAGGGAGTTTGCCGATATCATTTTGGGCTTGTTTTCTAGGCCAAATTGTACTCAGGCTCAGATTCAGGCGTTTGAATATTTTAGGTCAGATGTCTGACCTGCTTCAAATAGTTATAAAAACAAACAGAAAGCAATTCAGAAGTCTGAATTTTTATTTCAGACGTCTGAATTTTCCCATTCAGACGTCTGAATCTCAGATAGAGGCTTATGTCTCTGGAAAAACCAATTCAGACGTCTGAGTTAATATTTCATATGTCTGAATCCTGTTTTTCTACTGTTGACCAGTGGAGACAACGATCAACGGTTTAGGTCCAGTTGAGCTCATTCCCAGCCGTGTTTTGCCCATTTTGCCTTCGTTTGTGACTTTTCAGTTTCCCTGGTTCGTAGGTTTCTGCATTTTCATTGACTTTTGATTTATTCGTGGTGAATGAAATTATAATCGATAGTCGTGAAATCATGTTTACGTTATTAAAACGTGAATTCTTAGTTCGGTCATCATTATATGAAGTGATTATATGAAGGTTTTTTAATTTATTAATAGATACCAATCTTTTACTAAATGGTTTCTAACTCTACTTCATTATATGAAGTGATTTTCCAAATTGGTTTCTATTCCGCCTTCATTATATGAAGTTATTTTATAAATCACTTTCTAATCTGCTAGTATATATATTTATATAAACCTTTTTCTGGTTCGTATGAAAATCCAACTAAATGCCTTAGTAAAAACAAGGACTATGATCCCTTGTGTTTTCTTTGATGGTTAATTGATGGACTCGATCGATTGAATACTATGGCAATGATCGTTTCGTATTTCTAGTGGAATATACAACTTGTTCGTAAATATTCAAGTAGAGCAAGTGGTTATGGGACATGTAACTCTTATATTTACTAGCTTGGTGTAGTTACACTATATTTGCTCTTCGGATCAATCCGACCTTCGGGTCACTTTGATGATCTTCGGATCATCCTAAGGAACTTTGGTTCCATCTTATCATAGGAACTTCGATTCCAGTGGATCTTCGGATCACTCCGACCTTCGGGTCATCCTAAGGTTCTCCGGATCATCTTAAGGAACTTTGGTTCATTCGTCTATATAGTTGATCTTCGGATCATTTCATATCGGCGAGATACGCGATTTAATATTTCTTATTTTCATGTACACTTGATGGGAGACATCATTTCTCATGAATAATCATTTGCTGAGATCGAGTTATCTATTTCGTGTTGACTTGATGGGCGACATCATTTCTCGTGAGTAGTCTTGTTTTGATATCATGTTAGCTACATTGCATTGACTTGATGGGTGACATCATTTCTCGTAAATAGCTATATCTTTAGAGTGTTATAATCTATTATATAGCTTTGAGATTTTCTTTGACATATTTTATGGACATTTCCGAGACTTCACATATATTACTGATCATTGTTGTTATTGCTCCTATGTCATTATATGTTTATATCTCTATTTCGATCTCGCTTTATTATGATGAGTACAACTAGGCTGATCCGTTTATTGTTTATTTTCTTATAAATAATACTCGGGTCAGACCGAGTATTACAAGTGCTTCTCCTTGACTGTAGCATGGACTAGTTCTTCCTTTTGGCTAACTGCACTTGTTTTATTAGTTTTATCGTTCATGTATCTGAGATAGTGAATCTTGTGTGTACATATTCTTTTATGTTGTACATGTATCTATAATTTTATGATATAGTGGATCTTGCACGACCACTTATATTATGACCACAACTTCTGTAGTATTATTCATATTTATTTCTGCCTTAGTGATATGAATATCTGTGTCTGACTCTGTTTTTACTGTTATGTATTTTATATGGATTTCCAAATTATATATAGCCACTATATAGTAGATTTGAAATTGATTTAGATGTGTCAAATTTCCTCATGAGATTTAAAAAGTTAGACCACATTATCCGACATATTTAACACTCATTCAAAGCTAATATACAAATGGTATCTCCTCAAATACCTTATTCTTCGGGTTAGTTGACACCGTTGCTTGCAATGGCCTTGGATAACGCAAGTATAAAGGTAGGGCATTACATCTTCCATAGTAACTAACCAACTGGAACTATCAACTGATGCAATAGCGTCTCTATAATCTCTGGGCTCATCATGGACAACGTTTAATGCATACGTTGCCATATCATCGAAGTCAATGTCGTTGATGCTCAAACCAACATACTCGTCAAGCATTCTAGGCTTTCTTCTTTCTCTAACAGGCCTATCTTTGTATGAGCTCCTCCTTGAGTCTGATCTTCTTTGCCAATATCTATGCTATCCTCATCAACCACGGTGTCATCGGAAACACCATTCGAACGTCTATGGAAAGAATCAATAGATGACTTGCTATGTGTCTGGTATTCTTCTCATGTCCTCTCATTGTCATCCAATGAGGAAGGCTCCACCTTCAACATAACCTTCTCATCAAAAGTTACATGCTTGCTCATAATAAGTTTCTTGCTAATAGGACACCACAACCTATATCCTTTCACTCCTCTTCTATAACCTAGAAAGATACACTTGCGAGCTCTAGGTTCCAGCTTTCCTCGACTTTCATGCACATAAGATAGACAACCAAACACCTTGAGGAACGAATAGCTAACAGGCTCTCCTTTCCACATTTCTTCATGGATCTTCATGTCTATGGTGGTAGAAGGTGTGCAATTGATAAGGAAAGCCGTTGTAGATAAAGCTTCAGCATAAAATCCCTTCTTCAACTTAGCAGTCAATCTGAGGCATCTAGTTCTCTCCAATAATGTCCGGTTCATCCTTTGTGCAACTCCGTTGGACCGGGGGTCGCCTGGTGTTGTGTAATGCCTCTTAATGCCTTCGGACTCACAATAACCAGTGAACTCCTATGATATTAATTCACCGCCATTATCCGAACGGAGAACTTTTAACTTCTTCCATAACTTCTTCTCCACCATGGATTTCCATTTACGAAATCTAGCGAAGGTTTCACTTTTAGACTTTAGAAAGTATACCCAAACTTTATGATATAAATCATCTATGAATGAAATGAAATACCTGGCTCCACCCAAGAATGGGCAAAGGAAAGGTCCCCAAACATCTGTGTGCACATAATCTAAAAAATCTTTTGCCTTATGCTCACCTGCACCGAAAGAAATCTTCATCTGCTTACCAAGAACACACTCTTCACAAAAACCAAGCTTTGAATGTCGAACTCCGTCAATCAAACCTCGATTTCTTAGCTTATCCATGCTGCGCTCGCCAATGAGGCCCAACCGCAAGTGCCATAATCTTGAAGAATCTAAATCAACTGAAGTAACTGAAGATGATTCACAAACTATAGTAGTGCCCTTTTGTAACAAACCGAATTTTAATAACATGTTAAAACCATAAATTAAGGCAGAATTAAATTTTAAAATAAGAATCAGGGGAAACGGGTTGCGCCATTACGTTTGTCTCGAAATTCTTCTTGGAAATGAGTCCGAGTTTTCGAAAATCAGAGTTCGTATGAGGGAGATATGACCCTCCGAAGTTTCAAGAATTTTCAGAATCAAAAACAGCTCAAAAATTCGAATTCAAATTCGAATTCAAAACCCAGAACAGGCTGGGCGGGAAATTTCCCGCCTAGGACCAGGTCGACCTGGGGTTCGACCATAGTGTCGACCTCCTAGGGACCAGGTCGACCATAGTGTCGACCTAGGGGTCGACCTGCCTCCCGAACCCAGTTTTTGAACCTGATGCATTCTGATGTATTTAGACTCGTTTCGTGACCAGATTCGTCTGCCTAATCCTATATAAACAGCCTCCTAGACTCATTCTCTTTACACCATTCTTCTCTAACCTTATGCTGCACAAATTCTTGATGGACATGGCTTCTTCTTCCTCCTCTAAATTGAATTAGGATAAATTAAAATAAAACACGAAGACTGTTTCTTGAAGACCACAGCTAGGAATTGCATATTGGGGATTTGCTTCTACAATCAAATCAAGATTCAACAATTCATTGATTAGTTTCTAGACTTGACTTCTGCATCTCAATTTCTTAGACCACGATATGTAAGTCCAAGTTACTTTTAGATAAAAACTATAAACTTAATATGGACATGTTATAAATTGGAATTGGATCTATGTATGATAATTGATTCATATCTATTCTTGTTCATCTTGGATCTTTACTTTTGGGAATATTCCTATAAGATTAATTTGGGCCTATTCATGTTATAAATTGGAATTGGATCTATGTATGATAATTGATTCATATCTATTCTTGTTCATCTTGGATCTTGACTTTTGGGAATATTGCTATGAGATTAATTTGGGCCTATTCATGTTATAAATTGGAATTGGATCTATGTATGATAATTGATTCATATCTATTCTTGTTCATCTTGGATCTTGACTTTTGGGAATATTGCTATGAAATTAATTTGGGCCTATTCATGTTGTAAATCGAATCCTTTCATGTCTGTAATATTATCATGCCTGCGATGTTGAATCAGTTATTATTCACAAGTTTGGATTATCACCTTAATCTTGACTATCACCATAGTATGCTAGATCTGTAATCTTAATGTTTTGGATTATTATTCTTTATGCCAGTGATGTTGTAACCAATTATCTCAAGTTATTTCATGCTTATCTTGTAATTTCTTTTATCACCATATGCTCATCCTTTGTGCTTATCATAGTTTTGATGTTATTCCCTTTATTTCTGGATTTGGGTTTACTTGTAATTTAGAACGATTCACGTTTACATACGATGGGAATACGACTTGGGTAGATTAGGCAAAACATGAATTGGTTATGAACCTGAATCATGAACTTGATAATAGGCATAAATTGAAACATGAACATTGTTATAACTTGAATCTGGATTTGGACATGAAACTTGCCTTGCAACTTGACACGAACTTGACATGAAACTTGAACATGGACATGACACTAGAATGAACTTGAAAATGTCCAACTCGAGGTTGGGTTGAGTTTGCAGTGTAATTCTGCCCGGAACTGCCTGGAAAATCCAGTTACTGTAATCAATAGGATCCAATGTGGATAGTTGGTCATATCGCGCTTGAAACCCGAGGTCAGACTGAGTTGTGGTGTAAATCTACCCGGAACCGCCCGACATATCCAGTGACCACAACAACAGGTTTGATGTGAGAGGTTGGGGTGCATTAATGAATTAATGCCACACAATAGGGTTAAGTCATGAACATGAAAGACAACACTTAACCAACTTGACACATGATTCATAGGGCTAAGTCATGAACTTGAACGACAACACTTAGCCAATTTGACATGACACGTAGGCGGGTTAAGTCACGAATTTGAATGATAACACTTAACCAACTTGACATGCTAGACTGATAACGGTTAAGTCATGAATTTAAATGACAACAATTAACCTATTGGATGGAAATCCTAGTTACGCAGTCCATTTCTGCAGTAACCCACTAGATGTATCATGGTACCCTGGAACTAGGCAGGGTGGGGCACGATTACTGGGCTGATTACAAGCGACCATAAGTTCCAGGCAGGGTGGGGCATGATTACTGGGCTGATTACAAGCGACCATAACGACGGCTGAGTTGGTGCGCCAGTGTAGGTTCAGGCGGGCTATGGTCGTGCACGTGGTCCGGAGTTGAAAAAGCAAGCATTGGGCATCAGTAGGTTTACCTGTGCATGCTTGATTCGTGTCGGTGTTTGGCACCATAGGGCTTGATACACCCTATGGTGGACCTAGCACAGGTGACTACATTCGTGATAGGGCCGTATGACACAGACACATGACGAGCTAGAACTTGTAGGGAGCCGATCGATTAGTGGATTGTTCCGTTGGACCTAGTAATGGGTCATTTCATGATATTGGGCCAAGGGACATTTCATGATTAATATAAGACATGGGTTTGGGATACTAGTACAGTTGGTGCAGCGAACCTTGAACATGCAATGCGATATTTATACTTGAATTATCATGCCATCTTAGTCTATCTTGCCCATCTTGACAGCATTCTTATGTTTACTTTCAGTTTATACATGTCATGTTACCTTTACCTGTTTTTATGCTGAAAGTCACTAGGACTTACCAGTCTTTATGACTGACCCGTTTTCTTTTGCCTCTTTTTCTTTCGTTTCCCACCAGGTTCTCAGGGAGGAAACTCTAGCACTTAGCTTGGATTTCGCTTGCTTTCATTTCAGCTCATATACGGTTTGATCTTGAGCTATGCTATGGATGCATTTCTGCTACCTTTGGGGAATTAAGCTACTTTTGTTGTTTTTAAGTTTATGCTTCTTTATTTATGCAAGACAGAATTTGTTGTAATGGAAAATAATGACTTTGGCTGTTTGGTACTTTGGATGTAAAAGGTTTGAATCTTTTTGAAAGTAATGAAATTTAGCTTTTGAATATTCCACTGTTTTATTTATGTTCTGTCTTGTAATATTTCTGTGTTTGTCTACCTCGATAACACTCCTCCAAAACTAGTGCATTCCCTTTGTGAGTGACCCTAGCGGAGGTGGGGTGTTACACTTGGTATCAGAGAAGAAGGTTACCAGAATGGGCTAAAGTTTTTTTTAAAACCTTTTGAAAATTATTTTCAAAACCGTTTACAAAGAAGCATTTTTCAAGAAAAGTCTTGTTTTATTTAAATGCTACTCCCCAAAAGCCATTAGCACTATCCTTTGTTTCCTCATTTGGAATATCTTCTTTTTCGTTTCACCATGTCTGGGAATCTTAACTTTCCAGAGGGCGTGTCAATACCTGGCTGGTTCAGGAGGTACTTAGAGGTTAGGGCCAACGATGCTGGCCTAGCAGACATTCCTCCTCCAGCTGCAGCGATTTCTCCTCCTCCGCCCCCTTCTCGTGTAATTGATTTCTCAAAGATCTGTAAAGATTTTAGGGCCATGGGTGGAAAGGATTTCAAGGGAACTGAATCATTCATAGAAGCGAGGAACTAGCTCAAAGAAACTGAGGATCTGTTCGTTATCTTCGAGGTGGACGATAGGCAGAAGGTAGAGTTGGATGTATGGTTGTTTAAAGACGAAGCTTCCTATTGGGGGGAAGTCACTAACGCTGAGAGGCCAGTTGAAACATGGGTGGATTTCAGGATAAGGTTTGAGATGAAATTCCTCTCACAAGCCGAACGAAGTCTACAACTGGAAAAGTTCTTATCTCTTAAGCAAGGAAGTATGACTGTCAAAGAGTACGTCAATCAGTTCAATCAGCTGGCCCGATTTGGACTGGACTTAGTGAATACTCCTCATAAGAAAGCTCTCCGTTTTGTCAAAGGATTGAATGAGCCACTTCACAGCTTAGTTATGACCCACATACCTATGGGGGCTACTTACGAAAAGTTAGTAGACATGGCTCTCTTAAATGAAGAAGACAAGGATGGCAAGAAGGAGGTCAAGGCGAATGAGTCTTAAAACAAGAAGGTAGACTCCGAGAAAGGAGGCAGGAACAACAACAACAATAATGATAACAAGACACGTGAGAAAAGAAAATGCCACTTCTGTGGTATTGAGGGGCTTACAGTCTAGGATTGTAGAAATAAGAAGATGAAGATGGGAGCATGCTTTCAGTGTGGTGATACTGGACATATCAGCAAGAACTGCCCTAAGAAGCAAGGGCAAGGCCTACAGGCAGGACCTTCTGGGGGTACATCTTTAACTTTTTCTCCTAGATGCTTTATTTTATCTTGCTTATCTTCTCAATCCTATCTTGAGAATCTTAGGTAGAACCCTTTTGGATATAAACATGTGATTGAAACATGTTATGGTTGATGTTTGCAAATGGTTGTAAGTGGTCGCAAGTGGTTGCTCATGGTTGCATAACACACATTAAGCACTAGATCGGCTCAGACACATTTTCATATTGCATATGCATGAGTGTTTATACTTGTTTATGGATGAAATTGAATGTGTTATCATGTGGATGTTGCATATGGATGGATGTTTGTGCACACATATAGTGTTTATGTGACTATGACTGTTTGCATACATATTGGATTCATGGCACTAAACATATTTTGCATTAAGAAGATCAATCAGGCCTGATCATTTGCACTAGATAAGGAACATATACACACACTTTCTGCATATGTTCATATAGCATTAGAAATCTTTTAAGGACAATGGTCGCTTCTGGATGATGGTTGAGTAGACGGTTGATTGGATGATAGGATGTATTCTTCTTAACTTGAAGATTTCGGGGAAAAAATCCTTTAAGGAGGGGAGAATGTAACAACCCGAATTTTAATAACATGTTAAAACCATAAATCAAGGCAGAATTAAATTTTAAAATAAGAATCAGGGGAAATGGGTTATACCATTGCGTTCATCTTGAAATTCTACTTGGAAACGAGTCTGAATTTTCGAGAATCGGAGTCCGTATGAGGGAGATATGACGCTCCGAAGTTTCCGGAATTTTCAGAATCAAAAACAGCTCGAAAATTTGAATTCAAATTGGAATTCAAAACCCAGAACAGGCTGGGCGGGAAATTTCCCGCCCAGGACCAGGTCGACCTGGGGGTCGACCATAGTGTCGACCTCCCAGGGACCAGGTCGACCATAGTGTCAACCTGGGGGTCGACCTGCCTCCCGAACCCAGTTTTTGAACCTGATGCATTTTGATGTATTTAGACTTGTTTCGTGACCAGATTCATCCGCCTAATCCTATATAAACAGCCTCCTAGCCTCATTCTCTTTACACCATTCTTCTCTAACCTTATGCTGCACAAATTCTTGATGGACATGGCTTCTTCTTCTTCCTCTAAATTAAATTAAGATAAATTAAAATAAAACACGAAGACTGTTTCTTGAAGACCACGGTTAGGAATTGCATATTGGGGATTTGCTTCTACAATCAAATCAAGATTCAACAATTCATCAACTAGTTTCTAGACTTGACTTCTGCATCTCAATTTCTTAGACCACGATCTATAAGTCCAAGTTACTTTTAGATAAAAACTATAAACTTAATATGGACATGTTATAAATTGGAATTGGATCTATGTATGATAATTGATTCATATCTTTTCTTGTTCATCTTGGATCTTGACTTTTGGGAATATTGCTATGAGATTAATTTGGGCCTATTCATGTTCTAAATTGTAATTGGATCTATGTATGATAATTGATTCATATCTATTCTTGTTCATCTTGGATCTTGACTTTTGGGAATATTGCTATGAGATTAATTTGGGCCTATTCATGTTATAAATTGGAATTGGATCTATGTATGATAATTGATTCATATCTATTCTTGTTCATCTTGGATCTTGACTTTTGGGAATATTGCTATGAAATTAATTTAGGCCTATTCATGTTGTAAATCGAATCCTTTCATGTCCATAATATTATCATGCCTGTGATGTTGATTATTCACAAGTTTGGATTATCACCTTAATCTTGACTATCACCTTAGTATGCTAGATCTGTAGTCCTAATGTTTTGGGATTATTATTCTTTATGCTAGTGATGTTGTAACCAATTATCTCAAGTTATGTCATGCTAATCTTGTTATCTCTTTTATCACCTTATGCTCGTCCTTTGTGCCTATCATAGTTTTGATGTTATTCCCTTTATTTCTGGATTTGTGTTTACTTGTAATTTAGATCGATTCACGTTTACATACGATGGGAATACGACTTGGGTAGATTAGGCAAAACATGAATTGGTTATGAACCTGAATCATGAACTTGATAATAGGCATAAATTGAAACATGAACATCGTTATAGCTTGAATCTGGATTTGGACATGAAACTTGCCTTGCAACTTGACATGAACTTGACATGAAACTTGAACATGGACATGACACTAGAATGAACTTGAAAATGGCCAACTCGAGGTTGGGTTGAGTTTGCAGTGTAATTTTGCCCGGAATCGCCCGGCAAATCCAGTTACTGCAAACAATAGGATCTAATGTGGGTAGTTGGTCATATCGTGCTTGAAACCCGAGGTCAGACTGAGTTGTGGTGTAAATCTGTCCGGAATCGCCCGGCATATCCAGTGACCACAACAACAGGTCTGATGTGAGAGGTTGGTGTAGTAACCCGAAAATCCGGGGGAATTTGAGCTGACTAAATAACATAAGTCCAACCCAAATCGCACTGGAAATTCAAGAAACTAATAGAAAGAAGACAGAGGGTGAGGATAGATAAGATAGAACTTCTAGAATAGAAGAAGAAGAAGAAGAACATCATCATCAGAGTAAACACGAATATCACAGCGGAACGAGTAAAATATTACATAACATATCTTTGAAATAACATCAGTATATGTATACAATAACACTTATCAGAGTACAACACTTACAACAACAGCGGAAATAATAATAGCTATAGAATCCTGAAGCCTCCTGCTCCAAGCTCTCCAAGTGTATCTGTAAAATCCCGACTACTTGACTGCCCGTACAAATTTAGGCACCCAAGAGTTTAGGGAAAACAACAAAATAAACTCCGGGTCAGTCATGGGACTGGTGTGAATAAACTCAAATCATTTAAACAGGTATATGATATCTCATAAGACCACGCCGTAAATACGGAACGGGTTTTTCCCTTATGATAATCCAAATAACTTTTCAAAGCAATATCATTCTGATATTATAATAATGTCTAAGTACAAATAAATATCAATCTAGCAGAAACGCTTGCATCTCACGTTACTACATATATAGTATACAATCAAAATTGCAAGCATGTATTGGATGATTGGATTTTCAACTATGACAAGGTATGGAACCACCTTCCGATCAGTGTACTCTAGGAACGATTTAGCCATGCTGCCTGCCTGATTTCTGTCATTTACCGGTTGTGAGGCTAGAAGCTACGCTTTATCATCACAATAGATTCACTTCGAATGTCACATTGTCAGATCCATCGAAAATCACTAATTGACGTCTACAACAATACATTACGTGTCAGCTAAAAGAAGTTTCCTTCTCCGCTTCCACTCTTGGTACGGTTGAAGAAATCAATGTACGTGACTTTTCTGGAAATACTCTATCAGACATCCATCTTCATTCACTTAAAATGTCACATTGTCATACCAGCCAAATCACAAATTGACTTATTCAAAAATAACACGGGTATACAGCTAAGAGAAACGAATTCCTCCGCCACCAAACGTGAATACGTTTGAACAGATCAACTTACGCGATCCATTAGATATACTCTGTCAGACCTTCGTCCATACAAGTTGTCCTGGGACTGGACAAACCGAAGGCACTATTCTGTAAACAGGATAGCCCTTGCATTTTACTCCGTCTTCAATTATCTTTGGCATATATGATTCGCGACGCTTATGCCAATACAGAGTGGTTCTTTGGATAAAAATCCAACCGGTCTCTCCATATTAACAACGTTAAAATGGTCAAAAACTTCGATAGTCGGTGAGTTAACTATCAAAGAAAATAAGTGTGCAAACAACGATATTATTTCCAAATGGAAATTATATCGAACAAACATCATTTAACATAAATCTCTTTAGTTCATTTACTTATCTCCTGTTTCCCTATATTCTAAATTCTTATTTTTCTTTTATCAGAAAACATTTCTGATTCTCGTTTGGAAAACATTTCCAAAACTCTTTTACGATCAAACCTTACCATTTCTTAGTTAAGAAGGAAGTCACTCAAGTTGGGGTATAATTACCTCTCAGACCTTAACTGAACAACGTTATAACATCGAAATGGTCAAAGTTTATCTTTTAATCTTTAACAACTTCTTTACGCCTTTCTCGGATTCAATTTTCCTAATCCGCTTCTATATTTAAAACATTGGTTATAACGATAACGTTATAATTCCTCCTTTCGAATTATCTAACTTTAATTAACTTCTATTCTTATTAGTGAATAATTAACCTAACACTTATTTATTTAAATATAAATAAATCTCTATTTAGACACTGGAAAGTATAAGTACTTTCCCGAATTCGATATAATCGAATTTGCCGATTAACTCTCTTCGAGAAATCTCTATTTGATTAACTCTTCTTCGAATAACCTATATTCGATTACTCCTTCTCGAATAAACGATATTCGATAATCTCTCTTCGAATAACTAATATTCGATAACTCTTCCTTTTCAAATATCTCATATTTGAAAATCTCACTTCGATTAAACTATAATCGATAACTCCTTTCGATGAAACTAACATCGATAACTCCTTTCGATGAAACTAACATCGATTTATTTAACTCGACGAACTTAACTCGACTAACTTAACTTGACTCGACTAACTCGACTTACTTGGTTCGACCAATTCGATTCGATTAACTAGGCTCGACTAACTTGACTCGACTTACTTGGTTCGACCAATTCGATTCGATTAACTAGGCTCGACTAACTCTATTGGTTTAACTCTAATCGATTAGTTCTATGGTTTAACCCTAATCGATTAATTCTATTTGACTAACCCTATTCGGCTAACTCGACTAACTTGGTTCGATCGACCAGGTTTGACTAACCTGACCCATTTGGTTTGACTGACCAGGTTTGGCTAACCTGACCCATTTGGTTTGACTGACCATGTTTGGCTAACCTGACCCATTTGGTTTGACTGACCGTGTTTGGCTAACCTGACCCATTTGGTTTGACTGACCATGTTTGGCTAACCTGACCTATTTGGTTTGACTGACCATGTTTGGCTAACCTGACCCATTTGGTTTGACTGACCATGTTTGGCTAACCTGACCCATTTGGTTTGACTGACCATGTTTGGCTAACCTGAGCCATTTGGTTTGACCACTGGGCTTGACTACTTGGTTCGACCACTTGGTTTGACCATTTGGTTCGAATACCATATTCGACTAACTCCTCTCGATTCATTAAAACCGATTAACTCATCTCGATTGACTAAATCAATTAACTCCTATCGATTAACTAAATCGATAAACTCCTTACGATTAACTAAGTTTGATTTACTCGACTCGACTGACCAAGTTCGACTAACTTGACCAGCTTGGTTGTACTGACCAGGTTCGACTAACTTGACCAGCTTGACTCGATTGGTTCGACTCGACTAGCTCGACTCGGTTGGTTTGACTCGACCATCTTGACTCGATTGGTTCGACTCGACCATCTTGACTCGATTGGTTCGACTCGACCAGCTCGACTCGGTTGGTTTGACTCGACCATCTTGACTCGATTGGTTCGACTCGACCAGCTCGACTCGGTTGGTTTGACTCGACCATCTTGGCTCGATTGGTTCGACTCGACCATTTCGACTCGGTTGGGTTCGACTAGCTTGACTAGTTTGGTTCGACTAGTTTGGTTTGACCACTTAACTAACTTGATTCGAATATTTATATCCGACTAACTAACTTTTCTTTTATTTCTATTTATTTCCTAAATAGATTTCCTTTTGTATAATCTATTTATTTTCCTAAATAGATTTTCCTTTATAACTCTAATTATTTAATCCCTAATTAAATATCCTTTATTCTATTTATTTAATCTAAATAAATATTCCTTTATTTTATTTATTTATTTCTAAATAAATATCCTTTTATAAAATCCTTCGATTTTATAAATAGATTCATTTTCAATATAAATATTGAAAATCCCCTTTTCTACATTTTCAGTGTTTTCTATTGTTTTTAAACAACCAACTGTCAATGATCAATATCATCCAAACATATACAATCAACAACAGATTATATATCACAGTATATATCACAATATACAAATAACAGTAAAATAAATGTTGAGGAATCCAGTCGGATTCCTCCAACCTGTTTCCCTGCATCCACCGATGTTAAACAACGTATATAACATCACTTGCATTTCTAATGAAATACACTGATAACAAAATCACCGTTTAATAACAATATATATATATATATCCATACTGTTTTCAATCAATTATTTAACAGTCCAATCTACAGTCCAATTTAACAATACAACTTAACAGTCCAAATTAACAGTACATAACTAGCAGTCAAATACAGAAAAAAAATACAATTTATATTAAAATATAAATTTGAGGAGAGTTAGTGAGTTTTTACTCACATTTGCGCGTTAGCCGTTAAATAACGGTTTGCGTTTAATTTCACCGTAAATCCAAACGAGCTCGGATTCACTCCCGGTTAGTTTCATAGTGTAGCCACCTTCCATATGGTCCCAACGCAACTTACGGTTCGTCAATCTGATAAAGTATGACGGAGTTATGCTATTACGAAGTTGGTATGTATTTTAAATTAAAAATAAACATGGAATTAATTAAATTAAATGGGCTTTACCCCTAAACCTTGGCCCATCCTATCCTTGTATTCCCACGGCCCACTCCCCTTTCTTCTTCCCCGATTATTTGCCGTGAGCTTCAGTTGCCATTTCCTACTCTTTAGCTCACCCGTCCTCTTTCTCTACTAAGTTTAAAATCACACAAAATATACCACAATTCTCCTCATCACATGAGCTTCATCCCCATACCCAAATTACTGAACTCGCAACCACCTGGCGGAGAGAGACTCCGAGCTTTTCTGGTGCTGCTCCGATAAAGACCGCGACACCTTTTCCGTCGAAATCACCCACATACTTCAACTTAGATGCCAAACTCCACAACGATCCAAAATACCATACTAAAACTTCGATTAAATGCTTCTATGCCTCGCGAAGGCCAACCCTAGTTCCATTGGACAAAACCAACATCACATAACAGACGTCGTACACAGCAAATTGGACATCATCTTGAAGCTCTCCTCATAGCGAATTCAGAAATATATATGAAATGATTTATTGATTTTATTTCGATTTCATAGAAATTTTCTAAGAATTGATTTTCACGTTGGAAAAAATCTGGTGGCGGCTCGATTTTTGTTTGACTGAGAGACAATGAAATTTTAGGTTTACAAAGGGGTAAGGGTATTTATAGAGAGCTTTTATAATTTTATATTCGATTAAAATATTTGTTTTTATTATACCGTTGCTTGTATACGTCTTCTAAAAATTCCTATGATCACACACGATATCTAAAAATCATGAAAATTGACATGCAGCTAGAGTTCGACATTACGGTCCCAACGAAACTGGTTTCGTCAAATTCCGACTCCGTATGCTCACACAGCGTATTTTTAACTGTCAAAATACTGACTATTTTACACTCTAAAAATCCGTACGGCCACCCAATGACTCTAAAAATCACGAAACTGGAAATCTAACAACTATTTGATATTGCGGATCCAACAAAACTGGTTTCGTCGAATTCCGACTTCGTTTGCAAAACCGGCTATTTTTAAAGCTCTGGATGACCCATTTAAATATATAAGTATATTTAAATATTATTAAATTAAATATAAATAAATTTATATTATCGTATATCTTCACATATGATATCGTACAGCTCCGGAATATCATATCAGAATTCACAGTTTGATATTTCATATTTTAGATTTATCGATATTCTGTTTATACTGAAAATCCATTTATAACGTATATAACGCGTTACGAATTATAAAGGAATTCCACAGCGATTTTTCTGAAATTTGATTTGGACGTAAATCAAAATCTACATGACGAAATCCCGATATTTCTCTTCCACTAGAAAGATATACTCCACCAGCTCCACACGTTTCTTGTTTCACAGAAATCTGATTTAAAACGAATCCTGTACATTCTGTTGAAGTTCAAATCGCCAATTTACGAACTGTAGCGCCATTTCAAGCTCTGTTTTAATTATATTATAAATTATACGTTCAACTGTCGTCGATTGAATATATTCGTTATTTATATTTCGATTATAAACTCAACCAATCCTCTGATACAATCCAATTCACAGTATATCGTGAATTTCACTATTTTGACCATTCCGGGCTTATAATATAAAATTATTATATTATAATTATTAATTAAATATTCATTTTTATTTAATTTCGGTCATCGATATCGCCACATCGATAATTAATAATTAAATTAATTAATTTTTCAACAGCTAAAAATGCGGGTTACTACAGTTGGGGTGCATTAATGAATTAATGCCACATGATAGGGTTAAGTCATGAACATGAAAGACAACACTTAACCAACTTGACACATGATTCACAGGGCTAAGTCATGAACTTGAACGACAACACTTAGCCAATTTGACATGACATGTAGGCGGGTTAAATCATGAACTTGAATGATAACACTTAACCAACTTGACATGCTAGACTGATAACGGTTAAGTCACGAATTTAAATGACAACACTTAACCTATTGGACGGAAATCCTAGTTACGCGGTCCATTTTAGCAGTAACCCACTAGATGTATCATGGTACCCTGGAACTAGGCAGGGTGGGACACGATTACTGGGCTGATTATAAGCGACCAGAACGACGGCTGAGTTAGTGCGCCAGTGTAGGTTCAGGCGGGCTATGGTCGCGCACGTGGTCCAGAGTTGAAAAAGCAGGCATTGGGCATCAGTAGGTTTACCTGTGCATGCTTGATTCGTGTCGGTTGTTGGCATCATAGGGCTTGATACACCCTATGGTGGACCTAGCACAGGTGACTGCGTTCGTGATAGGTCCGTATGACACAGACACATGACGAGCTAGAACCTTTAGGGAGCCGATCGATTAGTGGATCGTTCCGTTGGACCTAGTAATGGGCCATTTCATGATATTGCGCCAAGGGATCATTTCATGATTAATATAAGACATGGGTTTGGGATACAATTACAGTTGGTGCAACGAACCTTGAACATGCGATGCTATATTTATACTTGAATTATCATGCCATCTTAGTCTATCTTGCCCATTTTGACAACATTCTTATGTTTACTTTCAGTTTATACATGTCATGTTACCTTTACCTGTTTTTATGCTGAAAGTCACTAGGACTTACCAGTCTTTATGACTGACCCGTTTTCTTTCGTCCCCCCCCCCCAGGTTCTCTGGGAGGAAACTCTAGCACTTAGCTTGGATTTCGCTTGCTTTCAGTTCAGCTCATCTACAGTTTGATCTTGAGCTATGCTATGGCTGCATTTCTGCTACCTTTGAGGAATTAAGCTACTTTTGTTGTTTTTAAGTTTATGATTCTTTATTTATGTAAGACAGAATTTTTTGTAATGGAAAATAATGAGTTCGGCTATTTGGTACTTTGGATGTAAAAGGTTTTGACTCTTTTTGAAAGTAATGAAATTTAGCTTTTGAATATTCCGCTGTTTTATTTATGTTTTGTCTTGTAATATTTCTGTGTTTGTCTACCTCGATAACGCTCCTCCAAAACTAGTGCATTCCCTTTGTGAGTGACCCTAGCGGAGGTGGGGTGTTACACCTTTAGTAAATAGAGATTTCCTACCCTTACTCCTTTCATAACAGTCATGGAAAACTTAGATATTTTCATCTTCTCTTCTTCAATTATAATCTTTAGTCCAAGTCTACTCAGTGCCCGAATAGAAATCAAGCTCTTCCTTAAATCAGGTACGTGCCTAACACCGGTATGGTTTGAATAACACCGTCAAACATCATGATCTTTACACTACCAACACCAACCATATGACAAGAAGCATCATTGCCCATTATGTAACAACCCACCTCCATTAAGGTCACTCACAAAGGGAATGCCTTAACTTTGATGGAGTGTTTTAGTAGACAAAACAGAAATTTACAAGACAGATAAAGCAGCACTTGAAAAATTTATAAATTTATTACAACAGAAACAGAAACAAGTTTGGTTACATCTTTCCAAATCACAATATCAGAATTCAAGTACAAAATATCGGTCTTGTACAAAATCCTTCAGAATGCATAGTTTTAAAGTCATAATCCCCAACATAAACTGCCATGGAAAGATAGAGCCAAAGCCAAGCAATACTTCAAACACTTCAAGCAGAGAGAATCTGAATCAAGCTCCTACGTTTCCACCCTAAGCACCTGGGAGGGGGAAACGGAAAGAAAAGAGGCGAAATAAACTAGGTCATACATAAGTCTGGTGAGTCAAGTGACTTTCAGTATATAAACAGATAATTGTATCATGACATGTAAATAAAACTGGATGAGAGATAACCGTAACAGGAATAGCAGGTTAACAGAATGATAGAGACTAAGCTAAGCTTCTTATTTAGTCTTCACTTCTCTACACTAATACTAGTATAACAGGATTAGGTGTTACCCTAATGTCTAAACTGAAACAGAAACAGAAACAGAATAATCTCTATAAAAATAGAATGCTAGTAATGCCTTTACCACCTGAACAGACAGAAGGTACAGAAGCAGAATACTAATAATGGGCCTTTACCACCCAAATAATGGGCCTTTACCACCCAACTAATGGGCCTTTACCACCCCAACAGAAAAAAGGTACGGAAATAGAATCGGAAACGAAATCAGAGACGGAAACAGAATGTTAGAATTAGATGTACACTAGTAATGGGCCTTTACCACCCCAACAGACGGTACCACACAGAAACAGATAGGTGTTAAGACCCAACAGAAATAGACGGTACCAACAGAAACAGACAGAACTGAGTGTACCCTAAGTCCTACCCCCAAGCGATCGGCTCCTTAATACATAAATACCCTGTGTCGGCCCCATAGTAGGTTTATCACTCCCTAAAGTGGCAACCTATTGGCACAGACCTATTTACAGATGTCACGGTGTCTTACATCCTCAGAGCAGACCGAATCCATGCACACACATGACCCGGTTGGAACACACCATCAACACCCATCGCCATTATCAGATTGAACCGCTTATAATTAGTTCAGTAAGCGTGCTCGGACCCCTACATAGCGTGGGGTCAAAGTTTTGATACCAAAAAGGGTTACTGACTAATATGGGTCCCAAACAACAGATGACACAAGTATTTCCCCTCCTAACCTTGTGTCCCCAGACTAACATATTTCAGATTAACTTGTTTACAGATTTCAGACAGAGTTCAGGTTACTAGTTCACAGATCAGACAATCAAGTTAACAAGTTTTCAGACTAACGGATCAGATATACAGATTAACAAGTTCTCAGACTAATGGATCAGATATACAAATTAACAGACTTACAGATTGTTTTACCTAATTTTGTATTGGGCCTAAAGATTTACAAAACGGGTTTATTAGATTCATCAGTCCAAATGTTTTAACCCTATCCACCCAACACGTTTTAGGTGTATATGTCGGGCGGTAGCTTGTGGCCGCTGTATATGCCGGGTGGTTCCAGGCAGAATTCTGCCACAAGCCAGACCTAACCTCGTGTCTAAGCATATTTTAGTTATGCCTACGACCTCTTACATTAGACTGAGAGTTTGCGGTCGCTGGTTAAGCCGGTTGGTTCCGGGCAGGCTTCCACCGCAAACGGAGTCTAACCTCGTGTCATAGCCAATTTTTTCCAATACAAATATCAGACTAATTTATGTCCATTTAACAGATTAAACTCCCTTACAGGTTACAGCAGATTAATCAAATTTCCATGTTTTACTCAATCTTAGATCGAGCCTACGGATTTTCATACCCAAATTACAATTATTTAGCTTTCAACAGATTTAGCCGATAAAAGATTTGGCAGATTTAACAATTCAACAGATTTAGCAGATAACAGATTTGGCAGATTAGGCAATTCAACAGATTTGGCAGATTAGGCAATTCGACAGATTTAGCAGATTAGGCAATTCAACAGATTATTCATTTCTAGAATTCTATTTACATATCTTTCCTAATCCTAAATCATGGTCATAATTCATAATATAACATATGCCCCAAATTTTAATTAAACTTTGCATGGTACAGAATATTCTTTAAAAAGCCCCAAACAATATGAATTATGCCAAATTATAGCATATGATTCCAAATATCCTAAAATCCATATTTAGGCGCATTCACGTTAGTAGTTAACCTATTTTAATATAGATCTTGACGCCTAAGTCACATATTTCTTTTTTTTTCTTTTCAAGTCATAGATCGTGATATAAAATATGCCCCAAAATCAAGATCTTAAATTTTAATCATGTATTATGTCCTCAAAATCAGATCTTGCATTATAATATCATTATATTCCAAATCCCAAGTCATATGCTATCATATAATAATTCTTCTTCCAAATCACAGTCTATTATACATAGTGTGAACTGATTCTAGATCTTAATTTACAACCTATGTTCTTTTCTCAAATTAGTCACAGATTAGTCATGTCCAATTATGCAATATTCATTATTTGTCCCAAAATTAGCGTTCATGCGTTAATCTCTTATGAGATTTGGCGCAGGCTCGTAGTAGCCTGGCTATGAAACAGAAAGAAAAAGGAGATATAGAATAGTCACAGAAAAAAAAGATCTGACAGATAAGAATATGCATAACCTCAGATTCAGATTTATAACCATGCCAAGATCATAATAAAAGTTTATATCTTAAAATAACTATACTCACAATTAAAAAGGTAAATCTTGATTTCAGGGATCTGTATTCTGACACTGAATAGCGATCCTTTGGCGTAGACTATCGATTAGATTTGATTCTCTTTTAAATCTATTCAGATTGGAAGAAGATGCACTAGTTCTAGTTTTGATTCTAGCAGAGTAGCGACGCCATTTTTATTTTTAATTAGAATAGAGGCAGAGTATTGGAAGAATGAAATTGTGTGGAGAGAATGCTAGGTTTGGGACGTTTAAATAGGTTAGAGCTCATGAATCCGGTCAGAAAGGCGTCCAGGTGCAGAAAAATGGATCTGTCTATAGATCTGGAAAAGGGGGGGGGGGCGAGGTCGACCGTAGTGCCGACCTGTTTAGCCAGGTCGACCCCCAAGTCGACCCTAGTGTCGACCAGGGTCGGGCCCGGGTGTCTGTTTGAATTTCGAAACCTGAATTTTGAAATTTCGGACTGGTTTTTGCTGAAACTTCTGAAGGTCATATCTTCTTCATACAGAGTCCGATTTACGCAAACTTGGACTCTATTCCAAGCAGAATTTCGAGACGAACGCAATGGTGTAACCCATTTCCCTTAATTATTTTGTTACAGTTTAATTATTCTCTGATTTTTTATTCTTATGTTCACAGAAAATACGGGGTGTTACATTCTCCCCTCCTTAAAGGATTTCGTCCCCGAAATCTTCAAGTTAGGAAGAATGTGTCCTACCATCCAATCATCCATCTACTCAACCATCATCCACAAGCATCCATTGTCCTTAGAAAACTTCTAATGTTGTATGAACATATGCAAAAGTGTGTGTATATGTTCCTTATATAATGCAGAGATCAGGCGGTCCACTGATTCAGTTGACCTCCTTGATGCGAATTATGTTAGTGCCATGAGTCCAACATGTATGCAATTTTCCTATTTGATACATATCATTTCTATATGAGTACACAACCATTCATTCATATGCAACATCCATGTGCTGAGTCAACCATTTTGCATCCATTAATTTTTTTTAAAAATGCACACACATCCATATGCAGTATGAGAGTGTTTTTGAGCCGATCTAGTGCCTAGTGTGTGTATATACATCCACGAACAACCACTAGCAACCACTTGCATCCACTTGCAACCATCAAACATAACATGTCTCAAACACACGTTTACACCCATTAGTTTCTACCTAAAGGTCGAAGATTCGATCGATATGATACAACTGAGTGACAGAAACAAAAGCTTTGTTCCTATTAGATATCGATTTAAGAGAATAACCCCCTAAGTATCAACCCCGAAGACCGAAATCAACATCAGATTGAAACTTAGAAAATCACTCCTACTAAGCAAATGTCCAACTGGAAATCTACTTCACGCTTTGAGTAAAAACCCCTATCCTTTTCAGGAATATTCAGATACTTACAGACTACTGGTACAGATCAGATTACCAAATGATTCTTAGGAAACTAAGCATGATAAAAACCTAGAATGTATGTGTCATAGTCAACTTAACGCCCAATACAGATACCCTCAAAACCCAACTTATCACAAACAAATGGGTCATAACCCTTATGGGTTTGAGTCTACGGTGGGATCAGAAACAAGACTAGTATTAAAGTGCAGAGTTTCAATTACAGAATCAAAATGCCAGAATTAGAAAGAGTTTTAACTGCACAATCAGATAAGGAAATTAAACCTTCTACATAAATTTTCTTATTTCTTTCCTATCCACCAGCCTCGCGAGCGTTCGCCTGCCCTCCAGAGGTAGGTCCTGCCCTCTGCCCTTGTCCTCGTTTCTTTGGGCAGTCCCTAGTGAAGTGCCCTATTTCTCCACAGTTGAAGCAAGTGCCCTTCCTCTTTCTGCAATCCTTCTTTAGATGGGTCGAGCTTCCAAAAGTAAAGCACTTCTTCTCCTTCTTATCTTCAGACCTCTCATCCTTCTTTTGTGTTTCCTTTTTGGGCCCCGCCTTCTTGTTCTGTGGTCCTTCAATCTTTTCCTCTTTCTTTTTACTTTCGGCTTCCTCTTCATGCATTAATGCCATGTGCACCAATTTCTCGAAGGTTGCCCCCATACGAATGTGGGACATCGCCAATCCGTGTAGCAGCTCATTCAAACCTTTAGCAAACCTTAGTGCCTTCTTATGCGGTGTATTTACCAAATCTAAGCTGAATCTCGCCAACTGATTAAACTTGTTGATGTACTCTCTCACTGACAAATTCCCCTGCTTCAACGCCAAGAACCTCTCTACGTATAGACTCTCTTCCGCTCATGAGAGAAATTTTATCTCGAACCTATGCCTGAAATCCATCCATGTCCCTACCAGACGCTCACCATTCGTGACCTCCCACCAAAAAGAAGCTTCGTCCTTAAGCAACCATACCACCAACTGTATCTTCTGTTTATCGTCCACCTCGAAGATAACGAACAAATCCTCAGTTTATTTGAGCCAGTTTCTTGCTTCCACAAAGGATTCAATTCTATTAAATTTCTTCCCACCCATGGCTCGAAAGTATCTACATGTCTTCGGGAAAGTATTCACGCGCGGAGGAGGATGAGGAACTGCTGCAGCTGAGGGAGGAGGGACGTCTGCTAGGCCCGCATCATTAGCCCTAGCTTCTAGGTACCTCCTGAACCAGCCATGTATCGTTACGCCCTCCGGAAGGTTAAGATACCAAGACATGCTGAAACGAAAGAAAAGGAACGATTCAAAACAAAGGATAGAAAGATAGGCATATGGCTTCGGGGATTATGTTTTTGAAAATAAACTCTACTTTTGAAAATACTTCCTTTTTAAAACCTTTTTTGAAAATAGTTTTCAAAAACTTTTATCAAATCTGGTAACCGTCAACTCTGATACCAAGTGTAACACCCCACCTCCGTTAAGGTCACTCACAAAGGGAATGCCTTAACTTTGATGGAGCGTTTTAGTAAACAGAACAGAAATTTACAAGACAGATAAAGTAGTACTTGAAAATTTTATAACTTTATTACAACAGAAACAGAAATAAGTTTGGTTACATCTTTCCAAATCACAATATCAGAATTCAAGTACAAAATATCGGTCTTGTACAAAAGCCTTCAGAATGCATAGTTTTAAAGTCATAAACCCCAACATAAACTGCCATGGAAAGATAGAGCCAAAGCCACGCAATACTTCAAACATGTCAAGTAGAGAGAATCTGAATCAAGCTCCAACGTTTCCACCCTAAGCACCTAGGGGGGAACGGAAAGAAAAGAGGCGAAATAAACTAGGTCAGACATAAGTCTGGTGAGTCCAGTGACTTTCAGTATATAAACAGATAATAGTATCATGACATGTAAATAAAACTGGATGAGAGATAACCGTAACAGGAACAACAGGTTAACAGAATGATAGAGACTAAGCTAAGCTTCGTACTTAGTCTTCACTTCTCTGCACTAATACTAGTATAAGAGGATTAGGTGTTACCCTAATGTCTAAACTGAAACAGAAACGGAAACAGAATAATCTCTACAAAAATAGAGTGCTAGTAATGGGCCATTACCACCCGAACAGACAGAAGGTACAGAAGAATACTAATAATGGGCCTTTACCACCCAACTAATGGGCTTTTACTACCCCAACAGACAGAAGGTACGGAAATAGAATCGGAAACGGAAACAGAATAATCCCTACGGAAACAGAATGTTAGAATTAGGTGTACACTAGTAATGGGCCTTTACCACCCCAACAGACGGTACCACGCAGAAACAGACAGGTGTTACCACCCAACAGAAACAGACGGTACCAACAAAAACAGACAGAACTGAGTGTACCCTAAGTCCTACCGCCAAGCGATCATCTCTCTAATACATAAATACCCCGTGTCGACCCAACAGTAGGGTGTATCACTCCCTAAAGTGGCAACCTATTGGCACAGACCTATTTATAGATGTCACGGTGTCTTACATCCTCAGAGCAGACCGGATCCATGCACGCACATGACCCGGTTGGAACGCACCATCAACACCCATCGCCATTATCAGATTGAACCGCTTATAATTAGTTTAGTAAGCGTGCCCGGACCGCTACATAGTGTGGGGTCAAAGTTTTGATACCAAAAAGGGTTACTGACTAATATGGGTCCCAAACAATAGATGACACAAGTATTTCCCCTCCTAACTTTGTGTCCCCAGACTAACATATTTCAGATTAACTTGTTTACAGATTTCAGACAGAGTTCAGGTTACTAGTTCACAGATCAGACAATCAAGTTAACAAGTTTTCAGACTAACAGATCAGATATACAGATTAACAAGTTCTTAGACTAACGAATCAGATATACAGATTAACAGACTTACAGATTGTTTTACCTAACTTTGTATTAGGCCTACAGATTTACAAAACGGGTTTATTAGATTCATCAGTCCAATTATTTTAACCCTATCCACCCAATACGTTTTAGGTATCATATTTATCTTAGATTTTCATTAATTAATTATTAACGCACAGACCTCTCACATTAGGCCGGTAGCTTGTGGCCGCTGGATATGCCGGGCGGTTCCAGGCAGACTTCTGCCACAAGCTAGACCTAACCTCGTGTCTAAGCATATTTTAGCTATGCCTACGACCTCTCACATTAGACTAACAGTTTGTGGTCGCTGGTTAAGCCGGTTGGTTCCGGGCAGGCTTCCACCGCAAACGGAGTCTAACCTCGTGTCATAACCAATTTGTTCCAATACAGATATCAGACTAATTTATGTCCATTTAACAGATTAAACTCCCTTACACGTTACAGCAGATTAATCAAATTTCCATGTTTTACTCAATCTTAGATCGAGCCTACGGATTTTCATACCCAAATTACAATTATTTAGCTTTCAACAGATTTAGCCGATAAAAGATTTGGAAGATTTAACAATTCAACAGATTTAGCAGATAACAGATTTGGCAGATTAGGCAATTTAACAGATTTAGCAGACAACAGATTTCACAGATTTAGCAGATTAGGCAATTCAACAGATTTTTCATTTCTAAAATTCTATTTACATATCTTGCCTAATCCTAAATCATGGTCATAATTCATAATACAACATATGCCCCAAATTTTAGTTAAACTTTGCACAGTACAGAATATTCTCTAAAAAGCCCCAAATAATATGAATTATGCCAAATTATAGCCTATGATGCCAAATATCCTAAAATCCATATTTAGGCGCATTGACATTAGTAGTTAACCTATTTTAATATAGATCTTTACTCCTAAGTCGCATATTTCTTTTTTTTCTTTCTTTTCAAGTCATAGATCGTGATATAAAATATGCCCCAAAATCTAGATCTTAAATTTTAATCATGTATTATGTCCTCAAAATTAGATCTTGCATTATATTACAAATCCCAAGTCATTTGCTATCATATAATAATTCTTCTTCCAAATCACAGTCTATTATTCATAGTATGAACTGATTCTAGATCTTAATTTACAACCAATGTTCTTTTCTCAAATCAGTCACAGATTAGTCATGTCCAATTATGCAATATTCATTATTTGTCCCAAAATTAGCATTCATGCGTTAATCTCTTATGAGATTTGGCGCAGGCTCGTAGTAGCCTGGCTATAAAACCTAAAGAAAAAGGAGATATAGAATAGTCACAGAAAAATAGATCTGACAGATAAGAATATGCATAACCTCAGATTCAGATTTATAACAATGCCAAGATCATAATAAAAGTTTATATCTGAAAATAACTATACTCACAATTAAAAAGGTAAATCTTGATTTCAGGGATCTGTATTCTGACACTGAATAGCGATCCTTTGGCGTAGACTATCGATTAGATTTGATTCTCTTTTAACTCTATTCAGATTGGAAGAAGATGCACTAGTTCTAGTTTTGATTCTAGCAGAGTAGCGACGCCATTTTTATTTTTAATTAGAATAGAGGCAGAGTATAGGCAGAATGAAATTGTGATTTCGATAAAAGATCACTCACAAATGGAATAAACTAAACTACGAAACCGCCTCCGTTAATAAATTACCCGTTATATTTAAAATCACAGCATGTTCTATTCCCAACAATATCTTGATTTGTAAGTTCGGTTATTCCTTATATTTGAACGTGTAATTGGAATTGTGAATGTAATGAATCAAAATATAGAACTATACCAATTTGCAAGTTAATTATCTTTGATTCGTGCTTATGTCAAATCGAAAGTTATCTATGCCTTTGGATCTGATTTACGACTATGACTATGAGACTTTTGCCTAAGACTATGACTATGAGTCATAACTATGAGACTATTGCCTATGATATTGGTTAAGAAATTATTGTGATTAGTCGCCCATGACTATTGTGGTTAATTGCCTATGACTATTGTAGTTAGTTGCTCATGACTATTCCCATTGTTTGGACAAATCACCTATGCCCATTCCCTTGATCATGTGGATCTCATATTTAGTGTGTAACTTGGCTAGTTTATTCCTATTCACCATTATGTACATCGAACCTGTTGGAGCCGTTATTTTTGTACTGCCTAATCTTTTATATCAATTCTTGTGCTTATCCCTTATTACTTTTGAGTAGTGCCATTTCATGAGTACATAGAAAACTTGTGAAATCATGTTATACGTACGATTATGATGCGGGGATTGGGCGTAGCTTAATTAAGTTAGTTTGGCATAATAAATATGTTGGCATAATCTAAATTTGCTATAATAGTGAATGATTTGCATGCATATTAGACTTGGGCGTAAATTGATAAATTTAATTAGCTGCAAAGTGTGTAATTGGCGTGTAAACCAAGTTTTGGACATAAACGGTAAACTAGAATATTAAATCTAGTTTTGACATGAACCGTAAATTGGAATATTAATCTAGATTAGGCATGAATTGTAAAAGGGGAATATTAAATCTAAATTGGTATAAACTACAAGTTGGGCTGATTGATAGGTAAATCAAGTTTCGGGCATAAAATATAAATATGCTAATTTGCATGACAAATGAATATGATCTACGCTAAATTGATTTACGGAAAATTTACATAAATAGTAAATATGTAAATTTAGTATTCCTAACCCGAGGTTAGACTGAGTTGTGGTGTAAAACTGCTCGGAACCGACCGGCACATCCAGTGACCACAACAATACATGTCTAATGTGGGTGGTTAGTGCATCAAGCCCAGAAAGACCCGAGGTTAGACTAAGTTGTGGTGTAAACCTGCCCGGAACCGACCGGTACATCCAGTAACCACAACAATATCTGTCTAATGTGAGTGGTTGGTGCTTTAATTAATGAATTAATTGAGGCTCATGAATAAATCAAGCTAGAAACGGCGAGGTTAAGTAATTAGGGAAAACACTTAACCATAATAACATGTTAACTAGGAAAGTGGGTGAGGTTAAGAAAAAATAGAACACTTAACCGTTACAACATGTTCATTAGACAAGTGGGTGAGGTTAAGTAAATTTAGAACACTTAACTGTTGTAACATGTTAATTAAGCAGATGATAGGGTTAAGTTAACTAAGGTAACACTTAACCAAAATATATAATGACATGTGGTGGGGTTAAGTAATACAAGAGGAAAACACTTAACCAATTATATAACATGATGTATGGGAAGGGTTAAGTTAACACGAGAACAACACTTAACCAATATAACATGATTTGAGGTAGGGTCAAGTCAACACCAGAAGGAAACACTTAACCAACATGACGTGATGGGTGGATGGGTTAAGTCAACTTGAATTGATTAATGACACTTGACCAATATAACTTGATGAGCGAATGGGGTTAAGTTAAATGGGAAATACTTAACCAATTTAACCTGATGAATGAACAGGGTTAAGTTAATAAATCACACTTAACCAATCCAACATGATAAGAAAGAAAGGTTAAGTTAATAAGAACCACTTAACCAACACGACTTGACGAATAGGAGGTTAAGTACACGTCGGGTAAGTGGGTAATAATAGTAAATATAGGTCCACAAAAACTTAACCATTAAATAAACATGCTTGAATCCGTGGGAAGGTTAAGTGCACGTCGGGTTGGTGGGTAATATTATTAAATATAGGCCCATAAAACTTAACCATTATATAAACATGCTTGGATCGATGGGAGGGTTAAGTATATCTCATGTAGGTGGGTAATATTAGTACATATAGGCTCACAAACTTAACTGTTAAGAAAACATGCTAGAATCGGTAGGAGGGTTAAGTACATCTCGTATAAGTGGGTAATATTTGTATATATAGGCCCACAAACTTAACCAGTAGGAAACCCTAGTAACGGGAACCCATTTTAGCAGTAACCCACATAGATGTATCATGGTATCCTGAAACTAGGCAGGGTGGGGCACGATTACTGGGCTGATTATAAGCGGTCAAAAATAGTGGCAGGGGGTACGTCAGTGTAGGTTCCGACGGTTTATGGGCATGCACGTACTCCGGAGTGGAAAAGGCAGGCACTGGGTATCAGTAGTTATACACTTTGCATCTTGAATCGTGTCGGGTCACTATCATAAGGCTTGATACACCTTATGGTGGGGCCAGCACAGAGTATCTACACGCAAGAGAGGGTCGACTGACACAGACACATGGAAAATTAATACAAGTAGGTAGCATAATCCCTAGTTGGACCTAGGTCACGTAAACCCTGAAATCCGAGAAGCGTTCAATAGGTAGCATAAACCCCAGTGGCCCTGGGTACCGTAAACCTTGGTTAAATCTAGTAAGCACTCGATAGTAAACCCTAGATTAGATCTAGGTAATAAAAGGAATCCCCATTATAGAAGCACACCTGAAGGCAACCGCAAATATGGGGATTGGGATCATGTTATCATATGATCATAGATTACTAGTTTGGACACCAGTTAGGTAGTGCAGAGATATAGAAATCAGTATAAACAGGGTAGTTGCGAAGCAGAGAAGGAGTAGAAGCGCATTCAGTTTATTAGTACATTCAGTTTATCTTGCCATATCCCATGCTTATCCCATATTATCTTGTTACTATGGTTTAGTCTTATATTTAGTTTATTCATGTCATGACCCTTTTCCTTGTTTAAATACTAAGAATCACTGGACATACCAGATTTTATGTCTGACTTAGTTTGCTTTCGCCTCTTTTCTTCCGTTCCCCCTCCCCCCCCCCCCAGGTAGTCAGGGGGGAATAGCTCAGGTTTGTTTGGACCATTACTCTTTCCAAGCTTGAAGACTCTTTGACGTGTTGCTTTGGACTCTCTCTTCTACTGCTATGGCTGGCTCATGCTTTATTTGGGGGAAATCATTTTATGCTTCTTTATTTTTTGTAAACAAGACAGGATACTTTGGTATTGTAAAACAATCTTTGTACAAGTTGTTTATCAATGAAATAAAGTTTTATTTATTTGCCGCTGCTTTAATTGTCTGTCTTGTAATTTATCTGCATCTTTTACCTATAATGCTCCACCGAAATTAAGGCATTCCCTTGAGAGTGACCTTAACGGAGGTGGGGTGTTTAGCCAGGTCGACCCCCAGGTCGACCCTAGTGTCGACCTGGGCCGGGCCCGGGTGTCTGTTTGAATTTCGAAATCTGAATTTTGAATTTTTGGGCTGGTTTTTATTAGAAACTTCTGATGGCCATATCTTCTTCATACAGAGTCCGATTTACACAAACTTGGACTCTATTCCAAGCAAAATTTCGAGACGAACGCAATGGCGTAACCCTTTTCCCTTAATTATTTTGTTACAGTTTAATTATTCTCTGATTTGTTATTCTTATGTTCACAGAAAATACGGGGTGTTACACATTAGAACTTCTCTGCCACCAATCTCTCGGTAAGTGGAAAAAGAGTTCTTATTTGGTGTCATATGATAGGATGTGCTAGAACCAACCAACCATAGGGTTCTCTTACCAGAAGAGCCAGAAGATGTAAACATGTCAATGTCAATCTCCGTATCTAGTTTCTTCCCTGTAGAGGCTGAATCTTGCTTAGGGTCTTTTCTTCTTCCTGTAAACTTGGGACATTGTGCAATAAAATGCCCAGGCTTCTTACAATAATGGAAAGTCAATTTCTTAGGCCTCGTAGACTGAGACCTTGAAGAAATCCGCCCTCCATCTTTCTTTGACTTGCTTTGACTTCTACCTCTCTGAACATGTAAGCCTTCGGTATCACTATCAATGCTAGTGCTCGCCAATCTACCTTTTAACACATCATTATGAAGACCAGCCTTTACATCATAAAGACTAATTTTACTGCGGCCATAAATCATGGAATTAACAAAAGCAGTATACTCCTTAGGCAAGGAACATAGGAGGATCACAGCTTGAGCCTCATTAGTAATATCAACATCTGCTGCCTTCAGGTTCATAACTAAGGTGGTCAAAGCATCTACATACTCCATAAGATCAGCTCCAAACTTCATCTTGAACGAATAAAGTTGTTGTTGTAGAATAATCTGATTAGTGAGAGACTTGTCTTGATATGCATATGATAATGCATCCCATAGTTCCTTCGCTGTCTACTTTTGAGAAAATTCTCTAAGAACTTCATCTGAAAGACTCAACTGAATTGTTGTGAGAACTTCATCTTCCATCTCTTCCAAATAAGCTACATTCGTATCTTTCAATTTCTCGGGCGTAGAAACAACTTTATAAGTCTTCTCCTTCTTCAATACAACCTCCATCTTCATCTTCCAAGTACCAAAATCTCCCTTTCTGTCAAAACGAGTTACTCCATAATTGATAGCAAATCTACCAATAGACTTACTAGAAATAGCCATTAATATCCAAATAGGAACAATAACACTAGCTCTGATACCAAACTGTTTTGAAAATTTTGTTAATTTGAGTGGAAGCGTATTTGACCAGGATCTAGTATTGTCTATTTAGATACCAATGAAACTCAACACGAAAGAACAGGAATCAATTATGAAACCTCACGGAAACAATAACAGAAGTAAGAGACATAGAAGATTTAACGTGGTTCAGATATGAATATCCTACGTCCACGGAGACCCAACAACTTAATTTATTATTTCTTCACAAGAGAGAGTACAATAAGAGAATAATACGAAACATTCAATATATAAAATTTTCACCCTATAATTTATACAAAAGTAGGGATCTTATTGAGGATACGTAAAAGAAAGCACTGTTGGCTTGTTGTTCAAAGGATGAGCAAATGCCTCCTTATTTATAAGAGTAAGGATGAAGGCTTGCCTGAAGATAAGCATGAGAAGTTTCTGGATTTCCTTGATTTGGTGTCAATGGAAATCTTGCATATTTGTGATAGTTTCCCCATATACATATATTTGATTGGTTGCTTAAATCAAATAATATAGCTTCTCATTCCATCCAAATTTGTTGCCATATATACCAAGATTTGATTGATTAATCAAATCATATATCTCTCCCATATCTTTCCAATTTATTGCCCATAATTAATTGATTACAATAATCAATTATAATCTTCTCCATAATTGGCATATATTTAAATCGTCCAATTTTAATAGGCGGTCAAACCGACCTTTACGCCATGGACGTAGCTCAGTTATATTCGTCAAATTGGATGTACATGTCAAGGGACCATGACGTAGCCCGGTCCACGATGCGTGAACTACTAGACCCGCTTCATTTTAGGTTTGTGATCACGGGTGGATTTAATGGTAAGTGGGTGTGGGCCAAAAGGAAGTGTCGTTGCCGAATTGGAGGGTTGGGATGATGTATGATACGGGTGTGAAGATCACTGATGTCAAATAAGAAGGTTGTTGTAATTGCGAGTTGCGATTGTGACAATCTAAAAATAGGTTTTATTTTTTATTCATTTATACTGATGTTTACAGAAGGATAGATATAAAACAGAACTTCTTAGTTAATGAACGAAATTATCTCAGGAGGGACTCAAGAGAGACTGAAACCTGCTTTAAATTTTGCATCAATTCCTCTCTATATAAAAATGAATATGATAAGGGAAAAGCCTCAAACATTAAGGGAACACTAGACTACCGATACCAAGGAAATAGTCAATCCAAAGAACTACCTAACTCCCCGAAAAAGATTAAAATGGAAGCCAAGAACCCACCATCATCAAAATGAAACCAGACATAAAAGTGTCAACACCCAAGTAGCAGGGCATGGACCCAACATACATACAGAATGGAGCATAATAATACAAAAACAAAAAGTGAAAAGGAATCCATGCCAGGGGAACAAAAACAAAAGAAACAGTCTCTGGAAGAGCTACCAAACAAGGATTAATCTCGCTCTAACCTGCCGTCACTTTGGTTGCCACGCCAAGAAACACCTTCTGCAATCGAAAGACAATACCATAAGATGAACCCACAGAAACAAAGTCCAGTGAATTGGGAACAATACTGAAAGGGGAAACCACACTCTAGAGCCAATCACGACCAACTAACTAAGAAGCAACTTTCCTATTGGCAAACCATTTGAAAATCACCTTTAACAAACAATCAACCACCTCCGTACCTACCTTGGATCCCTCGCCAACTAAAGAAAACAGTGGTTCCACCCTATGGTTTGAAATCTTCTCACTTCTCGAAAAAACTATTCTATACAAAGAAAGTAAGTGCCTAAAGACACAACCCTTATGCCATGCTCGACATTCAGCACAGTGAGTTGGAGCATAAACACTCACTGAATTTTTGGGGTTTGCTCCCTCCTACTCTCCGAAGGAAGACATGGCTCGAAAGGGTTAGAAGTAGCTAATAGGGCAGTGCACGAGGATGTGCACCACATCGGTCACCAAATTTGCATCCACTAACGCAAGTTGAATAAGGAGCGGAGTGAGAAGTTTTCTTAGGCGAACCTAATAATTGGGTTCTTCATGATGACGAGAAATCAACTTTGATCAGGTAAATCTAATAATTGGGCTCTACATACTTGGCTTCTGTAACACATGTGGATTTAAAATTAGGACTGGATGCTAAATGAGATTCACCTCTCCATAGTCCTTTAATGAGACTATACAACACTAATTGTAAGTGCGATGACAAGGAGAGCACCAGCAAAGGTAAATGATAATCCAAGGATTTTTAAAGTAGGTATGTGTCAAACAAGCCCTCCATCTATGTCTTCTCTCCCTACAGTAGTCGAAGACATTTTTCCTTACCTCGGAAAAATGATCATCATAATGGATGGTGATGTCCTTGCCCATACTGTTAAAAATGTGGGTAACCTCCTTATCACTTCCCAGCGTGTTCAGTATTGGTCTTTTGTTACACAACAAACGAACATCGTTGGCAGAATCAATAATCTCATCCATTATGACAATGTAGATTGTAACAATAAGAGCCAGGTAAACATGAAAATACTCGAATGTTACAATGTTAAGAGGGAACATTCTGTTGTGTCATCCACTTTTAGAAATGGAAGATGGATCTTGCCTGATTCGAACTTTAGTTCTTTGCAGTTGTTGTTTTTTTGCTTTTTTTGAACCGGACTCCTGCTTCATCGAGTTCTATCGCTCAACAGATTATATTTAAGGCAAATTCTATTTATAGACCAATAATTTCTTTACATACACCAATTTTTAATAAGAAAAACCATGACTATGTTACTCTTATACTTAATTGCATTTACAACCCTTCCTCATAATGCATCTGATTTAAAATTTAAAATCTATAATATATGATTAAATATGCAGAATTTTTTGAATTAAATAAAACCTGAAATATCAATTTAGGCAACTTTGACAACTAAACACTCTAATTCAATGTGTTCAATCATCTAAAAGTGGAGCTGGTTTTTAAAATGGCAAATTCTATTCATACGCCCATAATTTCTTAATACACACCGTGAAATGAAATGAAATATTATACACCAAAAATTTCTTTTCATACATCATGTCATTCGCAAAATTACCCTTTTATATTTTAAATATCTTCCTTTTTGACCTTAAAACAAAATTACTTAAATTTGAGAATTCATTGCAATAAATTAAAGTAAATTTCAAAAAAATAAAAATTAACACTAGTATTGTAAACTATTTGATTGTTTTTATTTTAATAACCGGCTTAAATGATTGAACACATTGAATTAGAGTGTTTAGTTATAAATGTTGCCTAAATTGATATTTTGCGTTTTATTTTGACTTCATAAAATTCTACAGATTTAATCATATATTATAAATTTTAAATTTTTAATCAGATGCATTATGAGAAAGGATTGAAAATGCAATTAAGTATAAGAGTAACATAGTCATGGTTTTTCTTATTAAAACATTGGTGTACGTTAAGAAATTATTGATGTATAAATAGAATTTGCCTTAAATATAAAAGGGTAATTTTGTGAATGACATGATTTATGAAAAGAATTTTTTTGTGTATACTATTTCATTTAATTTCATGGTGTATTAAGAAATAATGGGCATATAAATAGAATTAACATTCGCAAATTACCCTTTTATATTTTAATCATCTTCCTTTTTTGACCTTAAAACTAAATTACATAAAACTGAAAATTCATTGCGATAAATTTACCTATAATTCAAAAAAAAATCATTTTTAACACTAGTATTGTAAATTACTTGATTGTTTTTATTTTAAATTGAAAATTCTATTTATGCACCAATAATTTCTTTATAGACACCAATATTTAAATAATAAAAATCATGAATATGTTACACTTATACTTAATTGCATTTTCAACCCTTCCTCATAATGCATGTGGTTAAAATTTTAAAACCTATAATATATGATTAAATCTAGTGGAAAACAGGGAGAAAGACAAACTTAACAAAAAGTTTAGAATTTAGTGAGCAGGCCAAATGATAGTGTAAATGGGAAAAGGTTATTGGGCCCCCTGAATTCCACCTTTAGTGTAAATGTGTCCTTCTCCCTAATTTTGAAACTTCCCATAATTTTCACCAAAAAATTCCAAAGTTTGTCCTTTAAAAGAAAATCCTCTTAAATCTATAGAATTTTATGAAGTTAATGAAACGTAAAATATCAATATATGCAACTTTTAAAACTAAACACTCTAATTCAATGTGTTCAATCATCTAAAAGTGGAGATGGTTTTTAAAATAAAAACAATCAAATAATTTACAATACTAGTGTTAAACTTTTTTTTATTTTAGGTAAATTCATTGCAATGAATTTTCAGTTTTATGCAATTTAGTTTTAAGGTAAAAAAGGAAGATGATTGAAATATAAAAGGGTAATTTAGCGAATGACATGATGTATGAAAAGAAATTTTCGGTGTATACTATTTCGTTTCATTTCATGATGTGTATTAAGAAATTTTGGGTGTATGAATTGAATTAGCCAATATCAATTTAGGAAACTTTTACAACAAAACACTATAATTCAATGTGTTCAATTATCTAAAAATGGAGTTGGCTTTTAAAATAAAAACAATCAAATAGTTTACAATACTAGTGTTAAAAATTAATTAACTTTTTTTTTTTGAATTTTAGTTAAATTTATTGCAATGAATTCTCAGTTTTATGTAATTTAGTTTTAAGGTCGAAAAAGGAAGGTGATTAAAATATAAAAGGGTAATTTTGCGAATGACATGATGTATGAAAAGAAATTTTTGGTGTATACTATTTCATTTCACGGTGTGTATTAAGAAATTATGGGCATATGAATAGAATTTTCAATTAAAAAATTGCAATATTACAAATTTTAATCTTAATGCAGTACCAAGGAGACATCAACCTCTATATCAATAGAGGTACTAAGCTTAGTAGCAGAAGAAGGTGATAGAAGGACAGTTACAACAATGGGGTTAAATGCACTCGACATATTTCACCAAAGTATACTTGGTTCGACGTCTCGACCTCTATCTGAACCACACATTCTCTTTGAATCCATTTCATTGCTGTAGACTCTATCCACAATAATAGAGAGTGGTTTATTTGATGCAGGATTTTCCTTTTCGGATACAACTATGCCGGTGATCCATTTCCAACCCATACCCACAAACACTTGTTGTAATACGCAACAAACTCAACAGTAATTAAATGTAAGCTAATTCTATTCATACGCCCTTAATTTCTTAATAGGCACCGTGAAATGAAATGAAGTAGTTTACACTAAAAAATTCTTTTCATACATAGTGTCATTCGCAAAATTACCATTTTATATTTTAATCATCTTCCAGTTTTGACTTTAAAACTAAATTACAAAACTGAGAATTCATTGCAAAAAGATTACCTAAATTTCAAAAAAAAAAATTAATTAATTTTTAACACTAGTATTGTAAACTATTTGATTGTTTTTATTTTTAAAACCAGCTCCACTTTTAGATGATTGAACACATTGAATTAGATTGTTTAGTTGTAAACGTTGCCTTAATTGATATTTTAGATTTCATTAACTTCATAAAATTCTAAAGATTTAATCATATATTATAGATTTTAAATTTTTAATCAGATGCATTATGAGAAAGGGTTGAAAATGCAATTAAGTATAAGAGTAACATAGTCATGGTTTTTCTTATTAAAACATTGGTGTACGTTAAGAAATTATTGATGTATAAATAGAATTTGCCTTAAATATAAAAGGGTAATTTTGTGAATGACATGATTTATGAAAAGAATTTTTTTGTGTATACCATTTCATTTAATTTCATGCTGTATTAAGAAATAATGGGCATATGAATAGAATTAACATTCGCAAATTACCCTTTTATATTTTAATCGTCTTCCTTTTTTGACCTTAAAACTAAATTACATAAAACTGAAAATTCATTGCGATAAATTTACCTATAATTCAAAAAAAATCATTTTTAATACTAGTATTGTAAATTACTTGATTGTTTTTATTTTAAATTGAAAATTCTATTTATGCACCAATAATTTCTTTATAGACACCAATATTTAAATAATAAAAATCATGAATATGTTACACTTATACTTAATTGCATTTTCAACCCTTCCTCATAATGCATGTGGTTAAAATTTTAAAACCTATAATATATGATTTAATCTAGTGGAAAACAGGGAGAAAGACAAACTTAACAAAAAGTTTAGAATTTAGTGAGCAGGCCAAATGATAGTAGTGTAAATGGGAAAAGGTTATTGGGCCCCTGAATTCCACCTTTAGTGTAAATGTGTCCTTCTCCCTAATTTTGAAACTTCCCATAATTTTCACCAAAAAATTCCAAAGTTTGTCCTTTAAAAGAAAATCCTCTTAAATCTATAGAATTTTATGAAGTTAATGAAACGTAAAATATCAATATATGCAACTTTTAAAACTAAACACTCTAATTCAATGTGTTCAATCATCTAAAAGTGGAGATGGTTTTTAAAATAAAAACAATCAAATAATTTACAATACTAGTGTTAAACTTTTTTTTATTTTAGGTAAATTCATTGCAATGAATTTTCAGTTTTATGCAATTTAGTTTTAAGGTAAAAAAGGAAGATGATTGAAATATAAAAGGGTAATTTAGCGAATGACATGATGTATGAAAAGAAATTTTCGGTGTATACTATTTCGTTTCATTTCATGATGTGTATTAAGAAATTTTGGGTGTATGAATTGAATTAGCCAATATCAATTTAGGAAACTTTTACAACAAAACACTATAATTCAATGTGTTCAATTATCTAAAAGTGGAGTTGGTTTTTAAAATAAAAACAATCAAATAGTTTACAATACTAGTGTTAAAAATTAATTAACTTTTTTTTTTGAATTTTAGTTAAATTTATTGCAATGAATTCTCAGTTTTATGTAATTTAGTTTTAAGGTCGAAAAAGGAAGATGATTAAAATATAAAAGGGTAATTTTGCGAATGACATGATGTATGAAAAGAAATTTTTGGTGTATACTATTTCATTTCACGGTGTGTATTAAGAAATTATGGGCATATGAATAGAATTTTCAATTAAAAAATTGCAATATTACAAATTTTAATCTTAGTGCAGTACCAAGGAGACATCAACCTCTATATCAATAGAGGTACTAAACTTAGTAGCAGAAGAAGGTGATAGAAGGACAGTTACAACAATGGGGTTAAATGCACTCGACATATTTCACCAAAGTATACTTGGTTCGACGTCTCGACCTCTATCTGAACCACACATTCTCTTTGAATCCATTTCATTGCTGTAGACTCTATCCACAATACTAGAGAGTGGTTTATTTGATGCAGGATTTTCCTTTTCGGATACAACTATGCCGGTGATCCATTTCCAACCCATACCCACAAACACTTGTTGTAATACGCAACAAACTCAACAGTAATTAAATGTAAGCTAATTCTATTCATACGCCCTTAATTTCTTAATAGGCACCGTGAAATGAAATGAAGTAGTTTACACTAAAAAATTCTTTTCATACATAGTGTCATTCGCAAAATTACCATTTTATATTTTAATCATCTTCCAGTTTTGACTTTAAAACTAAATTACAAAACTGAGAATTCATTGCAAAAAGATTACCTAAATTTCAAAAAAAATAATTAATTAATTTTTAACACTAGTATTGTAAACTATTTGATTGTTTTTATTTTTAAAACCAGCTCCACTTTTAGATGATTGAACACATTGAATTAGATTGTTTAGTTGTAAACGTTGCCTTAATTGATATTTTAGGTTTCATTAACTTCATAAAATTCTAAAGATTTAATCATATACTATAGATTTTAATTTTTTAATCAGATGCATTATGAGAAAGGGTTGAAAATGCAATTAAGTATAAGAGTAACATAGTCATGGTTTTTCTTATTAAAACATTGGTGTATGTTAAGAAATTATTGATGTATAAATAGAATTTGCCTTAAATATAAAAGGGTAATTTTGTGAATGACATGATTTATGAAAAGAATTTTTTTGTGTATACCATTTCATTTAATTTCATGCTGTATTAAGAAATAATGGGCATATGAATAGAATTAACATTCGCAAATTACCCTTTTATATTTTAATCGTCTTCCTTTTTTGACCTCAAAACTAAATTACATAAAACTGAAAATTCATTGCGATAAATTTACCTATAATTCAAAAAAAAATCATTTTTAACACTAGTATTGTAAATTACTTGATTGTTTTTATTTTAAATTGAAAATTCTATTTATGCACCAATAATTTCTTAACAGACACCAATATTTTAATAATAAAAATCATGAATATGTTACTCTTATACTTAATTGCATTTTCAACCCTTCCTCATAATGCATGTGGTTAAAATTTTAAAACCTATAATATATGATTAAATCTAGTGGAAAACAGGGAGAAAGACAAAATTAAAAAAAAGTTTAGAATTTAGTGAGCAGCCCAAATGATAGTGTAAATGGGAAAAGGTTAGTGGGCCCCCTGAATTCCACCTTTAGTGTAAATGTGTCCTTCTCCCTAATTTTGAAATTTCCCATAATTTTCACCAAAAGTTTGTCCTTTAAAAGAAAATCCTCTTAAATCTATAGAATTTTATGAAGCTAATGAAACGTAAAATATCAATATATGCAACTTTTAAAATTAACACTCTAATTCAATGTGTTCAATCATCTAAAAGTGGAGCTGGTTTTTAAAATAAAAACAATCAAATAGTTTACAATACTAGTGTTAAACTTTTTTTTTTATTTTAGGTAAATTCATTGCAATGAATTTTCAGTTTTATGCAATTTAGTTTTAAGGTAAAAAAGGAAGATGATTGAAATATAAAAGGGTAATTTAGCGAATGACATGATGTATGAAAAGAAATTTTCGGTGTATACTATTTCGTTTCATTTCATGATGTGTATTAAGAAATTTTGGGTGTATGAATTGAATTAGCCAATATCAATTTAGGAAACTTTTACAACAAAACACTATAATTCAATGTGTTCAATTATCTAAAAGTGGAGTTGGTTTTTAAAATAAAAACAATCAAATAGTTTACAATACTAGTGTTAAAAATTAATTAACTTTTTTTTTTTGAATTTTAGTTAAATTTATTGCAATGAATTCTCAGTTTTATGTAATTTAGTTTTAAGGTCGAAAAAGGAAGATGATTAAAATATAAAAGGGTAATTTTGCGAATGACATGATGTATGAAAAGAAATTTTTGGTGTATACTATTTCATTTCACGGTGTGTATTAAGAAATTATGGGCATATGAATAGAATTTTCAATTAAAAAATTGCAATATTACAAATTTTAATCTTAATGCAGTACCATGGAGACATCAACCTCTATATCAATAGAGGTACTAAACTTAGTAGCAGAAGAAGGTGATAGAAGGACAGTTACAACAATGGGGTTAAATGCACTCGACATATTTCGCCAAAGTATACTTGGTTCGACGTCTCGACCTCTATCTGAACCACACATTCTCTTTGAATCCATTTCATTGCTGTAGACTCTATCCACAATACTAGAGAGTGGTTTATTTGATGCAGGATTTTCCTTTTCGGATACAACTATGCCGGTGATCCATTTCCAACCCATACCCACAAACACTTGTTGTAATACGCAACAAACTCAACAGTAATTAAATGTAAGCTAATTCTATTCATACGCCCTTAATTTCTTAATAGGCACCGTGAAATGAAATGAAGTAGTTTACACTAAAAATTTCTTTTCATACATAGTGTCATTCGCAAAATTACCATTTTATATTTTAATCATCTTCCAGTTTTGACTTTAAAACTAAATTACAAAACTGAGAATTCATTGCAAAAAGATTACCTAAATTTCAAAAAAAATAATTAATTAATTTTTAACACTAGTATTGTAAACTATTTGATTGTTTTTATTTTTAAAACCAGCTCCACTTTTAGATGATTGAACACATTGAATTAGATTGTTTAGTTGTAAACGTTGCCTTAATTGATATTTTAGGTTTCATTAACTTCATAAAATTCTAAAGATTTAATCATATATTATAGATTTTAAATTTTTAATCAGATGCATTATGAGAAAGGATTGAAAATGCAATTAAGTATAAGAGTAACATAGTCATGGTTTTTCTTATTAAAACATTGGTGTACATTAAGAAATTATTGATGTATAAATAGAATTTGCCTTAAATATAAAAGGGTAATTTTGTGAATGACATGATTTATGAAAAGAATTTTTTTGTGTATACCATTTCATTTAATTTCATAGTGTATTAAGAAATAATGGGCATATGAATAGAATTAACATTCGCAAATTACCCTTTTATATTTTAATCGTCTTCCTTTTTTGACCTTAAAACTAAATTACATAAAACTGAAAATTCATTGCGATAAATTTACCTATAATTCAAAAAAAATCATTTTTAACACTAGTATTGTAAATTACTTGATTGTTTTTATTTTAAATTGAAAATTCTATTTATGCACCAATAATTTCTTAACAGACACCAATATTTTAATAATAAAAATCATGAATATGTTACTCTTATACTTAATTGCATTTTCAACCCTTCCTCATAATGCATGTGGTTAAAATTTTAAAACCTATAATATATGATTAAATCTAGTGGAAAACAGGGAGAAAGACAAACTTAAAAAAAAGTTTAGAATTTAGTGAGCAGGCCAAATGATAGTGTAAATGGGAAAAGGTTAGTGGGCCCCCTGAATTCCACCTTTAGTGTAAATGTGTCCTTCTCCCTAATTTTGAAATTTCCCATAATTTTCACCAAAAAATTCCAAAGTTTGTCCTTTAAAAGAAAATCCTCTTAAATCTATAGAATTTTATGAAGCTAATGAAACGTAAAATATCAATATATGCAACTTTTAAAATTAACACTCTAATTCAATGTGTTCAATCATCTAAAAGTGGAGCTGGTTTTTAAAATAAAAACAATCAAATAGTTTACAATACTAGTGTTAAACTTTTTTTTTATTTTAGGTAAATTCATTGCAATGAATTTTCAGTTTTATGCAATTTAGTTTTAAGGTAAAAAAGGAAGATGATTGAAATATAAAAGGGTAATTTAGCGAATGACATGATGTATGAAAAGAAATTTTCGGTGTATACTATTTTGTTTCATTTCATGATGTGTATTAAGAAATTTTGGGTGTATGAATTGAATTAGCCAATATCAATTTAGGAAACTTTTACAACAAAACACTATAATTCAATGTGTTCAATTATCTAAAAGTGGAGTTGGTTTTTAAAATAAAAACAACCAAATAGTTTACAATACTAGTGTTAAAAATTAATTAACTTTTTTTTTTGAATTTTAGGTAAATTTATTGCAATGAATTCTCAGTTTTATGTAATTTAGTTTTAAGGTCGAAAAAGGAAGATGATTAAAATATAAAAGGGTAATTTTGCGAATGACATGATGTATGAAAAGAAATTTTTGGTGTATACTATTTCATTTCACGGTGTGTACTAAGAAATTATGGGCATATGAATAGAATTTTCAATTAAAAAATTACAATATTACAAATTTTAATCTTAATGCAGTACCATGGAGACATCAACCTCTATATCAATAGAGGTACTAAACTTAGTAGCAGAAGAAGGTGATAGAAGGACAGTTACAACAATGGGGTTAAATGCACTCGACATATTTCGCCAAAGTATACTTGGTTCGACGTCTCGACCTCTATCTGAACCACACATTCTCTTTGAATCCATTTCATTGCTGTAGACTCTATCCACAACACTAGAGAGTGGTTTATTTGATGCAGGATTTTCCTTTTCGGATACAACTATGCCGGTGATCCATTTCCAACCCATACCCACAAACACTTGTTGTAATACGCAACAAACTCAACAGTAATTAAATGTAAGCTAATTCTATTCATACGCCCTTAATTTCTTAATAGGCACCGTGAAATGAAATGAAGTAGTTTACACTAAAAATTTCTTTTCATACATAGTGTCATTCGCAAAATTACCATTTTATATTTTAATCATCTTCCAGTTTTGACTTTAAAACTAAATTACAAAACTGAGAATTCATTGCTAAAAGATTACCTAAATTTCAAAAAAAATAATTAATTAATTTTTAACACTAGTATTGTAAACTATTTGATTGTTTTTATTTTTAAAACCAGCTCCACTTTTAGATGATTGAACACATTGAATTAGATTGTTTAGTTGTAAACGTTGCCTTAATTGATATTTTAGGTTTCATTAACTTCATAAAATTCTAAAGATTTAATCATATATTATAGATTTTAAATTTTTAATCAGATGCATTATGAGAAAGTGTTGAAAATGCAATTAAGTATAAGAGTAACATAGTCATGGTTTTTCTTATTAAAACATTGGTGTACGTTAAGAAATTATTGATGTATAAATAGAATTTGCCTTAAATATAAAAGGGTAATTTTGTGAATGACATGAATTATGAAAAGAATTTTTTTTGTATACCATTTCATTTAATTTCATGGTGTATTAAGAAATAATGGGCATATGAATAGAATTAACATTCGCAAATTACCCTTTTATATTTTAATCGTCTTCCTTTTTTGACCTTAAAACTAAATTACATAAAACTGAAAATTCATTGCGATAAATTTACCTATAATTCAAAAAAAATCATTTTTAACACTAGTATTGTAAATTACTTGATTGTTTTTATTTTAAATTGAAAATTCTATTTATGCACCAATAATTTCTTAACAGACACCAATATTTTAATAATAAAAATCATGAATATGTTACTCTTATACTTAATTGCATTTTCAACCCTTCCTCATAATGCATGTGGTTAAAATTTTAAAACCTATAATATATGATTAAATCTAGTGGAAAATAGGGAGAAAGACAAACTTAAAAAAAAGTTTAGAATTTAGTGAGCAGGCCAAATAATAGTGTAAATGGGAAAAGGTTAGTGGGCCCCCTGAATTCCACCTTTAGTGTAAATGTGTCCTTCTCCCTAATTTTGAAATTTCCCATAATTTTCACCAAAAAATTCCAAAGTTTGTCCTTTAAAAGAAAATCCTCTTAAATCTATAGAATTTTATGAAGCTAATGAAACGTAAAATATCAATATATGCAACTTTTAAAATTAACACTCTAATTCAATGTGTTCAATCATCTAAAAGTGGAGCTGGTTTTTAAAATAAAAACAATCAAATAGTTTACAATACTAGTGTTAAACTTTTTTTTTATTTTAGGTAAGTTCATTGCAATGAATTTTCAGTTTTATGCAATTTAGTTTTAAGGTAAAAAAGGAAGATGATTGAAATATAAAAGGGTAATTTAGCGAATGACATGATGTATGAAAAGAAATTTTCGGTGTATACTATTTTGTTTCATTTCATGATGTGTATTAAGAAATTTTGGGTGTATGAATTGAATTAGCCAATATCAATTTAGGAAACTTTTACAACAAAACACTATAATTCAATGTGTTCAATTATCTAAAAGTGGAGTTGGTTTTTAAAATAAAAACAACCAAATAGTTTACAATACTAGTGTTAAAAATTAATTAACTTTTTTTTTTGAATTTTAGGTAAATTTATTGCAATGAATTCTCAGTTTTATGTAATTTAGTTTTAAGGTCGAAAAAGGAAGATGATTAAAATATAAAAGGGTAAGTTTGCGAATGACATGATGTATGAAAAGAAATTTTTGGTGTATACTATTTCATTTCACGGTGTGTATTAAGAAATTATGGGCATATGAATAGAATTTTCAATTAAAAAATTGCAATATTACAAATTTTAATCTTAATGCAGTACCATGGAGACATCAACCTCTATATCAATAGAGGTACTAAACTTAGTAGCAGAAGAAGGTGATAGAAGGACAGTTACAACAATGGGGTTAAATGCACTCGACATATTTCGCCAAAGTATACTTGGTTCGACGTCTCGACCTCTATCTGAACCACACATTCTCTTTGAATCCATTTCATTGCTGTAGACTCTATCCACAATACTAGAGAGTGGTTTATTTGATGCAGGATTTTCCTTTTCGGATACAACTATGCCGGTGATCCATTTCCAACCCATACCCACAAACACTTGTTGTAATACGCAACAAACTCAACAGTAATTAAATGTAAGCTAATTCTATTCATACGCCCTTAATTTCTTAATAGGCACCGTGAAATGAAATGAAGTAGTTTACACTAAAAATTTCTTTTCATACATAGTGTCATTCGCAAAATTACCATTTTATATTTTAATCATCTTCCAGTTTTGACTTTAAAACTAAATTACAAAACTGAGAATTCATTGCAAAAAAATTACCTAAATTTCAAAAAAAATAATAATTAATTTTTAACACTAGTATTGTAAACTATTTGATTGTTTTTATTTTTAAAACCAGCTCCACTTTTAGATGATTGAACACATTGAATTAGATTGTTTAGTTGTAAACGTTGCCTTAATTGATATTTTAGGTTTCATTAACTTCATAAAATTCTAAAGATTTAATCATATATTATAGATTTTAAATTTTTAATCAGATGCATTATGAGAAAGGGTTGAAAATGCAATTAAGTATAAGAGTAACATAGTCATGGTTTTTCTTATTAAAACATTGGTGTACGTTAAGAAATTATTGATGTATAAATAGAATTTGCCTTAAATATAAAAGGGTAATTTTGTGAGTGACATGATTTATGAAAAGAATTTTTTTGTGTATACCATTTCATTTAATTTCATGCTGTATTAAGAAATAATGGGCATATGAATAGAATTAACATTCGCAAATTACCCTTTTATATTTTAATCGTCTTCCTTTTTTGACCTTAAAACTAAATTACATAAAACTGAAAATTCATTGCGATAAATTTACCTATAATTCAAAAAAAATCATTTTTAACACTAGTATTGTAAATTACTTGATTGTTTTTATTTTAAATTGAAAATTCTATTTATGCACCAATAATTTCTTAACAGACACCAATATTTTAATAATAAAAATCATGAATATGTTACTCTTATACTTAATTGCATTTTCAACCCTTCCTCATAATGCATGTGGTTAAAATTTTAAAACCTATAATATATGATTAAATCTAGTGGAAAACAGGGAGAAAGTCAAACTTAAAAAAAAGTTTAGAATTTAGTGAGCAGGCCAAATGATAGTGTAAATGGGAAAAGGTTAGTGGGCCCCCTGAATTCCACCTTTAGTGTAAATGTGTCCTTCTCCCTAATTTTGAAATTTCCCATAATTTTCACCAAAAAATTCCAAAGTTTGTCCTTTAAAAGAAAATCCTCTTAAATCTATAGAATTTTATGAAGCTAATGAAACATAAATATCAATATATGCAACTTTTAAAATTAACACTCTAATTCAATGTGTTCAATCATCTAAAAGTGGAGCTGGTTTTTAAAATAAAAACAATCAAATAGTTTACAATACTAGTGTTAAACTTTTTTTTTTATTTTAGGTAAATTCATTGCAATGAATTTTCAGTTTTATGCAATTTAGTTTTAAGGTAAAAAAGGAAGATGATTGAAATATAAAAGGGTAATTTAGCGAATGACATGATGTATGAAAAGAAATTTTCGGTGTATACTATTTTGTTTCATTTCATGATGTGTATTAAGAAATTTTGGGTGTATGAATTGAATTAGCCAATATCAATTTAGGAAACTTTTACAACAAAACACTATAATTCAATGTGTTCAATTATCTAAAAGTGGAGTTGGTTTTTAAAATAAAAACAACCAAATAGTTTACAATACTAGTGTTAAAAATTAATTAACTTTTTTTTTTTGAATTTTAGGTAAATTTATTGCAATGAATTCTCAGTTTTATGTAATTTAGTTTTAAGGTCGAAAAAGGAAGATGATTAAAATATAAAAGGGTAATTTTGCGAATGACATGATGTATGAAAAGAAATTTTTGGTGTATACTATTTCATTTCACGGTGTGTATTAAGAAATTATGGGCGTATGAATAGAATTTTCAATTAAAAAATTGCAATATTACAAATTTTAATCTTAATGCAGTACCATGGAGACATCAACCTCTATATCAATAGAGGTACTAAACTTAGTAGCAGAAGAAGGTGATAGAAGGACAGTTACAACAATGGGGTTAAATGCACTCGATATATTTCGCCAAAGTATACTTGGTTCGACGTCTCGACCTCTATCTGAACCACACATTCTCTTTGAATCCATTTCATTGCTGTAGACTCTATCCACAATACTAGAGAGTGGTTTATTTGATGCAGGATTTTCCTTTTCGGATACAACTATGCTGGTGATCCATTTCCAACCCATACCCACAAACACTTGTTGTAATACGCAACAAACTCAACAGTAATTAAATGTAAGCTAATTCTATTCATACGCCCTTAATTTCTTAATAAGCACCGTGAAATGAAATGAAGTAGTTTACACTAAAAATTTCTTTTCATACATAGTGTCATTCGCAAAATTACCATTTTATATTTTAATCATCTTCCAGTTTTGACTTTAAAACTAAATTACAAAACTGAGAATTCATTGCAAAAAGATTACCTAAATTTCAAAAAAAATAATTAATTAATTTTTAACACTAGTATTGTAAACTATTTGATTGATTTTATTTTTAAAACCAGCTCCACTTTTAGATGATTGAACACATTGAATTAGATTGTTTAGTTGTAAACGTTGCCTTAATTGATATTTTAGGTTTCATTAACTTCATAAAATTCTAAAGATTTAATCATATATTATAGATTTTAAATTTTTAATCAGATGCATTATGAGAAAGGGTTGAAAATGCAATTAAGTATAAGAGTAACATAGTCATGGTTTTTCTTATTAAAACATTGGTGTACGTTAAGAAATTATTGATGTATAAATAGAATTTGCCTTAAATATAAAAGGGCAATTTTGTGAATGACATGATTTATGAAAAGAATTTTTTTGTATATACCATTTCATTTAATTTCATGGTGTATTAAGAAATAATGGGCATATGAATAGAATTAACATTCGCAAATTACCCTTTTATATTTTAATCGTCTTCCTTTTTTGACCTTAAAACTAAATTACATAAAACTGAAAATTCATTGCGATAAATTTACCTATAATTCAAAAAAAATCATTTTTAACACTTGTATTGTAAATTACTTGATTGTTTTTATTTTAAATTGAAAATTCTATTTATGCACCAATAATTTCTTAACAGACACCAATATTTTAATAATAAAAATCATGAATATGTTACTCTTATACTTAATTGCATTTTCAACCCTTCCTCGTAATGCATGTGGTTAAAATTTTAAAACCTATAATATATGATTAAATCTAGTGGAAAACAGGGAGAAAGACAAACTTAAAAAAAAGTTTAGAATTTAGTGAGCAGGCCAAATGATAGTGTAAATGGGAAAAGGTTAGTGGCCCCCCTGAATTCCACCTTTAGTGTAAATGTGTCCTTCTCCCTAATTTTGAAATTTCCCATAATTTTCACCAAAAAATTCCAAAGTTTGTCATTTAAAAGAAAATCCTCTTAAATCTATAGAATTTTATGAAGCTAATGAAACGTAAAATATCAATATATGCAACTTTTAAAATTAACACTCTAATTCAATGTGTTCAATCATCTAAAAGTGGAGCTGGTTTTTAAAATAAAAACAATCAAATAGTTTACAATACTAGTGTTAAACTTTTTTTTTATTTTAGGTAAATTCATTGCAATGAATTTTCAGTTTTATGCAATTTAGTTTTAAGGTAAAAAAGGAAGATGATTGAAATATAAAAGGGTAATTTAGCGAATGACATGATGTATGAAAAGAAATTTTCGGTGTATACTATTTCGTTTCATTTCATGATGTGTATTAAGAAATTTTGGGTGTATGAATTGAATTAGCCAATATCAATTTAGGAAACTTTTACAACAAAACACTATAATTCAATGTGTTCAATTATCTAAAAGTGGAGTTGGTTTTTAAAATAAAAACAACCAAATAGTTTACAATACTAGTGTTAAAAATTAATTAATTTTTTTTTTGAATTTTAGGTAAATTTATTGCAATGAATTCTCAGTTTTATGTAATTTAGTTTTAAGGTCGAAAAAGGAAGATGATTAAAATATAAAAGGGTAATTTTGCGAATGACATGATGTATGAAAAGAAATTTTTGGTGTATACTATTTCATTTCACGGTGTGTATTAAGAAATTATGGGCATATGAATAGAATTTTCAATTAAAAAATTGCAATATTACAAATTTTAATCTTAATGCAGTACCATGGAGACATCAACCTCTATATCAATAGAGGTACTAAACTTAGTAGCAGAAGAAGGTGATAGAAGGACAGTTACAACAATGGGGTTAAATGCACTCGACATATTTCGCCAAAGTATACTTGGTTCGACGTCTCGACCTCTATCTGAACCACACATTCTCTTTGAATCCATTTCATTGCTGTAGACTCTATCCACAATACTAGAGAGTGGTTTATTTGATGCAGGATTTTCCTTTTCGGATACAACTATGCCGGTGATCCATTTCCAACCCATACCCACAAACACTTGTTGTAATACGCAACAAACTCAACAGTAATTAAATGTAAGCTAATTCTATTCATACGCCCTTAATTTCTTAATAGGCACCGTGAAATGAAATGAAGTAGTTTACACTAAAAATTTCTTTTCATACATAGTGTCATTCGCAAAATTACCATTTTATATTTTAATCATCTTCCAGTTTTGACTTTAAAACTAAATTACAAAACTGAGAATTCATTGCAAAAAGATTACCTAAATTTCAAAAAAAATAATTAATTAATTTTTAACACTAGTATTGTAAACTATTTGATTGTTTTTATTTTTAAAACCAGCTCCACTTTTAGATGATTGAACACATTGAATTAGATTGTTTAGTTGTAAACGTTGCCTTAATTGATATTTTAGGTTTCATTAACTTCATAAAATTCTAAAGATTTAATCATATATTATAGATTTTAAATTTTTAATCAGATGCATTATGAGAAAGGGTTGAAAATGCAATTAAGTATAAGAGTAACATAGTCATGGTTTTTCTTATTAAAACATTGGTGTACGTTAAGAAATTATTGATGTATAAATAGAATTTGCCTTAAATATAAAAGGGTAATTTTGTGAATGACATGATTTATGAAAAGAATTTTTTTGTGTATACCATTTCATTTAATTTCATGGTGTATTAAGAAATAATGGGCATATGAATAGAATTAACATTCGCAAATTACCCTTTTATATTTTAATCGTCTTCCTTTTTTGACCTTAAAACTAAATTACATAAAACTGAAAATTCATTGCGATAAATTTACCTATAATTCAAAAAAATCATTTTTAACACTAGTATTGTAAATTACTTGATTGTTTTTATTTTAAATTGAAATTTCTATTTATGCACCAATAATTTCTTAACAGACACCAATATTTTAATAATAAAAATCATGAATATGTTACTCTTATACTTAATTGCATTTTCAACCCTTCCTCATAATGCATGTGGTTAAAATTTTAAAACCTATAATATATGATTAAATCTAGTGGAAAACAGGGAGAAAGACAAACTTAAAAAAAAGTTTAGAATTTAGTGAGCAGGCCAAATGATAGTGTAAATGGGAAAAGGTTAGTGGGCCCCTTGAATTCCACCTTTAGTGTAAATGTGTCCTTCTCCCTAATTTTGAAATTTCCCATAATTTTCACCAAAAAATTCCAAAGTTTGTCCTTTAAAAGAAAATCCTCTTAAATCTATAGAATTTTATGAAGCTAATGAAACGTAAAATATCAATATATGCAACTTTTAAAATTAACACTCTAATTCAATGTGTTCAATCATCTAAAAGTGGAGCTGGTTTTTAAAATAAAAACAATCAAATAGTTTACAATACTAGTGTTAAACTTTTTTTTTATTTTAGGTAAATTCATTGCAATGAATTTTCAGTTTTATGCAATTTAGTTTTAAGGTAAAAAAGGAAGATGATTGAAATATAAAAGGGTAATTTAGCGAATGACATGATGTATGAAAAGAAATTTTCGGTGTATACTATTTTGTTTCATTTCATGATGTGTATTAAGAAATTTTGGGTGTATGAATTGAATTAGCCAATATCAATTTAGGAAACTTTTACAACAAAACACTATAATTCAATGTGTTCAATTATCTAAAAGTGGAGTTGGTTTTTAAAATAAAAACAACCAAATAGTTTACAATACTAGTGTTAAAAATTAATTAACTTTTTTTTTTTTGAATTTTAGGTAAATTTATTGCAATGAATTCTCAGTTTTAAGGTCGAAAAAGGAAGATGATTAAAATATAAAAGGGTAATTTTGCGAATGACATGATGTATGAAAAGAAATTTTTGGTGTATACTATTTCATTTCACGGTGTGTATTAAGAAATTATGGGCATATGAATAGAATTTTCAATTAAAAAATTGCAATATTACAAATTTTAATCTTAATGCAGTACCATGGAGACATCAACCTCTATATCAATAGAGGTACTAAACTTAGTAGTAGAAGAAGGTGATAGAAGGACAGTTACAACAATGGGGTTAAATGCACTCGACATATTTCGCCAAAGTATACTTGGTTCGACGTCTCGACCTCTATCTGAACCACACATTCTCTTTGAATCCATTTCATTGCTGTAGACTCTATCCACAATACTAGAGAGTGGTTTATTTGATGCAGGATTTTCCTTTTCGGATACAACTATGCCGGTGATCCATTTCCAACCCATACCCACAAACACTTGTTGTAATACGCAACAAACTCAACAGTAATTAAATGTAAGCTAATTCTATTCATACGCCCTTAATTTCTTAATAGGCACCGTGAAATGAAATGAAGTAGTTTACACTAAAAATTTCTTTTCATACATAGTGTCATTCGCAAAATTACCATTTTATATTTTAATCATCTTCCAGTTTTGACTTTAAAACTAAATTACAAAACTGAGAATTCATTGCAAAAAGATTACCTAAATTTCAAAAAAAAAAAATAATTAATTTTTAACACTTGTATTGTAAACTATTTGATTGTTTTTATTTTTAAAACCAGCCCCACTTTTAGATGATTGAACACATTGAATTAGATTGTTTAGTTGTAAACGTTGCCTTAATTGATATTTTAGGTTTCATTAACTTCATAAAATTCTAAAGATTTAATCATATATTAAAGATTTTAAATTTTTAATCAGATGCATTATGAGAAAGGGTTGAAAATGCAATTAAGTATAAGAGTAACATAGTCATGGTTTTTCTTATTAAAACATTGGTGTACGTTAAGAAATTATTGATGTATAAATAGAATTTGCCTTAAATATAAAAGGGTAATTTTGTGAATGACATGATTTATGAAAAGAATTTTTTTGTGTATACTATTTCATTTAATTTCATGGTGTATTAAGAAATAATGGGCATATGAATAGAATTAACATTCGCAAATTACCCTTTTATATTTTAATCGTCTTCCTTTTTTGACCTTAAAACTAAATTACATAAAACTGAAAATTCATTGCGATAAATTTACCTATAATTCAAAAAAAATCATTTTTAACACTAGTATTGTAAATTACTTGATTGTTTTTATTTTAAATTGAAAATTCTATTTATGCACCAATAATTTCTTAACAGACACTAATATTTTAATAATAAAAATCATGAATATGTTACTCTTATACTTAATTGCATTTTCAACCCTTCCTCATAATGCATGTGGTTAAAATTTTAAAACCTATAATATATGATTAAATCTAGTGGAAAACAGGGAGAAAGACAAACTTAAAAAAAAGTTTAGAATTTAGTGAGCAGGCCAAATGATAGTGTAAATGGGAAAAGGTTAGTGGGCCCCCTGAATTCCACCTTTAGTGCAAATGTGTCCTTCTCCCTAATTTTGAAATTTCCCATAATTTTCACCAAAAAATTCCAAAGTTTGTCCTTTAAAAGAAAATCCTCTTAAATCTATAGAATTTTATGAAGCTAATGAAACGTAAAATATCAATATATGCAACTTTTAAAATTAAACACTCTAATTCAATGTGTTCAATCATCTAAAAATGGAGCTGGTTTTTAAAATAAAAACAATCAAATAGTTTACAATACTAGTGTTAAACTTTTTTTTATTTTAGGTAAATTCATTGCAATGAATTTTTAGTTTTATGCAATTTAGTTTTAAGGTAAAAAAAGGAAGATGATTGAAATATAAAAGGGTAATTTAGCGAATGACATGATGTATGAAAAGAAATTTTCGGTGTATACTATTTCGTTTCATTTCATGATGTGTATTAAGAAATTTTGGGTGTATGAATTGAATTAGCCAATATCAATTTAGGAAACTTTTACAACAAAACACTATAATTCAATGTGTTCAATTATCTAAAAGTGGAGTTGGTTTTTAAAATAAAAACAATCAAATAGTTTACAATACTAGTGTTAAAAATTAATTAACTTTTTTTTTGAATTTTAGGTAAATTTATTGCAATGAATTCTCAGTTTTATGTAATTTAGTTTTAAGGTCGAAAAAGGAAGATGATTAAAATATAAAAGGGTAATTTTGCGAATGACATGATGTATGAAAAGAAATTTTTGGTGTATACTATTTCATTTCACGGTGTGTATTAAGAAATTATGGGCATATGAATAGAATTTTCAATTAAAAAATTGCAATATTACAAATTTTAATCTTAATGCAGTACCAAGGAGACATCAACCTCTATATCAATAGAGGTACTAAACTTAGTAGCAGAAGAAGGTGATAGAAGGACAGTTACAACAATGGGGTTAAATGCACTCGACATATTTCGCCAAAGTATACTTGGTTCGACGTCTCGACCTCTATCTGAACCACACATTCTCTTTGAATCCATTTCATTGCTGTAGACTCTATCCACAACACTAGAGAGTGGTTTATTTGATGCAGGATTTTCCTTTTCGGATACAACTATGCCGGTGATCCATTTCCAACCCATACCCACAAACACTTGTTGTAATACGCAACAAACTCAACAGTAATTAAATGTAAGCTAATTCTATTCATACGCCCTTAATTTCTTAATAGGCACCGTGAAATGAAATGAAGTAGTTTACACTAAAATTTTCTTTTCATACATAGTGTCATTCGCAAAATTACCATTTTATATTTTAATCATCTTCCAGTTTTGACTTTAAAACTAAATTACAAAACTGAGAATTCATTGCAAAAAATTTACCTAAATTTCAAAAAAAAAAAAATTTAATTTTTAACACTAGTATTGTAAACTATTTGATTGTTTTTATTTTTAAAACCAGCTCCACTTTTAGATGATTGAACACGTTGAATTAGATTGTTTAGTTGTAAACGTTGCCTTAATTGATATTTTAGGTTTCATTAACTTCATAAAATTCTAAAGATTTAATCATATATTATAGATTTTAAATTTTTAATCAGATGCATTATGAGAAAGGGTTGAAAATGCAATTAAGTATAAGAGTAACATAGTCATGGTTTTTCTTATTAAAACATTTGTGTATATTAACATACACCAATAATTTCTTTAACATACACTAATGTTTTAATAAGAAAAACCATGACTATGTTACTCTTATACTTAGTTGCATTTTCAACCCTCCTCACAATGTATTTGATTAAGAATTTAAATCTGTAATATATGATTAAATCCGTAGAATTTTATGAAGTTAATAAAACCTAAAATATCAATTTAGGCAACCTTTATAACTAAACACTCTAATTCAATGTGTTCAACCATCTTAATGTGGTGCTGGTTTTTAAAATAAAAACAATCAAATAGTTAACGATACTAGTGTTAATTTATTTATTTTTGAATTTTAGGTAAATTTATTGCAATGATTCTTGGTTTTATGTAATTTAGTTTTAAGTTCGAAAAGGAAGATGATTAAAATATAAAAGGGTAATTTTGCGAATGTCATGATGTATAAAAAGAAATTTTTGGTGTGTACTATTTCATTTCATTTCAGGGTGTGTATTAAGAAATTATAAGCATATGAATAGAATTAGCCTATATTTTAATCATCTTCCTTTTTTGACTATAAAACTTAACTACATAAAACTAAGAGTTCACTACAATAAATTTACCAAAAATTTTCAAAAAAAAAATTAACACTAGTATGGTAAACTACTTGACTGTTTTTATTTTAAAACCAACTCCACTTTTATACGATTGAACACATTGAATTAGAGTGTTTAGTTGTAAATGTTGCCTAAATTGATACTTTAGGTTTTATTAACTTCATAAAATTCTACAGATTTAATTATATTTTATAGATTTTAAAATTTTAATCAGATTCATTATGAGGAAGGGTTGAAAATGCAATAAGTATAAAAGTAACATAGTCTCGGTTTTTCTTATTAAAACATTGGTTTATGTTAAAAATTATGGTGTATAAATAGAATTTGCCAATTTTTTTTCATACATAATGTCATTCGCAAAATTACACTTTTATATTTTAATTATCTTCTTTTTTGACCTTAAAACTAAATTACATAAAACTGAGAATTCATTGCAATAAATTTTCCTAAAATTCAAAAATAAAATAAAATTAACACTAGTATTGTAATCTATTTGATTGTTTTTATTTTAAAAACCATCTCCACTTTTAAATGATTGAACACATTGAATTAGAGTGTTTAGTTGTAAAAGTTGCCTAAATTGATATTTTGGGTTTTATTGACTTCATAAAATTCTACAGATTTAATCATATATTATAGATTTTAAATTTTTAATCAGATGAATTAGGAGGAAGGGTTGAAAATGCAATTAAGTATAAGAATATCATAGTCATGGTTTTTCTTATTAAAACATTGGTGTATGTTAAGAAATTATTGGTGTATAAATAAAATTTGCCTTTTTTATATAGAATGATAATAGGCACCAATACGTAGGCAACGCTGCAACAACTATAGTCTGCATCATTAAAACCAACAGTGTTTATTTAACTATGATAACTGATCGAATATAACTGAAGGAAAACATATATTTATCTATTATTCCTATGAATAAAAACAATAATATATCAGACAATTAATAAAATTAATCATATATGAGCACTGAAGGACGACTTACTATCACTAATTATTCTGGTAAAAATAGTTGTTTCTTTTACATGATATCATGGGTAGATTTAATCTTTATGGGATTAACAGGCATATTTGTCGTTAACATTTATAAAAAGAGACGAACAATATTTATCATGTGACTGGTTGAGTGAATTCATTCTTAGAACCTTTGTTAATGGCATCTTCCTCTTCTTCTTTCAACTTTGAATCGGCCTTCCCTCCCCTTCCTTCATGCCCAACTGATCCACCTCCTCCTGTGAATCCCACCTCTGAAATTTAATCTCATCAAAAGCAACTAGTATATCCAGATCCAGTGAATACCACTGAATCATCTTCTATCCCTAATAAGATCTCTAATGCCATAATCCTTATTAACAAATCATCAGGATCTGATAAGCAAATCACCAATTGATCCAAACATTGTCACGACTAAAAACTTCCCATTAATCAATGGATTTGTCAATCCTCATAACTCTCATCACGCAAATTCTGCAACTTTGCCAACATATCTCACAAAATCCTGTTCGATCTCCACCCCTCTTAGCAACAATCCTTCAAACACTTCAACGTCATCGAGGGCTATACCTTCTAAAATTTCAAACCAGAATCCACCACCAATTAAATCTGACTTTGCTTCGCTTTTCAAGGAACTACCGCGTGATGCTGGCAGCTACAAACCCATTGCATTTTGATATTCCGAGGGATATGGCTAAAAATAAAATTCCTGATTTGTTCAAACAGGAAGGTATGAAATTCTGGAATGATTATGTTGTTGGATTTTTCTTAGATGGTACTCTATCATACATCACTATTGTGAATTCCTTACGTAAGTATTGGAAATTGAATGGAGAAGTCAATATCAAGTCCGATGGATTCAAATTTTTCTTCAAATTCTCAAATGAACAGGATAAGGAGAAAGTATTGCATGCTGATCCTATTTTGATTAGGGGTCATATGTTTATTAACACTAGATGGGATCCCACTATCGGTAACTTGCAATCTCAAATCAGGAAAGTCCCGATTTGGATTCACTTACAGCGAATACCCTTGGTACTCTAGACTCTTAATGGGATCAACTGTCTTGTATGTCATATTGGTAGACTTATTTTTTTTGACGGGAGTATAGAAAAAATGCAACGCTTTAAATACGCAAAAGCTTAATAGAGATTAATCCAGACTTTGAGTTACCAGACAACATTGAAGTAGAGGAACTTGTGCTTAACTATCCTTTAGTTAAAGTATCTTATGACAGGAAACCATCTATTTGTACCATTTGCAAGGTTTTTGGTCACAACACATTGGAGTGTGAGCATAACACATGTCATGAGGTTATGGAAGATGCTCATCACCATAAGCATGAAGAAAAGGTGTATGGAAACAGAGACTTGAATGAAAAGCAAAATTGGAAAAATGATAAAATGCCATATAATTAGAATGCTTGGAAAGAAGTGATTAACAAAAAGAAGAAAAAATGGGTCAAGAAAGTTATTGTTCAACAGACACAGAATGCGGTTAAAAATCAGGAAGATGGGAATGCCCTTGGCAAAGAGCAGCAATCAGATGGAAATGTTTTAATTATTGACAGTAATGGCATGGTTCATGATCAAAGTGAGTCCAACAAGCGGAGTCTGATAGGAACAACTCTACAAGTAAAGCAGCCACAAATTCAAGTTTGAACAAAGGAAAACAAATTATAGTTGACAATGAATTATCCAATGACTTAGCCAATGAAGAGATCGTTCTCCATAACAATTTCTCAATTCTGGAAAATCTATCATCTTTGGAAGTGAATAATGATGCTTCTGCATCCACTTAAGCAACTGATGGTGCAAATTCTTCGTCAATTATTCCCATTTCTCCAGCTAATCGTGCAGACTCTTCCTTTAGTTTTCAAGTTCTTTCTAATTCAAAATTCAGTTACAAAGTCAACTCTCCAACTTATTCTCCTTACTCTCACTTATCTTTACCCCCTTACATTATTCTACCATCACCACTAACAGCTGAAGTTGATAAATCCCCTTCCAAATCAGTTAAAACTCAAGCTCTCATGGAAGTAAAAAGAGTTAGAAGGGTAGAACGAAAAAAATGCATAACCCTTCTCCTAACGACACTGAAGATTTGAACGATGTAAAAGAATACCCCCATAGTGTCATAATGCCTTTGTCAGCTCTAAAACATCCATCTAAACGGCATACAAGAAAACATCCCATTAACCCATTTCCTCAATGATGAACCACAAAATTTCTTTTTGGAATGTTAGCGGGCTTCATTTAGCCTCAAAGTGATGTTAAAGCGTTTATTAGTGAGAATAAAGTTTAAGTAATTTGCTTATCGGAAACAAAACTGGACCTTAATTTCTCTATGAGAGCTGCTGCACTCATGTGTCCTGGTTGGAATTTGGAACATAATTTTGTTGATGCTAATTATGGTCGCTTATTAACAATGTGGAATCCAAATTTCTTTCATTTAATTAAAATTACCTCCTTTGATCAGTACATTCACTTCAAATGTCTTCACTTGCCACCAACTCTTCTTTCCTCCTTGCTTCGGTTTATGCCCAGAACTCTTCATTTTTACGACAAAATTTTCTTGATTGTCTCCCATCATTGAATACATCTTCTGATCCATGGTTAATTGTGGTGATTTCAACTGCATGTTCTCTTGTCATCAAAAATCTGGTGATTGCTCTCTCTCTCTCTCTCTGTCAAGGATATTACACCACTTAATCAGGCTTTAATCTAATCTCGTCTTACTCCTATAGTAGCTTTGGATTTGATTTTACATGGTATAATAGGAGTAAATCAGGATATCCTACTCATTGTAAATTTGACCACATTTTTGCTAGCATCCACTTCCTTAATCCTTGGCCTAACTCTTTTTATCAAACCCTCAACTCATCCCTTTCTGATCAATGCCCTTTGCTCTTCCATTGGGGAATGGATTTGGCTATTAACATTGGTAACTCCTCTTTTAAATTTTATTAATTTTTGGACTAAACATGTGGAATTTTCTTCTATTTTATTGCAGGTATGGTCACAGCAGTACACCGGTAACCCTTTGCAGAAACTTCTATTTAAACTTAGATCACTCAAAATATCTCTAAAAGCTTGGTCTGCTCTTAACTTTCGCTCTGGTTCTAAACAATCGTCCAAGATTGGACTTGAATTGGCAAACATTCAGGAGAAAATACATAATGATCTGCATAACATTGGGCTTCTTCATGATGAAAGTGTTTTACAGAATAGGTTGTGTGAAGCTCTAGATTTTGAATTACAAGCATCAAGGAAAATTTCTTATTTGAGAAGAGAGTTAAAAGCAGACAGGAATACTAATTACTTTCATAATTCTATCAAGATCAGAAAGGCCAGTAATACAATTCCAATGGTTAGATATCAGCACGGTGTAACTCAAACTACTGAAGCTAATATCAATGGTGCTTTTGTGGACTACTTTTCAACTATTCTTGTTACTCCTGACCATTCAACATTAAATGTGCGACCTCCTTGCTATATATATCAACCTGCCTTTTATTAGTGAGGATCAATCAACTAACTTAGTACGAGAAGTATCATGTAAAGAAATAAAAGATGCAGTATTTAGTCTTGATGCGGACAGCTGTGGTGGACCTGATGGTTATAATGCATTCTTCATCCAACAATGTTGGAAAACAATAGGTGATGATATCATTTGTGCCATTAAATATTTCCTTTTCCACAAACATATGCCTACAAATCTCTCTTCAACTGCCGTTGCCTTAATTCCAAAAATAGATAACCCAGTTCGAGTATTAGACTTTAGACCCGTATCTTGCTGTAATATTTTTTCTAAGATTTTGGCAAATAGATTGCAATATGTGCTTCCTTCTATTGTGTCGGCAAACCAATCTTCTTATATAAAGGGTAGAAGTATAAGTGACAATATTTTGATAACCCAAGAGCTCTTGTATGGTTATAAAAGGAAAAACATATCATCAAGACGAATGCTCAAAATGGATATTAGAAAGGCTTTTGACTCAGTTTCATGGCATGCTATTTTAGCAATTTTGAAACATCCCACCTCCATTAAGGTCACTCACAAAGGGAATGCATTAACTTTGGTGAAGCATTATAGGTAAAAGATACATATAATTTACAAGACAGACATATAAACAGCGGAAAAATAGGAATTATTTCATAAGCAACGTGGTCTAATCAAAACATTACAACCATTGTCTCAAAACCCAACTTCCAGGTTATTACAATAAAACTTCAGTCTTGATCAAAAACTCAAAATACATAAAGAAGCATAAAGCAGAAGTAAAGCAGCATAAATCCCCAATAAAAGTGTAACCACAGCCATAGCCTAGGAAAAGAGAATCCATGCAACACATCTACTCTCTTCAAGCTGGAAAAGGTCTGAAATAAGCTAAAGTATTCACTCCCTGCGGACCTGGGGAGGGGGGAACGGCAGAAAAGAAGACGAAAGAAAACGGGTCAGACATAAGTCTGGTAAGTCTAGTGATTTTTCAGCATGTAAACACGAAAAAGGATCATGACAGGAATAAACTGAACATAGGACAGTACCATAGTGACAAGATAACATAAGGCAAGATAAGGCAAGATAAACTGAATATGTTATCGCACTCATTTCCCTTTCTCTGCACCTACTAACAAATGTTTCAGCTAGCATCATGTGTTCATAATAAAATGATCCCTTTATCAATCGGCTCCTACTCGCATGCATTTATTACTTGTGTCATTCGGCCCTGCTTGATTGTACATACCTATGCTAATCCCACCATGGGGTGTATTAATCCCTATGGTGGCAACCCGACACAATTCAAGATGCACAGTGTATAACTACTGATGCCCAGTGCCTGATTTTTCCACTCCGAAGTACGTGCACGCCCGTACTCAGTCGGAACCTACACTGATGCACCACTCGCTACTATTTTGACTGCTTATAATCATCCCATTAATCGTGCCCCACCCTGCCTAGTTCAGGGTACCATGATACATCTATGTGGGTTACTACTGAAATGGGTCCCTGTTACTAGGGTTTCCTAATCAACATGTTATAATGGTTAAGTGTTCTCCATTTAACCTAACCCCACCCATCTGTTTAATTAACATGTTGTATTGGTTAAGTGTTGCCAAAGTTAACCCTACCATTCTTAGCATGTCCATTCATTAGCATTAATTCATTCATGAATGCCTCAACCTCTCACATTAGAACTGTTGTTTGCGGCTGCCGGATGTGTCGGGCGGTTCCGGTCAGACTTCTACTGTAAACTCATTCTAACCTTGGGTTTTGGGCTTAATGCGCTAACCTCTCACATTAGATCTGTTGTTGCGGTCGCTGGATGTGCCGGGCGGTTCCGGGCAGCCTTACACCGCAACTCAATCTAACCTCGTGTTAGGCATGTTCATCTTTTAGCCAAATTACATTTTTACCATACCTGCCCAAATCTAGATTGTTGTATGCCAATTACCCACAATTGTAGTCAATTCAAGTTATTCCACATTTACTTGTTATGTCCAAAATTACTCAATTAAGTTACACCCAGTTCCCCACGTTTCAATCATAGTACAACATGATTAAGTCTAGGTTTCAAATGAACCTAGTATTCATAAAGTAAAACAAAAAAGGGAATATGGAAGGAGCACAAGAATTGACATAAGAAACAAAATAGGCATGTAAAGGTGTACGCAATTCAAGAATCATGTTTCTAATAGGCATGTTGTACATTAACAATAAGTATGGCCAAACTGAGCAAGTTACATCGTAGGCATAAGGATTCGATAGAATTGAACATAAGAGAATCACCCATTTGGTGTACAACATGATAAGTTCCATTGTTTCAATCACAACAGTCTCATAAGCATAGGTAATTCAGATTTGACAAAATGACAAGCATGAATCAGAATTGATTATCTCACAATTAGGCATAGTGGTGTACAACATGATAGGTTCCATTGTTTCAATCACAACAGTCTCAAAAGCATAGGTAATTCGGATTTGTCAAAAGGATAAGCATGAATCAGAATTGATTAACTCACAATTAGGCATAGTTCTAGATCCGATTATTACAGTCATGATTTCTATTAGATGTTCAAATCTGAATAATAACTGAACTTACAGTGAAAGGATTAGAAAAGAGAATTAGATGACATTGTAGCGATTCTAATCTTTATTTGTTGATTGAAGAAGAAAACCTCTACTTTGATTTGAAGCTCTCTCTCTAATTTTATTTCTAGTTTAGAGAAGATGGAGGCTAGGCTAGCTTAGAGATGGACAACATGACGGCTTCATAGAATAGGGTTATGAGGTTTAGGCTAAGGTTTAATGTGATTATATAGGAGTATAGGATTAGTTTGAGCCTTCAGATCAACATAGGATCCATCCAGACCATCCAGTCCAAGAAAATGCATCATTTGGCCAATCAGAAGTCACCACGTAGCCCTATGACTCAGAAAATTGTCACTGTCTAGAACAGTCAGCAGGGGCCGACCCCTACAGGGGGGTCGACACCAGTGTCGACACCCCTTAAGGTGGTCGACGCCCTCTGGCGGGAATTTTCCCGCCCTCCTCTTCTTGCTGGTTTGAATTCTGAATTTTGATTTATTAATTATTTATATAATTCTGATTTAAACTTACATCTTCTAACCTCCATAACTTCTTCATACGGAGTCCGATTCACGTCGGACTCTATTTCAAGCAGAATTCCGAGATGAACGCAATGGCGTAACCCGTTTCACCTAAATCTTCTTCTAAAAATTAAGTGTTCTTAAATATGTTAATTTTAATATTCATAGAAAATACGGTGTGTTACATTCTCCCCTCCTTAAAGGATTTCGTCCCCGAAATCTCTGAGTTAAGAAGAATGTATCCTAACATCCGACATCCATCTACTCAACCATCAATCACAGGCATCCACTGTCCTTAAAAAGATTTCTAATGCTTTCATGATTATATGCATAGTGTGTGTATATGTCCTTATCTAATGCAAAATTAGGAGGTCCATTGATTCAATTGACCTCCTTAATGCGAATTATGTCAGTGCCATGAGTCCATTATGTATGAAGTTATTCCTAATCGTACCTTATAACTTCTACATGAGTGCACAATCATTCATACAAATGCAACATCCATATGATAACACATTAAGTTTCAATCCATATACAAATACATATATGCATATGCAATATGAAAGTGACTAAGTCGATCTAGTACCTAATGTGTGTGTATATGCATCCACGAGAAACCACTTACAACCATCAATCATAACATGTTTCAAATACATGTTTACATCCATTGGTTTGTCCTAAGGGTTAGGAATAGGATCGAGGAGATATACTTAAAAGATAGATACAAGCATGCATAAACATATGGGAAAAGAGATCAAGGATGTACCCTCAAAAAGATAAGGGTAGGTTGCGCGTATCTTGTCTTTAGTCTCCCAAGTCGCGTCTTCCTCAGCATCACTCCATTGTATTTTTACTAGCTTGACCTCACGATTGCGAAGCTTTTTAACTTCTGTTCCCAAGATACGAGTTGGAACTCTTCTCACCGTCACATCTCGTTCCACTTCTACTTCCTCTAGTATGCTCGGCTCCACAACTTCCACATACTCGTGTAAGCACTTTCGTAGATGAGAAACATGAAAAACATTATGAACTCCAGCCAGTCTTTCGGGCAGCTCTACTCTATAAGCCATCGTCCCGATCCTCTCAATGACAGGAAATGGCCCTACAAACCTTGGTGCCAATTTTCCTATGGATCCAAAGCGAATGACATTCCTCAAAGGAGATAATTTAAGGAAAACCCTGTCTCCAACCTCAAACTCAAGGTCGGTCCTTCTTTTATCCACGTAGGATTTCTATCTATCTTGTGCGGTCTTCATTCATTTTCGTATCAAGTCCACTTTCTCTGAAGTTTCTTTAATCATGTTGGGCCCAAGTATAAGCTTGTCTGTAGACTCCCACCAACAAGTTGGTGATCGACATGGTTTTCCATATAAAGCCTCGAAGGGTGTCATGTCTATGGTGGCTTGGTAGCTATTGTTGTAGGCGAACTTCACTAAAGGAAGATGATCCTCCCATGTTCCTCCAAAATAAAGAATGCACAATCTCAAGAGATCTTCTAACACTCTGTTCACCCTTTCCGTCTGACCACCGGTTCGAGGGTGATAGGAAGTGCTTAAGCATAGCTGTGTGCCTACAGCCTCTTGCAAACTCTTCCAAAACTCACTCGTAAAGATAGGATCTCGATCACTTACTATGCTAGAGGGTATCCCATGCGGTCGAACTACCTCTTTAAGATAAATGGATCTAACGATGAGGCAGTCCTCCTACTCTTAACAGGTATAAAGTGAGCGGTTTTAGTGATCCTGTCAACTATTACCCAAACACTGGTATTGGCCCTTCTTGACCTAGGCAACCCATCTATAAAGTCCATCGAAATGCTATCCCATTTCCACTGTGGGACCTCTAGAGGATGAAGCAGACTACCAGGTTTCTTCTGCTCCGCCTTGAGTTGCTGGCATATCAAGCATTTAGAGACAAGTTCAGCTACATCCTTCTTCATGCCATTCCAAAAGAAAACCCTTTTTATGTCTTTATACATATTGTGTCCACCTGGGTGTATGGTCAACTTAGAATGGTGTGCTTCTTCGAGAACTGTCTTCACCGAATCCCTTGCTTGTGGGACGCATAGTCTTCCATCCCGTCTCAACTAACCCTTGTCATCGATGGAGTATTTATTGAGGTGACTAGAAGTCTCACCTCTAATTAACTTATCCATCATATCAACTATCTGAGGGTCTTCATGTTGCGCGGTTCCTATTGAGTCCAAGAGCATAGGCCGCACCTATAGCGTTGCAAACAAACCAGGTACAAACTCAAAAGAGGGTATAAAGTCAAAGGTTGCTATGTGCTCCAAGCTTTGCCTTTCAACAAAGAGAGGACTTAAGGTCAGCTTTTTCCTACTTAAGGCGTCTGTTACCACAATGCCCTTGCCAGGGGTATAAGCAATCTCAAAATCGTATGAGGCAAGAAACTCCATCCACTTTTGTTGTCTTAAGTTAAGATCTTTTTATGAGAAAAGGTACTTTAATGATTTATAGTCAGTAAACAATTCAAACCTTTCTCCTAGTAGGTAATGATGCCATGACTTAAGAGCGAAAACATTGGCAGCTAGCTCTAAATCATGAGTTGGGTAGTTCTTCTCATGTACCTTCAACTACCATCCCCCATAACAAACTACCTTGCCTTCTTGCATCAAGACAACGCCTAATCCTATACCGCATGCGTCTGTGTATACTATAAACATCTTACTCCCATCAAGCAATGACAGAACTGGGTCTGTTGTCAGAGCCCTTTTAGTTCGTTGGAAAGCGACATCACAATCCAAATCCCAGGCAAAAGTTAGGTTCTTCTTCGTCAATCTTGTAAGTGGGGCTGAGATCTTCGCAAAGTCTTTGATGAACTTTCTGTAATAGCCCGCTAATCTGAGAAAACTTCGTACTTCGGTTTCATTCCTTGGAGTCTTCCAATCTTGCACCGCAACTACTTTTGCGGGATCCACAGCTATCCCCTCTTTGGACACCACATGTCCAAGAAATCTTACTTCTTCTCTCCAAAAATGGCATTTGGGTAATTTTGCTTTCAGATGTGCTCGAAGAGTATCCATAACTTCCCTTAAATGCAAAGCTTGTTCTTCCTCACTTTTTAAGAAAATCAAAATGTCGTCCACGAAGACAACTACAAATTTATTAAGGAACTCCCTGAACACCCTACTCATCAAGTCTACGAAATAAATGGGTGTGTTTGTCAGGCCGAAAGGCATGACAAGCCATTCGAAGAAACCATCCGGGGTCCTGAACGCGGTCTTATCTATGTTGTCTTCAGCCACTCTTAGCTGATGGAATCCGGTGGCCAGATCTAGTTAGGAGAAAACTGATGCACCTACAAGCTGGTCGAATAAGTCGTCTATTCTTGGAAGTGGGTGCCTATTCTTTTTGGTCAGGTTGTTTAGCTCTCTACAATCCACGCATAGCCAAAGTGAACCATCCGCTTTGGTTGCGAACACTACTGGAGCACCCCATTCAGAAATACTCTGCCTTATGAACCCCTTTTTGAGTAGCTCTTTAACTTGCTTGTTGAGCTCCTTCCTTTCCCTTGGAGCCATGTGTCGAACGGGTAAAGCAACTGGTTTTGCATTATCAACCAGGTATATGCGGAAGTCTATCTCTCGCTTTAGAGGTAAACCCTTCACCTCTTCAAAGACATCCGAGTATTCACGGACTACTCTAACAGATTGCAAGTTTTCAACAGACGCATCAAGAGATTCTAGGAAGCTAAGCATAACATAATTCATGGGATTATAAGAGATTTCGAGAGTATTACTGAGGCGAGTCATAAGTCTAACCACTCTCTTTTCACAATCGAGGATGGCACCATTACTGTATAACCAATCCGTGCCTAGAATCAACCCATAGCCCATGAAACCCAAAACATAAGCATTACATCTAAACCCAACGCTTAATATAGAAATTTCCAAATCCAAACAAATCATTGGCAAATAAGCCGAACCCCCAATTGGATTTGAAACAACCATGGGATCCTCTACTATACCGGTATCTAGGAGCAGAGATTCAACTAAAGCAGTAGATATAAAAGAGTGCTTGGGCAGTGGCTCATTCAACCCTTTAACGAAACGAAGAGCCTTTTTACGTGGAGTGTTTACCAACTCCAGTCCAAATCTAGCCGGCTGGTTGAATTGGTTGACGTTTACCTTAATTGATAGACTGTCCTGTTTGAGTGCTAAGAACTTCTCCATCTGTAGGCTTCGTTCGGCTTGCGAGAGGAACTTCTTTCAAACCTCATTCTGAAATCCTCCCAAGTCTCAACTGGTCTCTCAGCATTTGTAACTTTCCACCAGAAAGAGGCTTCGTCCTTAAGTAACCATACAGCCAACTGTATCTTCTGCCTATCGTCCACTTCGAAGATAACAAACAATCTTCTGTTTCCTTGAGCCAGTTTCTTGCTTCCACGAATGATTCAGTTCCATTAAAGTTCTTTCCGCCCATAGCTCGAAAGTCTCTACATGTCTTCAAGAAAGCATTCACATGCGGAGGAGGAGGAGGAGGAATGGCTGCAGCTGGAGGAGGAGGAACGTCTGCTGGGCCTACGACATCAGCCCTAGCCTCCAGATACCTTCTGAACCAGCCGGGTATCTGTACGCCCTCGGGAAGATTAAGATCCCCAGACATGCTGAAACGAAAAGGTTCAAAACAAAGGATAGAAAGATAGTGTGTATGGCTTTGGGGAATATGCCTTTAAAATAAAACAACACTTTTCTTGAAAATGCTTCTTTAAAACTTCTTTTTGAAAAATAGTTTTCAAGAATTTTAATCTGATCTGGTAACCATCAGCTCTGATATCAAGTGAAACACCCCACCTCCATTAAGGTCACTCACAAAGGGAATGCATTAACTTCCATGAAGCATCTATTATTTTATATGAAAGCACAATCTCTCTCTCAAGTCTTTTCAGTTCCAGTCTTTTTCAAAAATACAAGATTCTGACAAGTGTCTGCTGCCCAGATCGAACGGTAGCCTTCTGCTCCATAAGCACACTTATTACACCCGCTCCCAAAAATACCTTTCGCCTTCCCTCTTCTATAACCTTCCCCATTTTTCACCTGATACAAAAAAGAAAACATCCCACTTTCTCTGCCTTCTCCAACCACTACGAAAAAACTCTATTCGACCGCGTTCCCTTCCTACACTTTCCTCTTATTCGGTATCTCATGCGAGATACGGAAGAAAAAGCTCCCTAAACATCCAGATCTAACGGCATCTCCTTCACCATCTTCCTTCCCTTCTCCACCCGGATTGTGTCTACATCCGATTTTTCCTAATTCCCACCAGTATCCTCTCCGTGTATGCTCTAGCTTTCGGATTTTGTGCTCTAGCTTTCGGATTTTGTTTGTTTAGGTCCGATTTATAGATTTTATTACAAAGCAAGGTAATTCTATCATTTTTTAGCTATTACTGATAGATTTTCAAATTCGAGGTAATATTGCTAAGTTTGTCGACTTTTATTTTATATGTATTTGACATCGACTATTTTGTTTGGAATTTGGTCTCCGAAGATCTATTTTCTGTTGTAGTTTACTTTATCAAACATCGTGTGAATTGGTCCCTTTTACCTACATTTACAGTAACCTTCCTGCAGAATCAGATACATGTTTCAGTATACATCGTGGTTCCAACAAGTGAATAATTTGATTGACCTTGAAAGTTTGACTGTCTTGTGATATGAAATCTAGAGGTTTAGATGAATTCATGGGTATGATAGTTTATCTCAAGAAGTGAGTTAGTTTACGCCCATATGTGAACCTGAAAAATTACGCATTTGGGATAATGTAGTTTCATTATCTTTTTTACATATATTGTATATTTTTTCAATGTCGGTTGTTTCATATTAGTCTATCATTGGAAAGTGGATTTTAACATAATCTAAATACTACATACATTAACTGATCTAGATCACTTTTATGTGGAGAGTTACGATAGAAAGGATAATTTATGGAAATCTTTTGAAGTTAATCCTGAATTTATATTTATGATCATGCTTTTACAAGTATAATTTGTTATCCTTTGCTTTGATTTCAAAATATGCTAAATCATTTACCAGTTTTGCATATATAATTAACCATGCGTTGTACAGAAAACATTATTTTAAAAATGTTTAAAAAAATTCCTTTAGTTTCCAAAATTAGAAACTAATTATGCATGTCAAAATTTGAGCAAATAATGCAGTGGACCATTAAAACTTGCATATGCTATCATTTTAACCTTAATGGATGGACGTGTTCAATATTATAGCAAGCTAACTCAAAATTGGATTTGTAACAACCCGAAAATCTGAGCCAATTTAAAATTTTTATTTTGGCAATTTTAGTGAATTTTGAATATTTAAAATGAATTATTTTAAATAATAATGACGAGAAATTTATTTTGAATAGAATTCGAATGTATATATGATATAGTTCGTCGTTAGAATATAAATATTTATTTTAAATTATAAAAGGAATTGAAAATGGCGCGGTAGTTCGATAATTCGATTTCAAACTTCAAATGAATGTACAAGATTCAAAATAAACCGGAATTTAGCGAAACCAAAAATAATAGAATCTAATTGAGAATATCTTTCCAACGAATCCGAAAAATCAAAATTTCATAGCGGGAATCAAAAGATATGTCCAGTTGAAAATTCAGAATAGTCGCTATGGAATTCTAGCCCTTAAAAATGGAAATTTTGCAAACGACCTCCGATTTCGACGAAACCACTTTTGTTGGACCCGTGATGTCAATTTATTGCTAGGTTTCAATTTTCGTAATATTTCGAATCAATATGTGAGCGTGGCGAAGGAAAACGCGTTTGACCAGTTTTAGTTGATTTTAATCTACTGGAAAATGACCATTTTTCAAATGGTCTCAGAATTCGACGAAACTAGTTTTGTTAGGACCGTATCGTAAATACGAAGCCATAAAATATTTTTCTGGAATTTTTCGAGTTAGTATGTGACCCCAGTAAATTGAAATGTACGTTTAAAATTCAATATAATGATTTAAATGTAAATTCAACGGAAACTGATCGTAACGATCGAATTGGCGTTCGTAACATATCCCATTGTGTTTGGAATGGGGTTAATTAGCTAAGGACGACAGGCGGTGGGTTTGATTTCGTGTTCGAAATAAAAAGTTACTTTTTGATAGAAAAATAAAATATTAAATTTTATTATATAAGCCCTTACCTACTCTCTTCTATATCTCTATTCCTTTAGCCCGATTCAGAAATTAAAAGAAAAAAAAACAAATCGCGCTGACCCCCCCTCTTCCACCTCGTCGTCGGCCGCACCCCCCCCGCCCAGGTGGCGCGCCTCCACCGCACATCCCCGCTTCCCCTTCTTCCCCTTCGCTGCTTCCTCCCTCTTCTCCTTCCACTACCCCCTTTCCTCTCCCAATCGCGATGCGCAAACCCCGAGACGCCGCCCCGCCTTTCCTGGCCGCAACACCCCCAGGCCCCGTCAGTCGTCGGCGCCGCTTCCAGCTCCTCCCCGAGCCCCTCCAACCACTAAGACAGTAAAAGGTGTGTTTTATTTTGTTAAATAATTTAAAAATAGGGTTTTTATGAAAATAAAAACACATTGTTATAAGGATAAACTTGAGTGGGATTTTTATTTCCAGTTTTGACTTTTATTAAGTGTAAATAAATTAGTATTGAAAATATATATAAAGATTTCATCTTTGAAAATATATATAAAGATTTCATCTTTGAAAATATATATAAAGATTTCATCTTTGAAAATATATATAAAGATTTCATCTTTGAAAATATAAAGATTAGATTTTTAAAAATATATGGTAGCGATAAAAATTGGATTTTTATCATATAAAAGTAGCGCTATGAAAATATAACTTTTAGTGAAATAAAAATGGGAAGTGGCAGTATAAAGATATGATTTTTATTACATATGTGTTGAAATAAAAATGTGATTTTTATAGCGATGATATAAAAATTCGATCTTTATTATGTAGGAGTTATAAAAATATGATTTTTATATTATAGAAAGTATAAAGATATGATTTTTATTATATATGTGTTGAAATAAAAATGTGATTTTTATAGCGATGATATAAAAATTCGATCTTTGTATATGAAGCAGAAATGCAAAAATATAATTTTTATATAGAATGAAGCGTCGAAAATATATATGAAATAGAAATAAAAATATAATTTTTATTTATTGAAATGAAGCAATAAAAATATAATTTTTATTTGAACAGCGTGAAAAGAACTGCTTTGGAATTTTAAGCAGATCCAGACGATTCAGCAGTTCAACAGCAAAGCACGGCGGAGTGGAACCCTCTGTGAGAATTTCTTACCTTTAATTTATTTTTTTCTAGTTGAAATATATACTAGGATGCAGACGGTGTTTAGTAGCACCCGACACCCGTCGTCCACAGACCATGGACGGCTTGTATGCTTGGTTGTTTGATTTTGATGTGTAGTTGATTGTGTGATGTGATGTGAAATGAAATAAAATATTTATATAGTTAAAAATATTTTATAGTTAAAAATAGAATTTTTAACGTGTATATAAAATAAATATTTTTAAACAAATCAGAGATTTGTTTATATACACTGATTTGATTGATATTGATTGGGACGATAAATTTTACACATCGCCCAACTGCACAAATAAAATCTTTGTTTTATTGTTTGAAACCCCACACGGGTATTGGGATGATATATGGCGTAAAATAATCCCAATTATTTAGCTATATGTCGATCGATTGGTCGATAGACTGTGTAAGCGTTCATTATTTATATTTAACGCTTATGCAGTTGTGTGGTGCACTATGGAAGATGGTTGATTATTTATCGTTGTTATTTTATACATGTGTTGTAGAAAATCTATATAATTAACATTATATGGGAATTGATTGGGCCTCATTCCAGTTTGAAAAAGAAATATTTGAAAAAGAAATATTTGAAAGAGAAATATTTGAAACAGAAATATTTGAAAGAGAAATATTTGAAAAAGAAATATTTGAAAGAGAAATATTTGAAAAAGAAATATTTGAAAGAGAAATATTTGAAAAAGAAATATTTGAAAATAGAAATATATGAAGCCGTGTTGATTAGATTTGCGACATTTTGAACGTGAACGATATTTATATCGATTTTATTCAAATTGAAAAGAATATTAAAGTGAATTGAAATTCGAATTAAATTGAATTGATTTGAAATTCGAAATAAACTGAAGTGAATTGAAATTCGAATTAAATTGAATTGATTTGAAATTCGAAATAAACTGAAGTGAATTGAAATTCGAATTAAATTGAATTGATTTGAAATTCGAAATAAATTGAAATGAATTGAAATTCGAAATAAATTGAATAGAATTGAAATTCGAATTGAATTGAAATCGAATTGAATTGAAATCGAATTGAAATGAAATTAAAACGAATTTATATTGAAAAATTCAATTTTGATTTGAAATTGAATATGAAGTTGAAATCGTTTCGAAAACGAATTTAAAACGATTTATAAAATTCATTTTGAAAGGAAATCGACGAAGTATATATTATATATTATATATATATATAATATAATGGCCTGAATAGAACGCGCCACGCCGCGGCAGTTCGCGAATTTCGACCATTGACTTCGAATGGATATTGCGGGAGATCCGACCGTCGGATTCTCCTAAAACCAGAACCGTTGGGTTCGTATCGAAAAGAGCTTTCTAACGAATATTAGAAATTAGAAATCTAACGGTTGGATTTGGAATTATGTCCAAATCAAATTTGGATAAGGTCGGTGTAAGTGCAGTTCGATGGCCGTTGATGGAAATCGACTGTACGGGCCTTGATAAAATTATTAAAAATAGTAATAATTTGTGTAAAATCATAAGAAATGATTTGTGAAAAATTAGGATGAAAACTCCATATTTGAAAAGATAAAAATAGATTTTTATCGAAATGAACTAGTTTTGAACTAGAATAATAATTTGTTTATTTTTAAAATAAATAAATTAGATTTGAAATGGTTTTGAAAATAACCAGGATTTCCAATGATTGAATTGGAAGGGATTTGAATCGAAATCATCTTCGGAATAGTTCGATGTTGGGTTTCGTGATTATACAGATGTTGTTATGGAAATTTGAAAGATATATATATATATATCGTTATTTCCAATACGATATTTGTTGGTCGTAGAATTTGATATTGAATATAAGCCGATATATTTTCTATTCAGAGCCTTATATTTAATATCAAATGTGATTTGGGTTTTCCATGAATGGTGTCTTCATTAACACTGTTCTTAAACCCAGTTGAGAAAAAGATTAAATCTTTTTATTTAGATTTAATGAAGTGTACCAATTAAATAATATTTAATTGGAATTGAACTGGTATTGAATTTTGGGTTTATCGTGAACAGTGTTTTAAATAACACTTGTTCTTTAACCCGATAATTAATGGAATGTGATTTTGGGTTTATCGTGAATCGTGTTTTAAATGACACTGATTCTTTAACCCAGTTAAAGATTAAAACAAAGTGGAGTTTTAATGGATCTTTAATTAGATTGAAAAGATCGAGAATGGAGTATCACCAGTTTTACTCCAGGCGATAGTTAAATCTTTAATTAGATTTGAACGTGAAATGGTAATTGAATTTACCGATAACACCGTGGTGTTAGATATGAAGTATTACCAGTTTTACTTCATGGGGGTGAATAGGTTGGGATTGAGAAATAAAATAAATGATTACTTTGGTGTGGTTCGCTAATCCCGACTAGTTTGAATTGATGTTCAAAGAAGATTAAAGAATAAATTTAAAGAATTTATCTTTGATAAAATTGATGGGAACTTTTCCCAAAGTATAAGAATATTTGAATAAAAGAATATACTGAATTGGAATGAGGCGTATGTTGTGTTTGTATAACACTTGTTTATTATATACGCGAGTTATTTAGAAAGACCGGGTTTATCCCATTCTGAATAACTGATTCGACGTGGTGTCGAGGATGAAGACGGTGGTCGAAGACCGGAGGTCTTCACGTCATTTGGGTGATTACTGATGATCTTGATTGGGTCGTACACCCAAGAGGAGGGAATCAGTTAGTGGTCGTCCAGACGTACTTGGAGATCGATGGATATGCGGGGTACTAGGTGCCTCCGGTTTCGTTCAGACCCAGAACGAACTTGTAAATGGACTGTGTGTCTGACATTGGATTTTAGTCTGTGTGATTGATTTCTATTAAATATACATCTGTTTGGCGGCGGAGAATTTTTCTCTTTCTTAACGCCCTTCTCTGAGACGTACGAGCTCAGGGGTTATATATTGATGGATATCAATCGCATGGAGTGAATTGCCTGTGTGGCATGCCTAAGTGGCAATTGATCAAGGCTTCTGTTGAAAAGCAGAGTCTTGTTGTTGATGATCAAAGCACGGCCTGTGTGGCATAGCTTTGAGTAGCGTTGATTCGCGAGCCTCACACCCCGGTTGTGAACCAGAAATGGGAGAAGGATCCAGGGAGGGCATGCGTCTCTTTCTAGCTAGAAGTGGCGTCAGTGGTTTTACACGCCCTGACGAGTTTGACTTATGTGGTTGTTGCTGTTGCGAGGCCCCTCGGATATATCGGTGACTGTGTGGAGCCGAGGGAGTCATTTGTCTCATTTACGCCCCATAGGGCGGGTTGACGTAGTGTTCAGGGTTTTATTTAATCCACATCGAGTGGACCGGCCCTGTGGCTCTTAAGGCTTGCCTGCGCGCTTGCCTGAGACATGGTAGGCTAGATTGTCTCGAATCGGCAGAGGACGATCCCTGGCTTCGGTTCATAAATGGAAATCCAACTCCCAATACGTGACTTTGCGGTTTTGATTGTAGAGCCTAGTATGGCGACATGATATATGGTACCCATGCCGTCTATGATTGATACTTATGATTGAAATTGTTTTAAACACCATACACTTATTATAGTATCAAATGACTTGTTTTAAACGTATCAAGCATGCTTTGGCTATTATAAGGGAAAACCCTATCCTCCGGTTTGTGTTTCATTGTGTGATGGGACCTCGGTCTTATAATAGCTTCATTTTCCTTTATTTAGCATTGCGTTGTTGTTTTATGCACTGGTGTTCTTGGGAGGAAACCCGTTCCATGTTATACGGCGTGGTCCCTTGATTTACCTAACTTTAAAATAAAGATAAATAACTGTTTTAGTTCTCACACCAGTCCCATGACTGATCTGGAGTTTATTGTTTTAACCTAAACTCTGGGTGCCCTTATTTTGACACGGGCAGCTAGTAGTTTCGGTTTTGCTGATTTATATTCACCGGATCCTGGTTTACAGCAGGAATGATATCCGGAAAGCTTTGTATCCGTATATCTCCTTCTAGTTGTGTTTTGTATTATTTTCCGCTGCGATGTATTTAAATGTAATTTAAATATCTGATATTTCTGTGTATTATTCATTTATACTCTGTATATTCTTGTATTCTGATGGAATTGTTGTAATTAACAATGAAATGTTCTTCCGTCTGCGTTCTTTTGTGGCTTGTCCTCGACTCAATCCGGGCTTTCCTCACCGGGGAAGTTCGGGTCGTTTCAGTTGGTATCAGAGCTTTGGTTTACAAAGCTCAGAGAACAAGACACATTAGAACCATACGAAAGAATTCATCAGATATTGGATTAGTAATATCCAATGGGAATGACTCGTTAGAGATGAGATCAGTAGTATCATAGAACGAGTGTGAAGAGTATATTTTTAAAGTGAAAACAAATTTTGTTCTGAAAATTTAAATCAATTATTCGTATTTGATTATTTATTTTATATTGATTTGGACAATCCAGTATATAAAGATTTTGCATATACGCCTTGCAAATGTATATTCGAAGTTTTAATATACTGGATAGATATAGAATCACAATCTAGTCGCCCGGAGATGATTCTGATGATAGTCTAGACATCATCAGAATTGGTATTCGAGTTTCGAAGGTGTGATATCTATATATTTCCATTAGACTGGTGTGAGAACCAAAATTAGATAGGGCTTATTGTTGTGATTTTGCATTAAAAATCTGATTTTTAGACTATATATCAAAGTTATAAATTTGAAATGATAATCAACTAATTGATTGCTGATTGTGTTGTTTGATTATTGGTTGATTAATTAAAATGTTGAACCTTTAACCAAATTGAATCAAATAGTGAGTTATATTGAAAATTAGTCGCATTTGCTTGCATATACATGTACTTACATTGAACAGGTCATAGCAAGGAGGCTAGAGAAGAGGAATAAAATTGTTTGCCCGACAAATAGGTACATGTTTATTGTATTTCTTGAGTTTTGGGTGATTTTATGAGCCGATTGGCTAGCCGCTTGGCTTTTTCTTTTGGATTGAAGAAGGCCATGGGAGGCCATATGAAATATCCCGAAGTCCCCGGTGTAGGGGAGGTTATGGCGAAATTTTTCGAAAATTTAGGGTGTTAGCCAAATTTTTGAAGAATTTGAAAAGTTCTTAGAAACTGAAAAGTTGAAGAACTTAAGACATAATAAAAGTAATGAAAGTTGAGTTGGTTTGTAAAACAACTTTCGTCTTCGTTCCTTTTCGGGGATGAAAAGTTTTAAGTGGGGGAGATTGTAACAACCCGAAAATCTGAGCCAATTTAAAAATTTTATTTTGGAAAATTTATTGAATTTTGAATATTTAAAATGAATTATTTTAAATAATAATGACGAGAAATTTACTTTGAATAGAATTCGAACGTATATATGATATAGTTCGTCGTTAGAATATAAATATTTATTTTAAATTATAAAAGGAATTGAAAATGGCGCGGTAGTTCGATAATTCGATTTCAAACTTTAAATGAATGTACAAGATTCAAAATAAACCGGAATTTAGCGAAACCAAAAATAATAGGATCTAATTGAGAATACCTTTCCAACGAATAAGAAAAATCAAAATTTCATAGCGGGAATCAAAAGATATGTCCAGTTGAAAATTCAGAATAGTCGCTATGGAATTCTGGCCCTTAAAAATGGAAATTTTGCAAACGATCTCCGATTTTAGCAAAACCACTTTTGTTGGACCCGTGATGTCAATTTATTGCTAGGTTTCAATTTTCGTAATTTTTCGAATCAATATGTGAGCGTGGCGAAGGAAAACGCATTTGACCAGTTTTAGTTGATTTTAATCTACTGGAAAATGGCCATTTTTCAAATGGTCTCAAAATTCGACGAAACTAGTTTTGTTAGGACCGTATCGTCAATACGAAGCCAGAAAATATTTTTCTGGAATTTTTCGAGTTAGTATGTGACCCCAGTAAATTGAAATGTACGTTTAAAATTTAATATAATGATTTAAATGTAAATTCAACGGAAACTGTTCGTAATGATCGAATTGGCCTTCGTAACATATCCCATTGTGTTCGGAATGGGGGTTAATTAGCTAGGGACGACAGGCGGTGGGTTTGATTTCGTATTCGAAATAAAAAGTTACTTTTTGATAGAAAAATAAAATATTAAATTATATTATATAAGCCCTTACCTACTCTCTTCTCTCTCTCTATTCCTTTAGCCCGATTCAGAAATTAAAAGAAAAAAAAAACAAAAACCAAATCGCGCTGACCCCCCTCTTCCACCTCATCGTCGGCCGCAACCCCCCCAGGTGGCGCGCCCCCACCGCACACCCCCGCCTCCCCTTCTTCCCCTCCGCTGCTTCCTCCCTCTTCTCCTTCCGCTACCCCCTTTCCTCTCCCAATCGCGACGCGCAAACCCCGAGACGCCGCCCCGCCTTGCTTGGCCGCAACACCCCCGGGCCCCGTCAGTCGTCGGCGCCGCTTCCAGCTCCTCCCCGAGCACCTCCAACCACTAAGACAGTAAAAAGTGTGTTTAATTTTGTTTTATTTTGTTAAATAATTTAAAAATAGGGTTTTTATGAAAATAAAAACACATTGTTATAAGGATAAACTTGAGTGGGATTTTTATTTTCAGTTTTGACTTTTATTAAGTGTAGATAAATTAGTATTGAAAATATATATAAAGATTTGATCTTTGAAAATATATATAAAGATTTCATCTTTGAAAATATAAAGATTAGATTTTTAAAAATATATGGTAGCGATAAAAATTGGATTTTTATCATATAAAAGTAGCGCTATGAAAATATAACTTTTAGTGAAATAAAAATGGGAAGTGGCAGTATAAAGATATGATTTTTATTATATATGTGTTGAAATAAAAATGTGATTTTTATAGCAATGATATAAAAATTCGATCTTTATTATGTAGGAGTTATAAAAATATGATTTTTATATTATAGAAAGTATAAAGATATGATTTTTATTATATATGTGTTGAAATAAAAATGTGATTTTTATAGCGATGATATAAAAATTCGATCTTTGTATATGTAGTAGAAATGTAAAAATATAATTTTTATATAGAATGAAGCGTCGAAAATATATATGAAATAGAAATAAAAATATGATTTTTATTTATTGAAATGAAGCAATAAAAATATAATTTTTATTTGAACAGCGTGAAAAGAACTGCTTGGAATTTCAAGCAGATCCAAACGATTCAGCAGTTCAACAGCAAAGCACGGCGGAGTGGAACCCTCTATGAGAACTTCTCACCTTTAATTTATTTTTTTCTAGTTGAAATATATACTAGGATGCAGACGGTGTTTAGTAGCACCCGATACTCGTCGTCCACAGACCATGGATGGCTTGTATGCTTGGTTGTTTGATTTTGATGTGTAGTTGATTATGTGATGTGATGTGAAATGAAATAAAATATTTATATAGTTAAAAATATTTTATAGTTAAAAATAGAATTTTTAACGTGTATATAAAATAAATATTTATAAACAAATCAGAGATTTGTTTATATACACTGATTTGATTGATATTGATTGGGACGATAAATTTTACACATCGCCCAACTGCACAAATAAAATCTGTGTTTGATTGTTTGAAACCCCACACGGGTATTGGGATGATATTTGGCATACACTAATCCCAATCATTTAGCTGTATGTTGATCGATTGGTTGACAGACTTTGTAAGCGTTAATTATTTATATTTAATGCTTATGCAGTTGTGTGGTGCACTCTGGATGATAGTTGATTATTTATCGTTGTTATTTTATACATGTGTTGTAGAAAATCCATATAATTAACATTATATGGGAATTGATTGAGCCTCATTCCAGTTTGAAAAAGAAATATTTGAAAAAGAAATATTTGAAAGAGAAATATTTGAAAAAGAAATATTTGAAAGAGAAATATTTGAAAGAGAAATATTTGAAAAAGAAATATTTGAAAAAGAAATATTTGAAAGAGAAATATTTGAAAAAGAAATATTTGAAAGAGAAATATTTGAAAAAGAAATATTTGAAAATAGAAATATATGAAGCCGTGTTGATTAGATTTGCGCCATTTTGAACGTAAACGATATTTATATCGATTTTATTCAAATTGAAATGAATATTAAAGTGAATTGAAATTCGAATTAAATTGAATTGATTTGAAATTCGAAATAAACTGAAGTGAATTGAAATTCGAATTAAATTAAATTGATTTGAAATTCGAAATAAACTGAAGTGAATTGAAATTCGAATTAAATTGAATTGATTTGAAATTCGAAATAAATTGAAAGGAATTGAAATTCGAAATAAATTGAATAGAATTGAAATTCGAATTGAATTGAAATCGAATTGAATTGAAATTGAGTTGAAATGAAATTAAAACAAATTTATATTGAAAAATTCAATTTTGATTTGAAATTGAATATGAAGTTGAAATCGTTTCGAAAACGAATTTAAAACGATTTATAAAATTCGTTTCGAAAGGAAATCGACGAAGTATATATTATATATATATTATATAATGGCCTGAATAGAACGCGCTGCGCCGCGGCAGTTCTCGAATTTCGACCATTGACTTCAAATGGATATTGCGGGAGATCCAACCGTCGGATTCTCCTAAAACCGGAACCGTTGGGTTCGTATCGAAAAGAACTTTCTAATGAATATTAGAAATTAGAAATCTAATGGTTGGATTTGGAATTATGTCCAAATCAAATTTGGAAAAGGTCGCTGTAAGTGCCTGTTGATGGAAATTGACTGTACGGGCCTTGATAAAATTATTAAAAATAGTAATAATTTGTGTAAAATCATAAGAAATGGTTTGTGAAAAATTGGGATGAAAAACTCCATATTTGAAAAGATAAAAATAGATTTTTATCGAAATGAACTATTTTTGAACTAGAATAATAATTTGTTTATTTTTAAAATAAATAAATTAGATTTGAAATGGTTTTGAAAATAACCAGGATTTCCAATGATTGAATTGGAAGGGATTTGAATCGAAATCATCTTCGGAATAGTTCGATGTTGGGTTTCGTGATTATACAGATGTTGTTATGGAAATTTGAAAGGTATATATATATATCGTTATTTCCAATACGATATTTGTTGGTCGTAGAATTTGATATTGAATATAAGCCGATATATTTTCTATTCAGAGCCTTGTATTTAATATCAAATGTGATTTGGATTTTCCATGAATGGCGTCTTCATTAACACTGTTCTTAAACCCGGTTGAGAAAAAGATTAAATCTTTTTATTTAGATTTATTAAAGTGTACCAATTAAATAATATTGAATTGGAATTGAATTGGTATTGAATTTTGGGTTTATCGTGAACAGTGTTTTAAATAACACTTGTTCTTTAACCCGATAATTAATGGAATGTGATTTTGGGTTTATCGTGAACCGTGTTTTAAATGACACTGATTCTTTAACCCAGTTAAAGATTAAAACTAAGTGGAGTTTTAATGAATCTTTAATTAGATTGAAAAGATCTAGAATGGAGTATCACCAGTTTTACTCCAGGCGATAGTTAAATCTTTAATTAGATTTGAACGTGAAATGGTAATTGAATTTACCGATAACACCGTGGTGTTAGATATGAAGTATTACCAGTTTTACTTCATGGGGTGAATAGGTTGGGATTGGGAAATAAAATAAATGATTACTTCGGTGTGGTTCGCTAATCCGACTAGTTTGAATTGATGTTCAAAGAAGATTAAAGAATAAATTAAAAGAATTTTTCTTTGATAAAATTGATGGGAACTTTTCCCAAAGTATAAGAATATTTGAATAAAAGAATATTCTGAATTGGAATGAGGCGTATGTTATGTTTGTGTAACACTTGTTTATTATATACGCGAGTTATTCAGAAAGACCGGGTTTATCCCATTTTGAATAACTGATTCGACGTGGTGTCGAGGATGAAGAAGGTGGTCAAAGACGGGAGGTCTTCACGTCGTTTGGGTGATTACTGATGATCTTGATTGGGTCGTACACCCAAGAGGAGGGAATCAGTTAGTGGTCGTCCAGACGTACTTGGAGATCGATGGATATGCGGGGTACTAGGTGCCTCCGGTTTCGTTCAGACCCAGAACGAACTTGTAAATGGACTGTGTGTCTGACATTGGATTTTAGTCTGTGTGATTGATTTCTATTAAATATACGTCTGTTTGGCGGCGGAGAATTTATTCTCTTGCTTAACGCTCTTCTCTGAGACGTACGAGCTCAGGGGTTATATATTGATGGATATCAATCGCATGGAGTGAAATGCCTGTGTGGCATGCCTAAGTGGCAATTGATCAAGGCTTCTGCTGAAAAGTAGAGTCTTGTGGTTGATGATCAAAGCACGGCCTGTGTGGCATAGCTTTGTGTATCGTTGATTCGCGAGCCTCACACGCCGGTTGTGAACCAGAAATGGGAGAAGGATCCAGGGAGGGCATGCATCTCTTTCTAGCTAGAAGTGGCGTCAATGGTTTTACACGCCCTGACGAGTTTGACTTATGTGGTTGTTGCTGTTGCGAGGCGCCTCGGATATATCGGTGACTGTGTGGAGCCGATGGAGTCATTTGGCTCATTTACGCCCCATAGGGCGGAGAGACGTAGTGTTAAGGGTTTTATTTAATCCACATCGAGTGGACCGGCCCTGTGGCTCCTAAGGCTTGCCTGCGCGCTTGCCTGAGACATGGTAGGCTAGATTGTCTTGAATCGGCAGAGGACGGTCCCTGGCCTCGGTTCATAGATGGAAATCCAACTTCCAATACGTGACTTTGCTGTTTTGATTGTAGAGCCTAGTATGGCGACATGATATATGGTACTCATGCCGTCTATGATTGATACTTATGATTGAAATTGTTTTAAACACCATACACTTATTATAGTATCAAATGACTTGTTTTAAACGTATCAAGCATGCTTTGGCTATTATAAGGGAAAAACCTATCCTTCGGTTTGTGTTGCATTGTGTGATGGGACCTGGGTTTTATAATAGCTTCATTTTCCTTTATTTAGCATTGCGCTGTTGTTTTATGCACTGGTGTTCTTGGGAGGAAACCCGTTCTGTGTTATACAGCGTGGTCCCTTGATTTACCTAACTTTAAAATAAAGATAAATAACTGTTTTAGTTCTCACACCAGTCTCATGACTGACCTGGAGTTTATTGTTTTAACCTAAACTCTGGGTGCCCTTATTTTGACACGGGCAGCTAGTAGTTTCGGTTTTGCAGATTTATATTCACGGGATCCTGGTTTACAGCTGGAATGATATCCGGAAAGCTTTGTATCCGTATATCTCCTTCTAGTTGTGTTTTGTATTATTTTCCGCTGCGATGTATTTAAATGTAATTTAAATCTCTAATATTTCTGTGTAATATTCATTTATACTCTGTATATTCTTGTATTCTTATGGAATTGTTGTAATTAACAATGAAATGTTCTTCCGTCTGCATTCTTTTGTGGCTTGTCCTCGACTCAATCCTGGCTTTCCTCACCGGGGAAGTTCGGGTCGTTTCAGGATTGATATTCATTAAGGATTAATGTAGTTGTAAGCTTTTAAGATTGTTTTTAATGTTCATTGCATTTCGATTGATGGTTCTATTAGATCGTGTTTTATGTTGAACTATAACCACTTAAAGTCTTTTATAGGAAGTTTTCAAAATTATCCTAAATTTGAATTTGTAATATTATAATTTGAAATTGATTAATTTATGTTACATGACTTATCATTCATATCTTTCTTTCGTTCTACCGTATTTTTTAATGCATATATTAACGAATATTGGAATAAAATTTTGATTATCAGTTTCTGCTAGATTACATGTATTGCACCTAAAAGATGAAAGCAAAAAAAAAATGTTTATTTTATGGCTTCTAGGTTGCTTGCAGGGTACTTTTGCACTTAAGGCGTGCAACTATTATTTACCTCCAAAGACATTTCACATGTTATATTTTTAAACTTTTATTTTACACGTTTATAATTGATGCAGTAGTTGTCGAATAAGATTGTTTTATACATGGTTATTTATATGTTGGTTCACATATTTCCAGACAAAGCATTTGTCGTTTGCTGTCTGAACTATTTTAAAATAGTTGGAATTTTATAATGTACAACCAACAGTGTAATTATTTTGGGTTTTACATTCTGTGATATCTTATATAGTATTTTATGAATGATTTTTTAATTTATTTTTCCCATTCCCAATATGAGGTCTAATACAAGGTTGTCATAGTATAATAAAAGATTGATGGAGACACCCTACCCTTTTCCAATGATTTTTGAGTTTTAGCTTTTTATTTTTTTACCTTTTTACTACTAAGATATTTTACTGTTATTTAACACACGTTCACATTTTCTAATTATGACAATGGTGATATTCAGTTTGAGAAAATGAAGCCTTTCTTTATTACCTTTAATTTACTGTGTTTGTTATAAAAATTATCATTCCATACATTTTCGTATTTAATAAGGCTTGCTCATTTATGTTTTTAAGGATTGTTTACAATGTTCATTGCATTTCGATTGATGGTTCTTTTAGATCACGTTTTATGTTGAACTGTAACCACTTAAAGTCTTATATAGAAAGTTTTCAAAATTATCCTAAATTTGAATTTGTAATATTATAATTTGAAATTGACTGATTTATGTTCAATGACTTATCGTTTATATCTTTCTTTTGGCCTAGAGTATTTTTTCATGCATATCTTAAAAAATATTGGAATAAAATTTTGAATATCAGTTTCTGCTAGATTACATGTATTGCACCTAGAACATGAAAGGAAAAAATTGTTTATTTTATGGCTTCTAGGTTGCCTGCAGGATATTTTTGCACTTAAGGCGTGCGACTATTATTTACCTCCAAAGACATTTCACATGTCATATTTTTCAAATTTTATTTTGCACGTTTAAAATTGATGCAGTAGTTGTCGAATAAGATTGTTTTATACATGGTTATTTATATGTTGATTCACATATTTCCAGACCAAGCATTTGTCGTTCGCTGTCTGAACCATTTTAAAATATCTGAAATTTTATAATGTACAACCAGTAGTGTAATTATTTTGGGTTTTACATTCTGTGATATCTTATATAGTATTTTATGAATGATTTTTTAATTTATTTTTCCCATTTCCAATATGAAGTCTTATACATGGTTGTCATAGTATAATAAAAGATTGATGGAGACACCCTTTTCCAATGTTTTTTGAGTTTTAGCTTTTATTTTTTCACCTTTTTACTCCAAAGATATTTACTGCTATTTAACACACATTCACATTTTCTAATTATGACAATAGTTATATTCTATTTGAGAAAATGAAGCCTTTCTTTATTACCTTTAATTTACTGTGTGTGTTAAATTTGTTATCATTCCATACATTTTCATATATAATAAGGCTTGCTCATTTATGTTTTTTAGGATTTTAACTGTATATACATCTTAACCTACTATTGTTCTTTTACTTGGCTTTTATTCTCATTAGTTAAAGTTAGGTGGATTTTAACAACCCCTATATATGAAACATCCAATTATCTATTGCTTTTAACATCAAATACCTGCCTATTTTTATATTCTTCATTATCTTTAGTTCAGACAAAAACTATTACTTGCTTTTTTTTGTAAAATAACACCACTGCTGTTCTTTTTCCCAAACAAGTTTCCTTTGTAACTAATTTGTCTGATCGAACTACTTTTAATAACAAACATATATTGAAAATATATACCACCTCATAAAATTTTATGTTCTACCATATTGTCAGTTGCCATAAGTTTCATATTTGTGAATTTAAGTTTATTCGGTTATACGTTAACACATGTTAATCGTTGAAAACATACCAAGTTCAAAGTTCCCATATTCTTCCTCTAAAACCAATTTAAATTTGGATTATTAACCTTTTCTACATGTTCCACTAAGCAAATTATCATATGAACGTAGAAAGAATATGGACAGGCTGAAGCCTTCTTCTGTTTACATATGGTTTAATGCACTGAACATTGTACCTGATTTCCACTTACTATTATCATCAGCTTTGAATACAAGATCCCTGAAAATTTTCTTGATGACATAAACCAAGTATTTTCATGAGTTTGTGATTGATATTAATCCAGTTGGGTTTTTAGTTAGTTAGGGAATAGAAATTTTACACTTTTGCAGCTACCCAAAAAAAAAAAAACCGAGGATTCCCATACTAATGCCAAAATATAATTATGAACCCACTTTACAGTTTCCACTTATTCATGTCAATATTCTTGGTTATTTCTCCAAATGTAGAGAAATGTGTACTAAAATAAGCATTTACTTATATAGTACCTTTGCAAATAATTTATTTGCGATAATCTTCCCCATTAAGCATATTTTGACTCCATAGGTTCAGTCTCATGCATTTAGTTTGTGTGGATGTATGTTTGTGTGTGCATGTGTATCGCTCTTAAGTTAGAGATCATACCCCCTGAAAGTCTTGCTTACTATATACGACTATTCTCGATTATTCCCTATGCTATACTTAATGCAAATATTCTATAACCTGAAGCCTATGATGTTTCAACAAATAAACTGTGCTTGCATTACTTGAATGTTTTGGCCATTAATAGTTTTTCAACTTAACTATTTTTGTGAGCTATTAAAAATTTGTAACTAGATTTTAAACGCTCTTCGGTTACTTAATACTAGGTTATTTTCTTATGATTACATCAGTAAGATCTTTAGCAACATTCAATGAATTTAATGAATGTTGACATGCTGTTATATATTATAAAGTTATTTGAGATATTATTCTATATAACATTACACGGCTAATGATTTTGTTCTTTAGATTATTGTTATCCCTCGAAAGTAGCTTAGTGCTATTCACATTATGCTCCTACTATTTGTAGCTATTAAATTATCAATAGAATATGGATGCATGTTATTAGTCTCAATGCAATAAATTTTTTTGCTAACAACAAATATTGATGCACCCTGTCATTATGTACAGATAATAACTCAACCTACCACATTTGCTTCAGGTACAACGAATAAGATCATTCTCATGTTCCTTACATTATGCAAGATGTGTAGTAAGAAATTATTCATGCATATGAGATGGCTTACAATAGCTTAAAACGGTGCTAATTGCTCTTGGATTTGTTTAGATTTTATATTCTGCTGATAATACAAGATCTACATTTCCAAAGTGTTGAAATAGGTGCATCCCGATATTGGAATTTCAAGCAAGGTTGTGGGAAAGATGAACCTTTTATCAGTGCAAGGGGGTGTTGATGCTAGGTGTTGTCACATTCAGTTGGGTATCAACGTTAAATCAACACATTCAGTTGGGTCTTAAAACGCGAGAAGTGCACACCAATGTTGATCTGCCATTATTGAATACATAAGATTATTATGATATTTAGAAATTTTAGTTCATGTTCTTTACATAGTCCAATTTTTTTATTTCTCATTCACTTTGTACCGTTGACGCTATAACGCTCTATATGATTTGAGGAATAAAAAAAGTTATGCTACAATCCAATATTTCACATTAAGTTTAAATGGACAACAGTTACTTCATATTGGATATATGATTTTCCATTACTCTTCCACTCATCAGGTACAAATCAATATAATAACAGATGCCCAAAGTATGCGACATTTAAGTAAAAAAGTTATTATTGCCATAAATTGCAATGATACAAAAAGAAGTAACATATAAACAAACAATAGTTAGTTGGACCTGCAGTTCAGTAGGCAATAGAAAAGACCATTGTTCTACTTCACACCCATATAACAAATAACAAATTGAGAGGCACACACTGGAATACAACAATCAATTCCCCCTTTTTGCTTTTTAAACGGTGAATCGATTAAAAATAACCAATAAGAATTAAAAGGCGCACATCAAAATTTATGTCTAGTCACGTACATAATTAATTTAGAAAAAACTATCAGAAATAAAAGCTAAGTAAATAAAAGGGTTACTATTACAGCAAACTGCAAGGATATGAAAAGAATTACCATACAAAAGGTCATTAATTAATTAAAACTGCATTTCAATGGGCGGTGGTAAGCCTGGAGGTCCTTTCCGAGAACAACAATCGCTTCCCCTACATTTTGCTGTTGCTCTGTTGTATGAAGCAATTTTCATTACCTTTTGCTTTTCTACCCATTCATCCATAAATATAGCACCTCTTACAACACGACTAACAACTTGCTACATTTTTTCTTCCAGCTATGCTAGCAATGTTTGCTATGATTTATATTTCATTTATAGGGTCTAGGAACAACATTGCCATTTTAAAGACATTTTTATTGTAGATAGTATGATTTATGTCGATTGCTTGCTATATATAACTCATCAACGCGCATGGAATTCACTTCACCTGCATATAATAACCGAAGTAAACATGTGTAACTGTGAAAATTCATTGACCAGATCTCCTGATAGTGTTTATTTCTTTATGCATATGCTATCATCACCAAAGGTTAGGTGTGTGTTTTGTTGGACGATATATGATCACTCAAATATAACGCCCTGATCGTTTGGAAAATTTTAATTAATTTGCTGAATGATCTTTTTTGACTTTTTAGAAGTGGAAAAGCTTTAGAAATAAACAAGTGCCCTTTTTCGCTTTTGGTTGGTGAACGGGAAAAGGCTTAATGAAAATTTCTATATACACGGGAGCATTATGAAATTTTGTTTGCATAGGTTGAACTAAATATGTTACGATGCCGGTGCATTGCAAAATAAATAAAAAGGTTCGGAATATTATATACATGACACATTTAACTAATTATTAATTTGTGTGTTACATATGTCGAATGATTTAAGGTGTGGTAGTCATATAGATATGATATCAAAAATGAACTTAGGCCTTTCAAACGAAAATGAGTCGTAGGATGGTGTCATAGATGAACACTTAGTATCGGCTAAAAAGCAAAATTGATAGTAAAGTAGGATGATAGCTTTATTTAGCATAAATGGAAAAATAGTGTTAATTAGTATGTACTTCTTAAAATAAAAGTGTATGTTCTTGGATCATTTGCTTTCATAGAGTATGCTTTTTAAGTAAATTTCTTTTTTCGTGCGTGTGTGTACACACACATACACATAGAGGCACGCTCCACGACAGCCTTATTTGGTTGCACCCCTTTTGAACTCCATTTTAGGATATTTATTTATAATTTAATAAGTTAATGGGGGGAGAAAATTAGTGGGAAGAGGGTGAAACGAGAATGCGATGCGGGATTAGAGGGGTGCAACACTGTTTTTGGAGCTCTTGATATGTATGTATGTATGTATGTATGTATGTATATATATATATATATATATATATATATATATATATATATATATAAACGAGCGTTCAGTAGCACCCGAAACAGTGCAGCACCCCGAACCACCATATATTATGTTTCTCTCTCCCTCCACTCATTCTCTCACCTCCCACTAATTTAAATTAATATAAATGCTTGGTTTATGTAAGGGGTTTGGGGTGCTCACTATTTGGGGTGCTACTGAACACTCCTTATATATATATATATGTGTGTGTGTATGTATGTATGTATATATGTATATGTATATGTATGTATGTATGTATATATAAATAATTATGAAATATACAATTTTCCATAAAGCATAGAGTCTACTACTCCTTCTATAAGGTTTTCCTATCGAATGTTTGTATGTTGCATTTTATCATTATCATATTATATAATTGATAATGGTGTGAACGTACACACATTCATTTTCAATACCTTTATGATCAAATTTTTAAGCATTCATAATGTCAAAATTGTTCAAAAATATATAATTTAAAGAAAACTTATGCTGAAATTTGCATTATATCATGTTCATATAAATAATTGTAAATGTTTTTTCTTTAAATCGAAAAATATTTAGGAATACAGCCTGCGAATTAGATATTAGAATATACTGTAACATAGTTAGTGAAGTTCATTTTCTTTAAAAACAAATTTTACCTTCCCATATGTATAACACGGTTTCACACTAAGTCGTTGTTGTGCATGTGCATAACACTTTATTCATGGAATCACCCTACTTTAGTTGGAAGTAAAACAAGCCGCTGCTATTATATAAGCTGTGATAGTTTGAAAATAAATAATAAGCATAGTCTAATTTAAGCTTTAGGTATCGCGTGGTATCTTAGACATTATTTGCTTTATTTTAGACTTTGCAGCATTGCATTTGTTCTCCATACTTACTATTACTATTCTGCATAAAACTAATATTATTTTCTTAATCTTATTAACTTGAAAATAGACTGTAAAAAAAAAGATTAATTCACAAGCATCGCGAAGAAACTAATTTGTTTTAAATAACTCCATCATTGAATGTTTATTTAATAGTGTTGTTGTAGAGCTACCGTAACTTTTTAGGAGTGAGTTCTTAGATAGACATTTATCCATGCTTTGGCATTTAGGTTTTTGCATGTGAGTAAAAGAATTCAACTAAACCTTTTTACCCATGTAGGAATATTATTTGATGGTTACTTTGTCCTCATCAAACAATTTATGGACCTATAGGTTTAAACGGTGATTTCAATGACCCACGGTTGGGCTTTGAATTAAAACTTTAAGTGAAAGATCTCGCTTTTGTTTATATTATTTGCTGTGTAGTCCTAATTGTTAGCAGTTTGCAAGACAAATTTATGTTATTTTCCTCTTATACCGAGGTGGGAAATGGTGTACTTACTAAGCAAAAATCGATTATGTGATATGCATTCTAGGATTACCACAGCTGCATAAGAAAATTTTAAACTACTATTAATATATGATATTTTGTTGAAACAAACTCGAAATGATATTCATTTTTTCACTTTTCACCGTTTGTATATATGTATTGTTCTGCCCAGTAAATTGACGTCCTCAAAGCAGACGATGACACAAATTTCATAATAAGAAATAAGTTTTTAATATCTAGTGTTCCAAGTATTCTTGGTATGGTTACTCCATTGTGTGGACACTGCTAGTAATATAGGAACCTATAGCCAAAATTATGCATGTACTGAGGCTAGTTGGCATGGTGAAATCCAGTGGATTATGCATTCTGATCATATACGAAGCGTAACTAAATGAAAGATTTGATACACTACAGTGTTAGCAGCAGAAAACACATGAAATCCATTGGCAGGTAGTATTAAGGTGGTGGACAAAATGAGGCAGCAAAAAAAAAGTGGTTTAGTAGAACTGGAGTAGTGGAACCTGATCTGAATTAATGAACAATGTGATGCTGAGCCTGGCCGAGGAGTCAAAATAAAATAAAAATAATGAACAATGTGATGCTGAGCCTGGCTGAGATGTATAAAAAAAGAGATAAGTGAGCCTTGAAAGGCAGGTGCTGCTATCATTAGAAGCGAGATAATGGAAATACGTTAGTTTACTTTCTACTATACTCATAATGCTTTAGCATTAGTCATTACAAGTTTCTTATATATTTGAACAAGCAATCATTATTTAATCAGTTCTTTAAGATTTTCTATGTGTTACATGTGCAGATAACTACATGCCTTACAGGTTAACAACAAGTTCACATACATGACGGCTGCTGGTGTAGTTTTGATGGTGTTTCTTGAAATTGAGGTAATCATGAGACATAGCTATTTCCTTCTCAATAATTAAATGTTTTCTTAATGAGAATTGAGATCTGTAAAGGATATTGGTTCAACGTTTACTATTTTCATTTGATTTAAGTTATTTGATTGTATAAATAACGTGTAACTTAATACAAATTTCAAGGTGGCTCATTCATTTGGTTGAACTAAAAGCTTATATATTTAATTATTACTCGAGGGGTTATAAGCTACTGTGTTGTCCGCATTGCAGTGAGTTATACCGTAGCCATTCATGTACTTTTCCTTTGGTTTTTTAAGAGTTTATTGTTGTTCAAGATTATCTTTTAGCCATGCATATGGAATTTTATTTACTTTATCGGATTTTGTATATCTATTTTGTGTTTGAAATCTGTTTAACTGGAGAAGAAGATCAAGCTGTGCCTAGGTCTCATAATTCAATTTATTGAAGTAAAAAACGTAGGGCGTAGTGAATTAGAAGTTTTAAAAAGTAATGAAGTAGAAACTAAGTTTTTTTGGTTACTGCATATAAAAGTAAATACATTTTGGATTTGAGTATTATATGGGATAATCATTTTAAACATCTTGATTAACTACTCATTATTCATATTGTAAAACCATAGAGGCTAAAAGGAAGTTTATTATTCAAATATGATCAAATTATGCACTTATTTCTATTATACAGAAAGCAATGCCGACTATATGCATAATGTATGTCGAATGATATGCATAATAGTCTATTTACCATTTACGAACAAAGCTCCAGCCCTTAGCCCTGAACTCCTTCAATATCGCACCTACGACCAAAGACTGAACCAAATGGTTTCACAGGATTCAGCCAATTGTCTCGATCGTGGGATATCATTAAGAAATAGGAATCCGTGTTATCAAAGAATTTTCTGCAATTATTTCTAGTATGGAATGATTCAATCATCCACTTTGGTATCTTTTTGAACAAAAATGGTAATATTGTTCCTTCATTGATCAAGAATTTCGATCTTTGGGAAGTATCACGATCATCCAATAAGATGGGTTTCAATTTATTCAAAAGAATGATTTGAACACCTATTGATTCTAACAACTGATTGCAGGGTTGATCATTCGGACTTTTCAACTTATAGATGTGGATCTTGGACCTGAGCCGAAAGCGCAGGTGTTGGACAAGATCCGTTGAAGGGAAGGGTGACAGAGAACAACCAGTGAAGAACAAGGCGAAAGATCAAGCTTGAATCCAGATTCAAGTCTGACAAGGTTGCAGAGGAAGCTCCAGGATCGAGAAATGGGTCGAATCTGGAAGAGGAAGCCATGGTTGAGCGAGGGCCAAAAGTCGAATTCTCATCAGATTTCTATTCTCACGTCTTTGGATGCATACAGTTCAAAAAAATTGCAAAAATAAAGAATCAATGTGTTGATTCCAATCCTATTTCTCTTTTTTTAAGAGATTCCTGCTTTTCTAATGAAGGGGTTTTTTCTTCCATTAAAAAAAGAAAGAGTTTTTATCCTTAAAGTCGCCAAAAACTGGCGGAATGCTCTCGAAACCAATCACTTGAGTGAGACAGAGGAGAGTGGAATTTCGTGTGTAGGGGTGAAATCCGTAGATCTACGAAGGAACGCCAAAAGCGAAGACTGCTCTCTGGGTCCCTACCGACGCTGGGGTGCGAAAGCATGGGGAGCGAACAGGATTGGATACCCTGTTAGTCCATGCCGTAAACGATGAGTGTTCGCCCTTGGTCTACGCGGATCAGGGGCGTCAAGTCATAAGAGTTGAACGACTTGGAGAAACCCCAAAAACATTGGGGCATTGTTATATCCATGTGAATTATGTCCCTTATTTCTATGAAAGAATTATTCGATTATTATTTAATAATCATAGTGGAATCAATGGCACAGAGTCAAAATAGTATTCTTGAAACGACCCGTCATTTTGACCGAGCCGAATCGACAAAACATGTCAACTCGAAACGTCGAAAACAACAAATTGTTATTAGCTTCTGAGGTAAATAGAATAAATCACAGAATCACAAATCACAGACACAGATACAGAGCGATATAATATCTCGCAGCGAAAAAATTTAAAATACAATAGTAGTTCATGACGCTATTAAATAAATTTACATCAGAGTTTACATAAATAATGCAGCGGAAATATAATACAATAAATAATTGATAACTGTTTGAAACAGAATGACAGGAATAACTGAACGACTAAAACAACTGACCAACAGGTAGATATAGGTTGGCCAAAAATCCAATATAAGCTCCAACTCCAAAGATGAATCTCGAAACTGGAATACTCGATCTGACCCGAGCAATAATGGAAAACAAAACAACTCGGATCAGGACTGACATTCTCATGGAAGTAAATCAACTCAAATGAAATGTTCGATGAAATGCAATTAGTAACTTAAAGGATGTTTGGGATCACCATCCTTTAAGGATCCGTCAAACTAATACTGTATAGTATGATACGCTATATACAATAGTGTCTATCAGTAAAGTAAAATATCAAAATAGTGTAAGCGGGATTACCATGATTACCCTTTGTAACGACCCAGAAAATCTGAACCAATTTAAAATTTTTAAATTGGCTAAAATAATGGATTTAAAATATTTAAAATAAATATTTTAAATAATGGCGATGAAAACCGAGTTTGAATCGACAATTGAAAACGAATATAATTAATTATAATTATATATAGAATTGAAAATGGCGCGGTAGTTCGATAATTCGATTTCAAACTTCAATTGAATATACCGGGTGCAAAACAATCCGGATTTTAGTGAAACCAAAAATATTTAAATCTGTTAGTGAGTATCTTTCTAACGAATTCGACCAATCGAAATTTGATAGCGGGAGTCAAAAGATATGTCCAGTTGAAAATTCTGAATAGTCGCTATGGAATTCAGGCCCTTAAAAATGGACATTTTGCAAACGACCTCGGATTTCGATGAAACCACTTTTGTTGGATCCGCAGTGTCAAGTTATTGTTAGGTTTCAAATTTCATAATTTTTCGAATCAATATGTGAGCGTGGCAAAAGAAAACGCGTTTGACCAGTTTCTGTTGATTTTAATCGACTGGAAATTGGCCATTTTTCAAACGGTCTCAGAATTCGACGAAACTAGTTTTGTTAGGACCGTATTGTCAATACGAAGCTAGAAAATATTTTTCTGGAATTTTTCTAGTTAGTATGTGACCCCGGTAATTTGAAATGTACGTTTAAAATTCAATATAATGATTTAAATGTAAATTCAACAGAAACTGATTGTAACGATCACATCAGCTTGCGATACATATCCCATTGTGTTCGGAATGGAGGTTAAACGCTATGGACGACAGGCGGTGGGCCTCGTTTCGAGGTCATATGTAAAAGTCAACCTTTTGCGAAATTTAATAATTAAATATTAAAAATATATATATATATACTTTCCCTCCTTATCTCCTGCTTGGCCCCCCCCGTTCATTCGATTACAACCAGGAAAAAAAAACAAAGAAAGAAAAAAAAAACCCTAGCAATCGAATCGCTGCCCCCCCCCCCGACCTTGACGCCGACGAACACCATCGCGAGCCCCCTGGAAGCCCTCGAGCCCTCGCGAAGACGTCGCGCCACCCCCCCCCCCCCCCCCGTTGAAGCGCCTCCCCCGTTCGAAGCCACAACGCCACCGCGAAGCCCAACTCCGCCTTGCCGCCGACGAACTGCGAAGTTCTTTCCCCCTGTAAGTATTTCCTTTTATTTTTATTATCTTATTTTTATTTTATATAAACGTAATTTAAAAAAACTGAATTTATAAAATTAGGTTTAAAAACTGAAAATTATAAACTGATTTTATAAAAGCAAGTTAAAACAGATTTTTTATAAAAGAATTAAAAACTGAAATTTTTAAAGGAATTAAAAACTGAAATGTTTTAAAGAAGAAAAACTGAAATGTTTTAAAAAGTATTTTAAAACTGGATTTTTAAAAAAGTATTTTAAAACTGGATTTTTAAAAAGTATTTTAAAACTGAAATGATTTTTTTTAAGTATAAAGCCTGATTTTAAAAAAAAAGGAAATAAAGTCTGATTTTATAAAAGTATAAAAAAAAAAACTGATTTTGTTTTTAAAGAAAAAAAATAAGAAAAACTGATTTTAAAAGCAAAATAAAAATCATATTTTTATATGTTGAAAGTCGAAGTAAAAATCATATTTTTTGAATAGCGAAGTCAAAATTCGATTTTTATATATTGAATAGCATCGTAAAAATTCGATTTTTACATGTGTAGAGAATACGGGCGAAAGCGGCAAAAGGCGAAGATTTTATACAAGGAAGAGTCGTGAAGTTGGATAGCTATTGGTGAGATTTCTGATTTAAAATTTAATTATATATGTGTGAAGTAAAAGTGAATTGCTATATATATATATATATATATATATATATATATATATATACGCCCCTCGTCCACAAACCATGGACGATATTTATTGGTTGAAATTGTTGTGAAAATTTGATTGATAGCGAATGATTGTTTGGGATTGTTTGTGATTGATATTGGTTGATTGTGGTTGAAAAATACCCGTTTGTGGTTGTGAAATATTTGGTTGAAACCACTTAGGGTTAGTTTGTGGAATTGAAAAAAATATATACATGCCGCCTACGTGCGAACTAGATGCATGAACCCCATTGTCAAAAACCGCGAGGTTTTAAGGTAGAGCGAGGAGCCGTACTAGGGACGGTGCCGGTTTAACTACCCTGCCGTTATGCTGCCGAAATTTTGAATAATATTTGTGTGTTTGAATTATTTTCATATGCTTAAACTATATTTATTCATTGTATAGAAAACATTCATGTGTTGAATTGATATTCATTCGTTGTTTAGAAATTCATGTGTTGAATGGTATTCATATTTTGAAATAAATTGTTCGATAATAAAAATCACATTTTTATCTATATATAAAAACTATAGAAAACATTCATGTGTTGAATTGATATTCATTCGTTGTTTAGAAATTCATGTGTTGAATGGTATTCATATTTTGAAATAAAGTGTTCGATAATAAAAATCACATTTTTATCTATATATAAAAACTATAGAAAACATTCATGTGTTGAATTGATATTCATTCGTTGTTTAGAAATTCATGTGTTGAATGGTATTCATATTTTGAAATAAAGGGTTCGATAATAAAAATCACATTTTTATCTATATATAAAAACTATAGAAAACATTCATGTGTTGAATTGATATTCATTCGTTGTTTAGAAATTCATGTGTTGAATGGTATTCATATTTTGAAATAAATTGTTTGATAATAAAAATCACCTTTTATCGACTATATGAACTATATAGAAAAATAGTGTTTTGAAATGAATCGTTTTACAATAAAAATCACATTTTTATTGTATGCATAAATCGTTAAAATGTGAAGTGTTAAAAATAGCCACTTGTTCAAAATAAACATAGATGAGTTGAAATATTCATTAATTAGCTAATGAAATGATTTGCACCTATTTATGTAACATTAGAATGAATGGAGTTTCTAAACCAAGTAGAAATCAAATATGAAGTTGAATAGAAAATGAAAAATGATATGGACTGTATATATATGTACATGCATATTCATTGAACAGGTTATAGCAAAGGGGCTAGAGAAGAGGAATAAAATTTTGTGCCCGACAAATAGGTACACATTTACTGATTTGTTTGGGTGATGATTTTGAGCCTGTTGGCTAGCCGCTTGGCTTTTTCTTTTTCTTTTTGAGATTAGAAGGACCGGGACGCTATTTGCGATTTCCCGACGCTCCCGGTGCAGGGGAGGTTATGGCGAAATTTTTCCAAAATTTAAGGTGTCAGAAAATTTTTTGAAGTGAAAACGATATAGAAATTATTGAATGAACTATATTTATATAGCTATATAAATATAAATAAAATTAAAACGAAACGAAGCCGTGCAGTTCGTATTTCGAAACCGTGATTTCAAACGACTAGTACGGGAAATCCGACCATTGGATTTTCCCGAAACCTCAACCGTCGGGTTCGCCTTGAAATAATCTTTCCAACGGCACCAACCTTGTAAAAATCCAACGGTTGGATTGTCTGGTATGTTTAATTCAAATCTGAAGAAAAACAGCGCCAGAATCGATTTTATTTATATATAAATATAAATAGAATTATATTTAATCGAATAACGACGCTGCAGTTCGTATTTTGAAATCGAAAATTCAAACGATTGTACCGGGAGATCCGACCGTTGGATTTTCCCGAAACTGGAACCGTTGGGTTCGTTTTGAAAAGACCTTTCTAATGATGTAAATTTTGGGAAGATCCAACGGTTAGATTTTCAGATATGTGTAAATCAAATCTGAGGAAAAACAGCGCCACGGCCGCCTTATGGCCCGAAGCGTCGTTTTGAATAAAATGGCTATTTTAAAATAAATAAAAATAGCGATAAATAGTTATAAAATATCATAAGCGATATGGAATGGAAATAAACTGAATTTGCTTGATTTAGGTTGTATTTGATGGTTGAATGTGTTTGGTGTGAAGATTACATTAAAGAACAATATTGGTGTGTCGAATAATTTAACCATTGAAATAAATTGATTTGAAATTCTAAATATACGTGAATTATTTGAAAAGGCCGAGTTAAGTGTGGTGGGCTTGCAACCATGTGGGGGCACTAGGATGTTGAAATGTTGAAGCCAGCAGTGGCCAAACTCCTAGTGTTATGGTTGAGGGTAATTGCCTCAGCTACAGAGCTTTTTCGTCGAGACGACCCGATTTCCCGTTCTCACGGAAACAAGGTTATCTTTTGGAATATAACACAGAAACAGATAATAGCAGAACAGAATTAAATAAATACACCAGGAATGAACAACAAAATATACTGGATAAAAGTAATCATCAGAGTTACACAGTATACAGGATCTTACTTAGTACAAATACAGTTCAGCTATACATAAATGTCTACAGCGGAAATAAACAAAATATGTACAATAGGAGCTGAACAGCATAAAAAGAAATAAATGATGGAATCCATCTTCAGCTCCAGCTATCCAGAAAGAACCAGCTAAACCTGAATACAAGGCTGCCCGTGTAGAAAAAGGGGCACCCGAGTTTGAGAGTGAAACAAACTACGAGTCAGTCATGGGACTGGTATGAGAAATCTACTCAACACATATATAATTGGCTAATCACAGGACCACGCCACTTTCGTGGAACGGGTTTACTCCATTGGATTGCCAGTGCTTTAAAACAAATCTTTCTTTTAAACATCGCTATGCTTTTTATAAAAATGAAGTCGTTATAAGACTCAGTTCCCATCACACAATGCAACGCAAACCGGAGGATAGAGTTTTTACCTTATAACGGCCAAGATATGCTTGATACGAATAAAACAAAGGCATTTGATATTATTGCTAGTGTTTATATGTTTTGAAAACACTTTCAAATCATAACCATCAATCCTAGACGGCATGGGTACCATATATCATGTCGCCATATATATATATATACAATCAAAACCGCACGATGTCGTATTTGGAAATTGGATTTCCGTCATGAACCAAGGCAAAAGATAGTCCTTACCGAATTCGAGACAATCTAGCCCATGTCTCAGGCAAGCGCGCAGGCAAGCCTTGGAGCGACAGGGCCGGTCCACCGATGTGGATTATTATGCCTGAACAATACGTCTCCCCGCCCTTTGGGGCGTAAACGAGCCAACGAATGACTCCATCGGACCCGGATCGTCCGATCAAACCGAGGCGCCTCGCAACAGCAACAACCACATAGGTGAAAAGTATATAAATGTCAGGGCTGGTAGGTCACTGACACCACCCTAGCTAGAAGGAAACGCATGCCCTCCCTGAGGTCCTTCTCCCGTTTTAGGTTCATACCGGGGTGTGAGGCTCGCGAATTTACGTTATACACAAAGCTACGCCACACAGGCGATGCTTTGATCATCACCACAAGACTCTGCTTTTCAACAGAAGCCCTGATCACTGCATCTTAGCATGCCACACAGGCAATTCATACCGTGCAACTGATGGCAATCAATCACACAGAACAAATTCCAATGTCGGACACACAGTCCATTTACAAGTCCGTTCTGGGTCTGAACAAAACCGGAGGCACTAAATACCTCGCAAACCCTTCGATCACCACGTACGTTTGGACGATCACCACTCATTATCCATATTTCGGGATGCCTCCCAATCAGGACCTCGGTTACCATCCAAACGAGGTGAAGATCTCCGGTCTTCGACCATCGTCTTCATCTTCGACTTTCAATCGTCGGTCAATTATTCGAAATGAGAATTAACTCGGCCTTTTCAAATAATTCACGTATATTTAGAATTTCAAATCAATTTATTTCAATGGTTAAATTATTCGACACACCAATATTGTTCTTTAATGTAATCTTCACACCAAACACATTCAACCATCAAATACAACCTAAATCAAGCAAATTCAGTTTATTTCCATTCCATATCGCTTATGATATTTTATAACTATTTATCGCTATTTTTATTTATTTTAAAATAGCCATTTTATTCAAAACGACGCTTCGGGCCATAAGGCGGCCGTGGCGCTGTTTTTCCTCAGATTTGATTTACACATATCTGAAAATCTAACCGTTGGATCTTCCCAAAATTTACATCATTAGAAAGGTCTTTTCAAAACGAACCCAACGGTTCCAGTTTCGGGAAAATCCGACGGTCGGATCTCCCGGTACAATCGTTTGAATTTTCGATTTCAAAATACGAACTGCAGCGTCGTTATTCGATTAAATATAATTCTATTTATATTTATATATAAATAAAATCGATTCTGGCGCTGTTTTTCTTCAGATTTGAATTAAACATTCCAGACAATCCAACCGTTGGATTTTTACAAGGTTGGTGCCGTTGGAAAGATTATTCCAAGGCGAACCCGACGGTTGAGGTTTTGGGAAAATCCAATGGTCGGATTTCCCGTACTAGTCGTTTGAAATCACGGTTTCGAAATACGAACTGCACGGCTTCGTTTCGTTTTAATTTTATTTATATTTATATAGCTATATAAATATAGTTCATTCAATAATTTCTATATCGTTTTCACTTCAAAAATTTTTCTAACACCTTAAATTTTGGAAAAATTTCGCCATAACCTCCCCTGCACCGGGAGCGTCGGGAAATCGCAAATAGCGTCCCGGTCCTTCTAATCTCAAAAAGAAAAAGAAAAAGCCAAGCGGCTAGCCAACAGGCTCAAAATCATCACCCAAACAAATCAGTAAATGTGTACCTATTTGTCAGGCACAAAATTTTATTCCTCTTCTCTAGCCCCTTTGCTATAACCTGTTCAATGAATATGCATGTACATATATATACAGTCCATATCATTTTTCATTTTCTATTCAACTTCATATTTGATTTCTACTTGGTTTATAAACTCCTTTCATTCTAATGTTACATAAATAGGTGCAAATCATTTCATTAGCTAATTAATGAATATTTCAACTCATCTATGTTTATTTTGAACAAGTGGCTATTTTTAACACTTCACATTTTAACGATTTATGCATACAATAAAAATGTGATTTTTATTGTAAAACGATTCATTTCAAAACACTATTTTTCTATATAGTTCATATAGTCGATAAAAGGTGATTTTTATTATCAAACAATTTATTTCAAAATATGAATACCATTCAACACATGAATTTCTAAACAACGAATGAATATCAATTCAACACATGAATGTTTTCTATAGTTTTTATATATAGATAAAAATGTGATTTTTATTATCGAACCCTTTATTTCAAAATATGAATACCATTCAACACATGAATTTCTAAACAACGAATGAATATCAATTCAACACATGAATGTTTTCTATAGTTTTTATATATAGATAAAAATGTGATTTTTATTATCGAACACTTTATTTCAAAATATGAATACCATTCAACACATGAATTTCTAAACAACGAATGAATATCAATTCAACACATGAATGTTTTCTATAGTTTTTATATATAGATAAAACTGTGATTTTTATTATCGAACAATTTATTTCAAAATATGAATACCATTCAACACATGAATTTCTAAACAACGAATGAATATCAATTCAACACATGAATGTTTTCTATACAATGAATAAATATAGTTTAAACATATGAAAATAATTCAAACACACAAATATTATTCAAAATTTCGGCAGCATAACGGCAGGGTAGTTAAACCGGCACCGTCCCTAGTACGGCTCCTCGCTCTACCTTAAAACCTTGCGGTTTTTGACAATGGGTTTCATGCATCTAGTTCGCACGCAGGCGGCATGTATATATTTTTTTCAATTCCACAAACTAACCCTAAGTGGTTTCAACCAAATATTTCACAACCACAAACGGGTATTTTTCAACCACAATCAACCAATATCAATCACAAACAATCCCAAACAATCATTCGCTATCAATCAAATTTTCACAACAATTTCAACCAATAAATATCGTCCATGGTTTGTGGACGAGGGGCGTATATATATATATATATATATATATATATATATATATATATATATATATAGCAATTCACTTTTACTTCACACATATATAATTAAATTTTAAATCAGAAATCTCACCAATAGCTATCCAACTTCACGACTCTTCCTTGTATAAAATCTTCGCCTTTTGTCGCTTTCGCCTGTATTCTCTACACATGTAAAAATCGAATTTTTACGATGCTATTCAATATATAAAAATCGAATTTTGACTTCGCTATTCAAAAAATATGATTTTTACTTCGACTTTCAACATATAAAAATATGATTTTTATTTTGCTTTTAAAATCAGTTTTTCTTATTTTTTTTTCTTTAAAAACAAAATCAGTTTTTTTTTTATACTTTTATAAAATCAGACTTTATTTCCTTTTTTTTAAAAATCAGGCTTTATACTTAAAAAAAATCATTTCAGTTTTATACTTTTTTTAAAAAAATCTTTTCAGTTTTAAAATACTTTTTAAAAATCCAGTTTTAAAATACTTTTTTAAAAATCCAGTTTTAAAATACTTTTTAAAACATTTCAGTTTTTCTTCTTTAAAACATTTCAGTTTTTAATTCCTTTAAAAATTTCAGTTTTTAATTCTTTTATAAAAAATCTGTTTTAACTTGCTTTTATAAAATCAGTTTTTAATTTTCAGTTTTTAAACCTAATTTTATAAATTCAGTTTTTTTAAATTACGTTTATATAAAATAAAAATAAGATAATAAAAATAAAAGGAAATACTTACAGGGGGGGAAAGAACTTCGCAGTTCGTCGGCGGCAAGGCGGAGTTGGGCTTCGCGGTTGCGTTGTGGCTTCGAACGGGGGAGGCGCTTCAACGGAGGGGGGTGGGGTGGCGCGACGTCTTCGCGAGGGCTCGAGGGCTTCCAGGGGGCTCGCGATGGTGTTCGTCGGCGTTAAGGTCGGGGGGGGGGGGGGGCAGCGATTCGATTGCTAGGGTTTTTTTTTTCTTTTTTTTTTTCCTGGTTGTAATCGAATGAACGGGGGGGGGGGGGCAAGCAGGAGATAAGGAGGGAAAGTATATATATATATATTTTTTAATATTTAATTATTAAATTTCGCAAAAGGTTTACTTTTACATATGACCTCGAAACGAGGCCCACCGCCTGTCGTCCATAGCGTTTAACCCCCATTCCGAACACAATGGGATATGTATCGCAAGCTGATGTGATCGTTACAATCAGTTTCTGTTGAATTTACATTTAAATCATTATATTGAATTTTAAACGTACATTTCAAATTACCGGGGTCACATACTAACTAGAAAAATTCCAGAAAAATATTTTCTAGCTTCGTATTGACAATACGGTCCTAACAAAACTAGTTTCGTCGAATTCTGAGACCGTTTGAAAAATGGCCAATTTCCAGTCGATTAAAATCAACAGAAACTGGTCAAACGCGTTTTCTTTTGCCACGCTCACATATTGATTCGAAAAATTATGAAATTTGAAACCTAACAATAACTTGACACTGCGGATCCAACAAAAGTGGTTTCGTCGAAATCCGAGGTCGTTTGCAAAATGTCCATTTTTAAGGGCCTGAATTCCATAGCGACTATTCAGAATTTTCAACTGGACATATCTTTTGACTCCCGCTATCAAATTTCGATTGGTCGAATTCGTTAGAAAGATATTCACTAACAGATTTAAATATTTTTGGTTTCACTAAAATCCGGATTGTTTTGCACCCGGTATATTCAATTGAAGTTTGAAATCGAATTATCGAACTACCGCGCCATTTTCAATTCTATATATAATTATAATTAATTATATTCGTTTTCAATTGTCGATTCAAACTCGGTTTTCATCGCCATTATTTAAAATATTTATTTTAAATATTTTAAATCCATTATTTTAGCCAATTTAAAAATTTTAAATTGGTTCAGATTTTCTGGGTCGTTACAATCTCCCCCACTTAAAACTTTTCGTCCCCGAAAAGGAATAAAGTCGAAAGTGGTTTGATAAATCTACGATCATAAAATACAACAACCAATTTGTTTTTAACCTTTCTAAAATATTCTGATCAAATCCTATATTCCTTCACAAATCATTCAGAGTATAGAATAAATAGTGCACATCCATAGGAAGAAAATTGCAATAGAATAGAGAATTAAATGGTAATGCAAAGTAGGGTAAATGTACCTTGCACCAGAGTCAATCAGAGATATCTACTCGGCATCTAGGATAAGCTTTCTGAATGCTCTCCTCAGTTTCCCAAGTACAATCTCGCGGATCTCCACTCCATTGCACTTTGACTAAGTGAACCTTCTTGTTCCTCAGCTCTTTGGTTTCTTTGCCGATGATCTTTAGCGGCTCACGCCTCACAGCTAGTTCTGGAGTAATTTCAATGTCCTGCTGAGCTGCTTCTTCCACGATCAAGTCTGGATCATGAACGTGCTTTCTAAGTTGAGATATATGAAATACATCATGAACTCCAGGCAACCAGTCTGGCAATTTAACTTTATATGCGAGAGTTCCAATCCGTTCCAGAATAGGAAACGGACCAATGAATTTGGGTGCTAACTTTCCAGTTTTACCGAACCGGATAACTCCTCTCATCGGCGATACTTTCAAATATACATAGTCGCCAACTTCAAAGGATATATCTCTTCTTCTTTTATCGGCATAGCTCTTTTGTCGGCTTTGAGCGGCGAGTAATCGCTTCTTAATAAAATCGACTTTGTCGGCAGCTTCTCGAATCATATCAGGACCCAACACAAGTCTATTTCCAGGCTCGACCCAACAAGCAGGAGATCGGCACGGTCTACCATACAATGCTTCGAATGGCGACATTGTCAGGCTTGCCTGATAGCTGTTGTTATAAGAGAATTCAGCCAAATGTAGATGGTCTTCCCATGATCCACCGAAATCTATAATACAAGCCCGCAATAGATCTTCTAAAATGCGATTCACCCTCTCAGTCTGACCGTCTGTCTGAGGATGATAAGCGGTGCTCAAGTTTAACTTCGTTCCCAGCTCGACTTGAAATGCTTCCCAGAATTTACTAGTGAATATTGTATCTCTATCACTGACTATACTGAGCGGCACTCCATGTAGTCTAACTATTTCCCTGAAGTTAAATGCGCCGAGAGAGTGGTTAAAGCAAAGGCCCAATCGGGGAATTATATAACCATACCATGTGAAGGCCCGACTTCAAATAGAAAAGATTTCTGGTCAGCTCTCGATGTTTCTCCAGCCCAAATAGAAAATATCCCTGAAATCACTGAGAATATTCCTGACCTCATTAAAGATATTCATGTCGTCAAGAACTATGCGGATGTGTTCGAAGAAGTTGTTCGCTTACCTCCGCAAAGAGAAATAGATTTCAAGATTGCTTTGATTCCCAACGCAAGGCCGGTAGTTCACGTTATTCGAAGAATGTCCTTGAAAGAGAAGGAGGAATTGGACAATCAAACAAGACAACTAGTATGGAAAGGTCTGATCAGGCCTAGTTTCTCTGATTGGGGTGCAGCAGTAGTGTTTGTCCCAAAATCTGATGGTACTCTACGCCTATGTGTAGATTATCGTGATCTGAACAAGCAGACAATAAAGAACAAGTACCCATTGCCGCGGATTGATGATTTGTTGGATCGATTAAATGGAGCACAAGTATTTTCACGAATGGACCTAGCTACAGGCTTCCATCAACTTCGAATTGCCGAAGAATGTGTTCCAATGACAGCGTTCAGAGGCCCCGACTTATTCTACGAGTGGTTAGTAATGCCGTTCGGATTATGTAACGCTCCAGCTTATTTCGTCGATCTAATGAACAGAGTATTCAGAGGAGTATTGAACAAATTTGTCCTGGTCTTTATTGATGATATTCTAATCTTCTCTAAATCAAAGGCCGAACAAGAAAAGCATCTGGAACAAGTGTTAGAAATTCTCAGACGGAATGTATTAAAAGCCAAGTTTTCCAAGTGTATCTTCTGGCAAGATGAAGTGAAATTTCTGGGCCATGTTGTATCGAAAGAAGGAATTGCTGTGGATCCAAGTAAAATCACAGCTATCCAGAATTGGAAACAGCCCAGTACTCCCACTGAAGTCCGCAGTTTTCTCGGATTGGCTAGCTATTACCGGAAGTTCGTTAAAGACTTTTCTAAGATATCTGGCCACTTAACGAAGCTTACAAAGAAGCATTCTAAGTTCAAATGGACTCAAGAGAGTGAGGAGGCTTTCGAAGAGCTAAAGTTAAGATTGACGACAGCTCCAGTGTTAACCATCATCGATGGCAACCAAGATCTAAAAGTCTGGACTGATGCGTCTAGAGAAGGCCTTGGAGCAGTGTTAATGCAAAGAGGCCAAGTAATTGCTTATGCTAGCCGTCAACTGAAGCCACACGAGAAGAACTACGTAACTCATGATCTTGAGTTATTGGCTATCATATTCTCTTTGAAAATCTGGAGACACTATCTTCTAGGCGAGAGGTTTGAACTGTTTACAGACCACCAGTCATTAAAGTATCTGTTCACTCAGAAGGATTTAAACCTGAGGCAACAACGTTGGCTGGAGTTTCTAGCAGCATATGACTTTGAAATTATATATACTCCAGGAAAAGCCAATGTCGTGGCCGATGCATTAAGCAGAAAGAATGTAATGATCGCCAGTTTTATTATCACGACTTCATTGCTAGATAAGATATCTGCTCTTCAGGAGGATGATCACTTCATTCAGAAGATCAGAGGGATAATTCAACAAGGCGAACCCTCGAGTTTTCAAGTTGATAATGATGGGATTTTAAGGCTCAAAGGTCGAATCTGTGTCCCTAACATTCCTGAACTTCGAAAGGAAGTACTGGATGAATGCCACAAGTCAAAACTCAGTATCCATCCGGGAGTAAGCAAAATGTACCCTTACACCGTTTATATATTCCCATAGTATATACAGTACCGTAATTCCTCCGTAAACTGGAGGTTGATCAGAGGGCACTCCATATAAAACGGTACAAAACAAAGTCGTAGTGGGATCGTATAAGGCATGTGACAAGGCACGCAAGGAATGCCAGGGTGGATTCACCGTTTGCAGAGCCGGACTGGTGGTAACGCATAGTAGCAACTACCGCCCACCTCGATACACACTCCCATAATCAAAAGGGCCCAAATCGAATCTCAACAGTAATAAAATAATATCGAAGAAGTGTGCTTGATAAGAGGTATGACCTCACTTGTTTCGTGCATAGCTCCTGTTTTAGCCACATCAAGCTGACTCAAGGTAGTCAGAGTCTCGTGATTAATATGAAATAAAAATAGAGTCGTTCGCCAAATCATCCCCTTCATTCTGGAACTCCACCACGTACACAGTTGTCAAAGTGGTTTTCGGTATTGGCAGAGAGTATGACAATAGCCGATCCTGGTCTCTTTAACAACCAATCGTTTACATTTTTCACACTGTGGTCATTATTTTATAAATCACTTTATAAAATAGTTTATACGAGTTCTCATATTCGAATCTGAAATCAAATTTAAATATCTAACTTCGATTATATTCAATATTGAAATAACTCATTTATATCGATTAAAACGAATCGTATCGTAAAGTCTCAAAATATAGTATAAACTAATACTATAACATTTAACTTCGATAAAATTTCCGAAAGTAATCGCATATTGAATCTCAAATCCAAATCAACTTATATTTAAGTTATACCTTAAATTCCCCAATTTCCATTTATATCAATACCAAACCACTTGACTTCGATAATAATTTGGTTTGGTTTATATTAGCAAAAATTCAAGTTCAAAACATTTCAAATAATTAAAAAAATTCCTTCACAAGGAATCGTTTCAAGTCAATTCATTTAAATCCGACATTTTGGTTCGAATTCGAATATACGATTCAAGTCAAAAATTACATTCCAATTTAAACAAATTATATCGTACTTTATAATTCAAGTCATATAGTTCACAACTGTTACTTCTACATTTTGAATCAAAATCTCATGTTTCCATTCAAACAAATTACGATTTAAAACCATTCTTTTTACATTGACTTAACAAATTCTTAATTCAAAACAAATGATGTAAAAATCAATTCTGCATATAACATCTATATATTCCAATTCATAATGAATCACTTAAAATTGAATTTAATTCTTATCGATTATAAATTCAAAATAAATCAGTTTACCCAATTCACATTCATTTCTTATCAAGGTTCATAATTTAAACCAAATCAAAATTCAGTTTCTTAAATTTACCAATTTAAGTTCATCTCTACTAAAATTCGTATCGATTCCAATTCATAACTTAATATGAGTTCATTCGTTATTCAAATATCGTTATATAAATTTACACCTTTAAACTTCAAATTTAAATCGCGAAATCTAACATGTCCATCTTGACTTTATTAAAGTTTATAAAATGTATATATAAGAAAATTAATTTTGAAATTAGATGTATATATATAAGTTTATAAAATTCTAAAATAAATCAGAAATAGATTATAAACATATATAAGTTTAAATAATATAAAAATAGATTTCAAAAAAATATTTATTAAAATAAAACAAAATTAAAATAGTTATATGAATAAATTATATGGTTTAAAATAGATAAAATTATAAGTAAAATCTTAAACAAACATTTAAATCTATATTTACTCATAAAATCATTTTAAAACATATAATTTAAAATTTATAAAAATTAAGTTTAAAATCTTTAAAATATAAAATATAAAATTAAATTTCTCAAATCAGTTAACTTCGAAAACATGACCAACGGTGTCCGTATATAGTTTTCTACCCTATGGTCAAGTAATACGGATATTTATCATTTCAATCCGTGATTTATAAAATTTTTACGAGTCTATCATTTCAACCCACGATCCCAAATTCATTAAAAATTGTTCAGGTCTATCATTTCAACCCATAACGATTTTTCCCTATTCTAATGTTTGTTCGGGTATGTATCATTTCAACCCTTAGTGATTTTTCCTAAAACTAGGGTATCACCAACAATCACATAGCATCAATCACAGTATATATATCATCAGTGTAACTACGTGTCATATGAATATGCCGTGTCACGTATGAAATGTGCATACGTATCAAATTAAACAATTTCTACCAACAATCCTATACATTTCATATAACAGTTCATTATTGATCTAGCATCCATGAAAAATGTAAGTCAGGTGTGAGATAAACTCACCTTTCGTGGCATAGAATTGAAGACGATATGCGGACTGACACCGAATCAACCAACGATTTCCAGGCCTGATTCAGAACGGATTCAACTCGCTATTGCTCAATATATTATTTTCACAAGAGTAGACGAGGGAATTTTAAATGGATCGGTACGGTATTAGGTTTTGAGATGGTATAGCTATTTGATTTTGGGACGGTATCGAACACAACACCAAATCTAACTCAAAAATATACACAACAAATTTACAAAAATAATTTCCTTTTGTAAAACAAACAAATAGAAATTTAACCCAAACAGTAAACTCAACTTAATGAAAGTACACCATCACAACACGCCCACGCACACAAACAATATAAAACGCACTCGAACACTTTTTAAAACATCTAATTCTTTGGCTATGCAAATAAAAACATCTAATTCTTTTATATGTGTAACCACACAAACAAAAGAAAACACGACGCACGGTTTAAAATCACAAACAAACTTTTCCCGACACACACAGCTAATATAATGCACACAAGAACTAACCAATATATACAAAAATAAACTAACGCACGCACGAGCACACAGTAGGCGGCTTCAGGCGAGGGCAGCGTGGAGGTGTAGCAAGGATCAAGGGGGTCGGCGGCTACCTTGGGTCGGAATGGGAACAACAGCTCGGAGCTTGAATGGAGGGGTCTAGCTGGGCACGTCGGAGAGATTATGGGCTCGGATATGGTTTGTTGGTGCCGACTGGATAGGCGGAGCTCAGGAGGAAGGCTCGACAGCGCCAGGACATGGGCGAGCTGGAGGATGGAAAGAAAACAGGTATGGCGTAGGAGAAAGGAAGAGCGGTAGACTGAAAGGTGAAACATGGGAAGGTTTGCATGGCGAAGGGATCAACATGGAGGAGAGGCGGATCTAATGAAAAGAAGGGAATATAATATAAGGCGATGGAGCAAATGAGATAAAACGTGGGCAAGTGGGAAGAAGTAAAATAGGAACGTGCAAAGAGGAATGAAAATAGGGATGCCGTAGAACAGTTATACAAACAATATCCACTACAAGTTTTGAACAAAACAAACGTTCATTTTTAAAATTCAAATGGCAACCGACGTGTAAAAGAACAGTTACGAACGGATATTTATGTAACAACACGAAAGGGAATTATGTTGAAATTAAAACAGATGAAAATAAATGGATGCATTCGTTTTAAAAATAGAAGTGAACGAAAGGATTCTAAAATAAAAATGAACGAAACAGTAAAAAAAACAAAAAAAAACTAACCTAAGCAAATGTCAACTGAAATGGGAATGCACAAGGCTTGGAAAAACTAACTAACGTATGCAAATGTTTTGAATGCATGGAATGCATGGCTTTAAAATTCAAAAAGGGACGCATAAAGTGCACGCATATGTGCTTGCAAATGAAGAGGCTTTGAGTTGGAAAATAAAAATATAAGGCGTAATGCATTTGAAGTTGGAAATGAAGTGTGTGCATGCATGGATTAGTCTCTTACAAACCTAAAAAAAAAGGGTGTTTCAATTAAATTAAAAGGCAGGCTTTGCAGACCCAAACTGGCTAGAAAAGTATGTAAGATCATAAAAGGGACACGTCGAACTCAAATGGCTCTGTTTCAAAAATGAACTGTGCAAGCATTTTCACAATTTCAGCGTGAACCGAACATCGAAACTGACAAATGAATATATTGCGGAAATCAGCGCGACGAGACGGACACAACGGTATAAAATTTGCAGTGCCAGGTTGCTCCGTTCAAAAGCGCGTTACAGACTCCTTAAACGTAAAAATGTGGATGGAAAACAGATGTCAAAACGTCCGATTTTCGCGAAACGAATTTCGCCGTCGAATTTGTGACAACGAATAGAATATTTTTCGTGTTTGTCCGAACTGGTCTTGGAGAAATTTTTAAATCGTTAAAATTTGAACTATTATGCGCAGCTATGCACCGAAAATTGCGCGATCGACAAACATTCAAATTTTCCGATGAAATTTTCACTACTGCTTTATCTCACTGTACGTAATTCAAATTCTAAATTCCCGTTACGAGAAACCATAGAATATTTTCAAAATAAAAATATCGATTTAAATCAGAATTTTTAAATCGTTAAAAATAATGGTTTGTACAATCTCCCCTACTCAAATCTTTTCGTCCCCGAAAAGGAACAAGGCAGAGGACTAGTAATTAAATAATTAATATATTTAAACCAATGGTTCATATTTATTATCGTACATATATATAAAGCTTGAAATATATATAAATCAAAAGTTAAAATATTTCAAACATATTTCAAAATAATTTCAAGTATTCACTCGACGTCTCGATTGGCTATATATATCTATCCCACTTTCGAAACCCGAAAATAGATATTGATGATGCTGCAGTCATCACCAGAATCATTTTCAAGCGACTAGAGTGTGACTCTATATCTATCTAATACATATATGATTTATCGTATATGTTGATCAGACGTATACCCAAATCACTAGGTATTCGATAGGCCAACTACTTAAAACATCTTTCTATATTTAAAACAGAATATATACCAAATTTTCTATTCATATATTAAAATAATATATTTCAAATCACTAAAATTTTAAGTAAGGAAGTATTATATCTCTCCCCCACTCATTTATTTGTTAAAATTTAACTACAATTCTTAATAAATATACAACAATATTATTATTAAATCAAATATATAACAAAATCATTCTATACTATATCTAAATATTTTCAAATTCATGTTATCAATATTTAAACTCATAACACTTAATTAATTCTATAAGTTAACATATGAATACATTACACATAAAATCTTTACAAACCATTGGTATTACCAAATTATTTACAAATATCAAATTAAATATTACATTAAGAAGATCCTATATAATAATATCTTTCAAAATATAAATTTCAAACCAATATTTAGTAAGGATGAATTCGTTAGAGATTTATACTCTCTTTTTACTTCTTACCTTGGGATGGACAAGGATAAGTAATAGAATTCGAGTTAAAAGTTGAACGAACGAAAGAACCTAACCAAAGAGGATCTACGAGGGAAAATGGGTTCAATTGGAAAGGAGACTATAGAAAAAGGATTTTAAATATAAAACAAAATTTTATATTGGAAAATATTTGTTGAAAAAAAGTTTAAAACCAATTTAAAAACTATTTATACTTTAAAAATACGCTCTCTCAAGAAGGATTTTACGACCAATTCCACTCATCCTAAGGTATCACTACCCTATCTCTGATGAGTTTTTACCCCATAGGCTAAAGCTTTGATAAACCAAAGCTCTGATACCACTCTGAAACGACCCGTCATTTTGACCGAGCCGAATCGAAAAAACATGTCAACTCGAAACGTCCAAAACAACAGATTGTTATTAGCTTCTGAGGTAAATAGAATAAATCACAGAATCACAAATCACAGACACAGATACAGAGCGATATAATATCTCACAGCGAAAAAATTTAAAATACAATAGTAGTTCATGACGCTATTAAATAAATTTACATCAGAGTTTACATAAATAATGCAGCGGAAATATAATACAATAAATAATTGATAACTGTTTGAAACAGAATGACAGGAATAACTGAACGACTAAAACAACTGACCAACAGGTAGATATAGGTTGGCCAAAAATCCAATATAAGCTCCAACTCCAAAGATGAATCTCGAAACTGGAATACTCGATCTGACCCGAGCAATAATGAAAAACAAAACAACTCGGATCAGGACTGACATTCTCATGGAAGTAAATCAACTCAAATGAAATGTTCGATGAAATGCAATTAGTAACTTAAAGGATGTTTGGGATCACCATCCTTTAAGGATCCGTCAAACTAATACTGTATAGTATGATACGCTATATACAATAGTGTCTATCAGTAAAGTAAAATATCAAAATAGCGTAAGCGGGATTACCATGATTACCCTTACACCGTTTATATATTCCCATAGTATATACAGTACCGTAATTCCTCCGTAAACTGGAGGTTGATCAGAGGGCACTCCATATAAAACGGTACAAAACAAAGTCGTAGTGGGATCGTATAAGGCATGTGACAAGGCACGCAAGGAATGCCAGGGTGGATTCACCGTTTGTAGAGCCGGACTGGTGGTAACGCATAGTAGCAACTACCGCCCACCTCGATACACACTCCCATAATCAAAAGGGCCCAAATCGAATCTCAACAGTAATTAAATAATACCCAAGAAGTGTGCTCGATAAGAGGTATGACCTCACTTGGTCCGTGCATAGCTCCTGTTTTAGCCACATCAAGCTGACTCAAGGTAGTCAGGGTCTCGTGATTAATATGAAATAAAAATAGAGTCGTTCGCCAAATCATCCCCTTCATTCTGGAACTCCACCGCGTACAGAGTTGTCAAAGTGGTTTTCGGTATTGGCAGAGAGTATGACAATAGCCGATCCTGGTCTCTTTAACAACCAATCGTTTTACATTTTTCACACCGTGGTCATTATTTTATAAATCACTTTATAAAATAGTTTATACGAGTTCTCATATTCGAATCTGAAATCAAATTTAAATATCTAACTTCGATTATATTCAATATTGAAATAACTCATTTATATCGCTTAAAACGAATCGTATCGTAAAGTCTCAAAATATAGTATAAACTAATACTATAACATTTAACTTCGATAAAATTTCCGAATGTAATCGCATATTGAATCTCAAATCCAAATCAACTTATATTTAAGTTATACCTTAAATTCCCCAATTTCCATTTATATCAATACCAAACCACTTGACTTCGATAATAATTTGGTTTGGTTTATATTCGCAAAAATTCAAGTTCGAAACAATTCAAATAATTAAAAAAATTCCTTCACAAGGAATCGTTTCAAGTCAATTCATTTAAATCCGACATTTTGGTTCGAATTCGAATATACGATTCAAGTCAAAAATTACATTCCAATTTAAACAAATTATATCGTACTTTATAATTCAAGTCATATAGTTCACAATTGTTACTTCTACATTTTGAATCAAAATCTCATGTTTCCATTCAAACAAATTACGATTTAAAACCATTCTTTTTACATTGACTTAACAAATTCTTAATTCAAAACAAACGATGTAAAAATCAATTCCGCATATAACATCTATATATTCCAATTCATAATGAATCACTTAAAATTGAATTTAATTCTTATCGATTATAAATTCAAAATAAATCAGTTTACCCAATTCACATTCATTTCTTATCAAGGTTCATAATTTAAACCAAATCAAAATTCAGTTTCTTAAATTTACCAATTCAAGTTCATCTCTACTAAAATTCGTATCGATTCCAATTCATAACTTAATATGAGTTCATTTGTTATTCAAATATCGTTATATAAATTTACACCTTTAAACTTCAAATTTAAATCGCGAAATCTGACATGTCCATCTTGACTTTATTAAAGTTTATAAAATGTACATATAAGAAAATTAATTTTGAAATTAGATGTATATATATAAGTTTATAAAATTCTAAAATAAATCAGAAATAGATTATAAACATATATAAGTTTAAATAATATAAAAATAGATTTAAAAAAATATTTATTATAATAAAACAAAATTAAAATACTTATATGAATAAATTATATGGTTTAAAATAGATAAAATTATAAGTAAAATCTTAAACAAACATTTAAATCTATATTTACTCATAAAATCATTTTAAAACATATAATTTAAAATTTATAAAAATTAAGTTTAAAATCTTTAAAATATAAAATATAAAATTAAATTTCTCAAATCAGTTAACTTCGAAAACATGACCAACGGTGTCCGTATATAGTTTTCTACCCTATGGTCAAGTAATACGGATATTTATCATTTCAATCCGTGATTTATAAAATTTCTACGAGTCTATCTGATATACACGTAAATGTGTATATTTTATCCGCTTATTTATCTTATTTTCCCTTTAAAATAATTGATACTTTGTATTTATAGCTGTATTTTCAGATTGTTGACAAGAAGCATGGTTTAGAGCATTTGATGGATAAAGCATGAAGAATTTGCTTAAAAAGAGTGAAGTTTAAAGTTGCTAAAGCTTGAAGAGTCTAAAGCTTGAAGAACGGTTGCAATTATATTTCAGTTAAGAAGATTTGGCTCAATAAAGACTCAAACTACATTCACATTAGCTCATTTGGAAGGCCTCTTACTCATGTTGCGTTCACACTAGCCTATTTGCTAGACCACTCACTCTAAAGCTGCGTTCACACTGGCTTATGTGTTTTTTGGGTTATTTCTTTAGTCCCACATTATGTAATTAGCTAGCTAGCCTTTGTCATATCAGCTATAAATACATTGTATCTTAGTCTTGTGAAAAACACATTGGGTTTTATTCTGTAATTCTCTTCTTGGAATAAAATCATTCTTCTTCCTCTTTTCTATTTAGTTTTAGTTTTATTTATGTTCTTGTTATTTAATTTCTGTTTTTCTTCTTCTTTCGCTATGTCTAGCTAATCCCCTTTGATTAGGGGGTGATGACGCTGATAGTATGATTCAATATGAATCACATAGCCAAAGGATGAGGAATTCATGTATATAGATCTAGAGCTGAACCAAGGGTTAGATCTGAACCTTAATATCCTGTGTCGTTTAAGAGCTATGCTCCTTCACATGGTATATTCGTGTTCGATCTAACGTTTATCAGATCTAGATCTAATTTTAGGGGTTTAGAAATTAATTAGTAAATCTGTCCTGATAGTCTATGGTTGTAGAGCTGAGCTCCTGCATAGGCTATGCTTGTCGTTATTTACATATTTGTTTCTAAAAACCTATTATCGCTGATTCATGTTTGTGACAGAAACATGTATTAGATCTGGTTAATCTTTTGGTTATTGATGATTATGAATCTGATCTATGTCATTATCCCCTAATTGCTTTCACTTATTGTTAAAACTCTGTTTTATTTAATTTCTGTAATTTTCTTTGTTTTCAACCAATCAAAAGTTAGGGATAACTTGATTGGATTTATTAATAAAATAATTTGGTCCCAGAGTTCGACACCCTCTACAACGATCCTTGTTGTTTAGGAAAGACGAACGAATTTTACAGTTGTTTACAATTGTCTAATTTGTTCGCAAACAAATTTTGGCGCCGTTGCCGGGGACCAAAATAATTTTTATTTTTAAATCCTTCGGGTTATAGTTTTATTTTTATTTTATTTTATTTTAAAAAAAACAAAAATATTTTTATTTATTTTGTTTCCTTTTTTTTTCTAGTATAGATAGGAAAAAAATTCTTGCTAGTTGATTTGGTATTTGATCTGTGATACCATAATCTACGAAGAGAAAAAAAAACTTGTATCTTCTATTTGATTTCTTTCCTTTCTTTTATTTTCCACCTTGCCTGTCTTTTACAATTTGATTTCTTAATTGCTTCGGGCTATTTTTATTTTTTCTTTAGTTTTCATTAAAAAAAAAACAATATTTCCATATTTTTTTCCCTCTTTTTGCTTTATAACATCACACAAGCATTTTGCATTCACAAACATTCTCTGTTTACGTTTTTCTAGCCTTCTCATTTCTTCAAAAAAAAAAAAAAAGGTTTCATTACAATTTGAACCAGTTTCTATTTCTGTTTTTGCTGTTTCTTTGATCTGCTTCACATTCTGTTATAATCTGTCTTCTGTTTCTCTCTCCATCTTCTTCTACAGAACAACAAGAACTAACTTCAACCCCAAACAAAATCCATCGTCTAGGCAGTTCAACGATTTCTCACACCCAGCGTGATTTCCAACTTCGATGATACATATCACTATGCTTACCATACAATCCCACTTCACCAAAAACAGAACCCCTCCACTGATCAGCGCCCCCTTTCGACAATCATAAAGCCAAACCACAAGTCCAAACTCCTAAACCCTCACTACCAACCTGCGATTCCATCAACTTCACCCAACAACCTCAAACTGTTACACTTGCCATTCAACTCCAGATTAAAACCATCCCTCCAACACCTTGCTGCATAACCCAACTATCACTTTGACAGCACCGAACTCCTTGAAATCCTCATCCTCGCACAAAAATCCATACCCAGCTTCATACTCCAATAACCCACCAACCCCCTTTCCTAAACGAATCATCACAAATTCTTCATAGATCTCATCTTCCACGCACAAACCATCACGTCCAGATCACGTTTTCACACAATCTCCTTTGCCTTAAAATCACCATCATCTACTGCTCTGCCAAACTCCCCATTTTCACGCAATATCAGTTCCTCAGCACCGATCAAATCAGCAACACCTTCCCATCCTCTTATTTACATACCCGTCACCACCCTCATATCCACGCAATACCTCACCAAAACTCCTCTGTTTACAAACCATCGGCTTTAGTCACCTTCAAATAGCACCGCACCCACCGAAAAACGAAAATCTGATGCCTGCTTCTCATCTCCCTTGCGAACCTCATCCCCTCAGCAAACCCCAAAATTCATACAAATTGATCTATCCCACACAAACTCCTTCAACCGACTTCGACATCGCACCCAAGCCTTTCCCGAAACTTCAAATCGCAACTCTTCCCCCCACAATTCGAATCAAGTTCGAATCCACAAGCTTTATCCAAAATTCATACACCAAAACGAAACCATAACCACCTCAATTTGTAATTCGACTTAGTATTCGGTTTTTGAGTAGATTTCATGATTCATTTTTTTTTATAAAAAAAAACAAAAGAAAAGAAAGAGAAGGGGAAGTCGGTTTTGACAGAAAGAATGATTTGCCTGGAAAAACCGTGTATTTCCTGTTTTAAATTGGTTTGGTGTGTTATGTTATAAGTGGGCCGGGTGTGCAAATATTTTATGCTTTATTTGACTGTAATTGGGCTTTCTGGGATTGATTAAATTTCCCTTGTGTATTTCGGCAGTTAGATGACTTCTGAAGTCGTGTTTTATTTTACATAAAAGTGTAGAGTTTTTATTCGGAGTGTTGAAGAGGTTTTTGGTGTATTCGAGTGTTTATTTGTCGTGAAAGTTTACTTGAGCCTTGTGAGTTTAGCTTGAATTCAGTTGAGTTTTCTTTTGTGCTTTATTTTTCCTGTTTTCTTTTGTGTTTATTGTCTAATTTGTTCGCAAACACTATCATTTCAACCCGCGATCCCAAATTCATTAAAAATTGTTCAGGTCTATCATTTCAACCCATAACGATTTTTCCCTATTCTAATGTTCGTTCGGGTATGTATCATTTCAACCCTTAGTGATTTTTCCTAAAACTAGGGTATCACCAACAATCACATAGCATCAATCACAGTATATATATCATCAGTGTAACTACGTGTCATATGAATATGCCGTGTCACGTATGAAATGTGCATACGTATCAAATTAAACAATTTCTACCAACAATCCTATACATTTCATATAACAGTTCATTATTGATCTAGCATCCATGAAAAATGTAAGTCAGGTGTGAGATAAACTCACCTTTCGTGGCATAGAATTGAAGACGATATGCGGACTGACACCGAATCAACCAACGATTTCCAGGCCTGATTCAGAACGGATTCAACTCGCTATTGCTCAATATATTATTTTCACAAGAGTAGACGAGGGAATTTTAAATGGATTGGTACGGTATTAGGTTTTGAGATGGTACAGCTATTTGATTTTGGGACGGTATCGAACACAACACCAAATCTAACTCAAAAATATACACAACAAATTTACAAAAATAATTTCCTTTTGTAAAACAAACAAATAGAAATTTAACCCAAACAGTAAACTCAACTTAATGAAAGTACACCATCACAACACGCCCATGCACACAAACAATATAAAACGCACTCGAACACTTTTTAAAACATCTAGTTCTTTGGCTACGCAAAAAAAAACATCTAATTCTTTTATATGTGTAACCACACAAACAAAAGAAAACACGACGCACGGTTTAAAATCACAAACAAACTTTTCCCGACACACACAGCTAATATAATGCACACAAGAACTAACCAATATATACAAAAATAAACTAACGCACGCACGAGCACACAGTAGGCGGCTTCAGGCGAGGGCAGCGTGGAGGTGTAGCAAGGATCAAGGGGTCGGCGGCAACCTTGGGTCGGAATGGGAACAACAGCTTGGAGCTTGAATGGAGGGGTACAGCTGGGCACGTCGGAGAGATTATGGGCTCGGATATGGTTACTTAGTGCCGACTGGATAGGCGGAGCTCAGGAGGAAGGCTCGACAGCGCCAGGACATGGGCGAGCTGGAGGATGGAAAGAAAACAGGTATGGCGTGGGAGAAAGGAAGAGCGGTAGACTGAAAGGTGAAACATGGGAAGGTTTGCATGGCGAAGGGATCAACATGGAGGAGAGGCGGATCTAATGAAAAGAAGGGAATATAATATATGGCGATGGAGCAAATGAGATAAAACGTGGGCAAGTGGGAAGAAGTAAAATAGGAACGTGCAAAGAGGAATGAAAATAGGGATGCCGGAGAATAGTTATACAAACAATATCCACTACAAGTTTTGAACAAAACAAACGTTCATTTTTAAAATTCAAATGGCAACCGACGTGTAAAAGAACAGTTACGAACGGATATTTATGTAACAACACGAAAGGGAATTATGTTGAAATTAAAACAGATGAAAATAAATGGATGCATCCGTTTTAAAAATAGAAGTGAACGAAAGGATTCTAAAATAAAAATGAACGAAACAGTAAAAAAAACAAAAAAAAAACTAACCTATGCAAATGTCAACTGAAATGGGAATGCACAAGGCTTGGAAAAACTAACTAACGTATGCAAATGTTTTGAATGCATGGAATGCATGGCTTTAAAATTCAAAAAGGGACGAATAAAGTGCACGCATAGGTGCTTGCAAATGAAGAGGCTTTGAGTTGGAAAATAAAAATATAAGGCGTAATGCATTTGAAGTTGGAAATGAAGTGTGTGCATGCATGGATTAGTCTCTTACAAACCTAAAAAAAAATGGGTGTTTCAATGAAATTAAAAGGCAGGCTTTGCAGACCCAAACTGGCTAGAAAAGTATGTAAGATCATAAAAGGGACACGTCGAACTCAAATGGCTCTGTTTCAAAAATGAACTGTGCAAGCATTTCCACAATTTCAGCGTGAACCGAACACCGAAACTGACAAATGAATATATTGCGGAAATCAGCGCGACGAGACGGACACAACGGTATAAAATTTGCAGTGCCAGGTTGCTCCGTTCAAAAGCGCGTTACGGACCCCTTAAACGTAAAAATGCGGATGGAAAACAGATGTCAAAACGTCCGATTTTCGCGAAACGAATTTCGCCGTCGAATTCGTGACAACGAATAGAATATTTTTCGTGTTTGTCCGAACTGGTTTTGGAGAAAATTTTAAATCGTTAAAATTTGAACTGTTATGCGCAGCTATGCACCGAAAATTGCGCGATCGACAAACATTCAAATTTTCCGATGAAATTTTCACTACTGCTTTATCTCACTGTACGTAATTCAAATTCTAAATTCCCGTTACGAGATACCATAGAATATTTTCAAAATAAAAATATCGATTTAAATCAGAATTTTTAAATCGTTAAAAATAATGGTTTGTTACAATTCTGACTTAAGACTATTGATGAACCATAGGTTGTTCCCCTTCTTGTGCCTTTGAATCCAGAAGTACCGGCGGAGGCCCAGGAAACAACTCGACCTCGTACATCTGTAACAATTACAATGGTATTGTTGAAACTGGCTTGAACATGAATAACTCCTTTTGGTATTCTACGTCCAGTTTTACGTAGTATATGTTGCGACACAACTAAAGCGGAAGACCTCCAGTTGTAACGAAAGCAAAAATCAGAATGGGTTCGTCACCGTTTGGTAGACCTGGTCCAAGCCTGGTAACAGACCCAAACTTCGGGAATTAATATACTGGGGATCAGTTTATCACTTCGACCTCTAGATTCACGTCCTTCCCTTCGGTCGCCTCACTCCCAGTAATTATCTTGGTCATTCCCCTTTTTTAATTATAGTTTAAGATCCTATTTTATTTTGGGTCTCCATATCATTTTACATTTGCTGACAAATATAATCTGTTTTACTATTCTAAGTTGTTATTTTATTCTGGGTAATGAAGAACTTGTTATTCTGAATTCATGGATTCAGGAATTCTTCTATAACTTTTGGGGTAAGAGAATGAGTATTCGTACATCTCCCAATTGATATACTAGGGTAGCGTTTGTCCCTCGAAGAATAGAACAGCTGCGCTACCTCCGTCCAAACAACATTGCCCAGGGCAGAAGGGGCATGATGACTTGACGTCATCCTCACCTTCCTCTGGCTTATCATCGGCAATCTGTTCAGGGTTCCACACTCAATGGTGGCAACTAAACACGAGGGTTGCGCTCGTTGCAAGACTTAACCCAACACCTTAAAAGATAGTTAGAAAGAAAATATGTCATCATTCCGTGTGCGTAGCACGGGTTCACACTAGTTATATATGTATATGCATTGAAAAGGATACATAGACTTGTCTCTGTTTGGCAATTATATGCATGAGAAATAGGTCAAAAAATGTTAGTTTGGATAATGAATATGTTATGATGTCTATACATAGAAAAATACATACATACACACACACGCACACACACACACACACACACATATATATATGTGTGTATATGTGTAAATGTATATGTATGTGTGTATATGTCAGGCGTATTCACATAAAAATCATGTATATATATGCATTGAAAAGGATACATAGCTATGTCTCTGATTGGAAATTATATGCATGAGAAATGGGTAAAAAAAAATGTTTGCTTGGATAAAGAATGTCCTGATATATGTACATTGAAATATGCATATATATATATATATATATATATATATGTGTGTGTGTGTGTGTGTGTGTGTGTGTGTGTGTGTGTGTGTGTGTGTGTGTGTGTGTCAGGCATATTCACATAAAAATAAAACAACAAGCTACACTTTAAGTAACCAAGAAACCTTGAAACTTCCATGTACATGTAAAAACCCAAGAGACTTAGATATTGTGTACAAATGTATATTCTTTTAGAAATCTGCGTGTACATCATATAAAATGTAGGATGTTTATATGTTTAATTTCTCGATCGAAATAAGTATTAAAGTGTCATGGCTTTGGATGTATATATATGTAGCGACCTAGGTTTTGGTACCCTTTGAGTCGACCAAATACAACACAAGTCCAACCCAAAGTGCACTAGAAACCGCAGATGCCAAAGAAAGAAATTAGAGGGTAGAAGAGATAAGAAAGAAAAGAGTAGAATAGAAGAAAAGAAGATCACAATATCACAATATCACAAAATCAGTGCATACACAAATCTCACAATGGAACAAATAAAATTTATATAACATAACCTTTGAAATACACATTTGTAACTGTATATACATACCATCATCAGAATACAACACAACAAAAATAAACTATAGATATCTTACGCTGAATCCACCTGCCCCAAGCTCCTCCAAGTGTATCTGTAAAATCTCGACTACTTGACTACTGCACAATTTTGGGCACCCAAGAGTTTAGGGTAAACAAAACAAAATAAACTCTGGGTCAGTCATTGGACTTGTGTAAGTAAACTCCAATAACTTGATTTACCTTCCAAAAATCCTTTCAAAGAAAGGATAATCGTAATACTGATCCATGCATAAACATGGATGGTTTTTACCTTACGATAACCCAAAATATTCGTTATATCAAAGCCGTTCTGATATTATAATAGTGACTAAATCAAATAAATAGCAATCTAGCGGAACGCTTGCGTCTCATGCTCCACATACATAGTATACAATCAAAACTGTGGGCGCTTATTGGGTAATGGATTCTCAACTAGGAAAAGGTATGGAACCACCTTTCGACAGTGTATCTCTAGAGATGATTACGTTGGGTTAAACAAGAATATCCTGTAACCTGGTCACACATGACCGACTACTCATTTCGCTTCAGTGTACCGAATGTATTACCACCAATGATTGTGATCACCTACCATTACCGAATGCATACAACAACGATAAAATAAGAAGCAAATCAATTTTATCTAGAGAAGGTGATAATACATCCTAATGGGTGCAACCCTTATAGCCATGCCACCTGACCGATTTTTGTCATTTTCCAGTTGATGAGGCCTAGGGCTACGTCTTACCTTTATAACACCATAACATCATCCACTTTGAATGCCACATAGTTAGATCCATCAAATCACTAATTGACATCCTTAAAAGTATTCTGGGTGTTAAGCTAAAAGAAGTTTCCTTCTCTACCACCACTTATGGTACGTTTGAAGAAATCAATGTATGTGACCATTTGGAAATACTTTGTCATACATCCGTCCATATAAATTGTCCTGGGACTGGATTGTTAGGGAATGCGGAAAGAATCATTAAGGCAAAACAAACACTATAGCAGGGGGGTAGAATAGTGTTCTTAAGAAATTAAACTAAATCTATAACTTGTATGAATTGCTAGAAGAATCAAACACCACAGAAAAAATCAGATACAGAATCAAACACGGATGCAAACTAAATAGAAATAAAATGCAGAAAAGGAAAGAACACACCGGATTTTATACCGGTTCAGATTACTCCTACGTCCAGTCCCACATAACACTGGATTGCGCAGAGTTTTATTACTATATCAAAATCCAATTACAACCCTCCTTGATTTCACGGCTACAAGGGATACCACCAATTTCGTCCTTGATTTTACGGCTACAAGGGATACCACCGATTCCGTCCTTGATTTTATGGCTACAAGGGATGTCACTGATTCCGTCCTTGATTTTACGGCTACAACGGATACCACCAATTCCTTTATTCAACCCAAACAAATTACAAACAGCCCTATAAGTCTTCAGTAGCACTTGATTTAGAGAGTAGAAAGTAGAGAATGTAGAGAGAAGAAGTTTGATCAAAATCCGAATTGAATTCGGCAGAGTATAAGCGTAGAAATCATAAAAATGATTAAGTAAAATGGTGTAGAGAAAGAGAATGAAGTTTGAGAAGAAGAGATGATAAAAAAAATCGAATTTAAGCCCTTTTATAGAGTTGGAAAGGATGCCACGCAATGAAAAGACACTTCCTTTCAAAATTGAAAAAATGAAAGTTATATGTCGACATATAGGTTTTTGTATGTCGACATACTTATAGTGTAAAATTAGTTTTTGAGCATTTTTCAAGTGTTTTGATAAAAATATAATTCTGGACACTAGAACAAACTGGGGTTTCCATAGCGTTTGAAAAACGCTATTTTATCCTAACGTAGCATTTTAAAGATCGCTATGGAACGACATGCTATAATAGACTATCAACTTCCAATAGCAAATACTAAAACGCTATTAAAAAGCTATTTTACATAGCGTTTATATAATCCTATTGGAAGGAAACACTAAATGCTATGTTACATATTTTCATAGCGTTTTACTGATGTCATGGTACATTTAATGGACTAAATTACTCTGCTTTTTCATAGCTTCTAGAAAACGCTATGTTATGATACATTTTCTTATAGCGTTTCTAAAACCCTATAAAATGTAGTATCATTATTTTAGATTTTTCTTTTCCCTATATTCTATATCCTTTCACATCTATTTTAATGTTGATAAATATTATGTATTTTCACATATATTATATCAAACAACGATATGTAAATTGAAACATAATAGTTCATATCAAACAACCATCCATACACACTGTTCAAACAACTTTTTCCATATTCATACATATTATTCAAATAACATTTCCTATATCCATATATATAAAGTCTGCACAATGTTCAAGAATCAAGATCTCATATTATCCATTATCGTCCTCAAGTGTGCTAAAATTACATTATAAAAGGATGATGAACACTCGCAGCATAGTGCTTCCTGTTTTGAAAGTGTCCGATCACCTGCAAAAATTGGAAAAAATAAAATGAAATAGACATATCAAAGACATGTATATTGATATCCTACAGCCTTGCTCTTTACTCTTCTTCAAAATTTCAAATGTTCAGTCAAACCTAGACATTTCTAAAGTAACATAATCCAAAGTAACCACATGACTCTACCTCCATACATTAAATTATACCATAAAATTGGACACAATAAGATGTCCAGAACGTGCAAACATGTCAAAAACTACACAACGCTCTTAATTTATTCAAATTCAGATTGATAAAGGATAGAACACGTACAGGACTCAACAAACATCACACTCAGACAAAAAGGCAATGTCACCAATGTCAACCATAAACACACTACGAACCTAATGGAAAATTTCCTTCGTATGTCATCCGATTTTGTGATAAGTTACTTGAATATTTTTCTTTAGGTACTTTATGTGATATGTATAGCTATGGGTACAAACCTGATGGTGTCTATTATGCTCCTTTTTCTATAGATCCAACTATTCAACATGATGGTCAGTTGTAAAGCTAACAACCTTATAACTATCATGCACCCTGTCTTTAACCACCTTCACTTTCAGCATAAAATCTACCTTTAAAATGTTTGTTCAGTGGAGAAAATAAATAAATTTATAGGATTTTATTTCTCAATGTATTACACCTATATTCTTGAAAGTGAATATACAGTTTGTATGAACCACTAATGGTATAAATCCATATTATCATCAATGTAAGCAAAGAAAGAAGTATTATAAGTGAAGCAATAGGTCATACATAACAGGTCTTTGTTCATGAACTTAGGAAATAATTTTACTTTTAAACATTTTGTTACGTCACTCGAGGGAAAATAGATCGATAGGATTTTATTTATCGATGTAAAATGATTATTGTATTCCTTAATTTTGAATTAGTTTGTTTAAACAGAGAAGTTGTCGGACTACATACAAACATGCCCTATACCTATTACAGCAAATAGTAAAAGAAGTGTACTCAAGACATAATTTATACTCTAACAAACAAGTACCAGGGTGTTTCTAATTTTGTGTACACGAAAGTAAGGAAGGAAAATTTTAACTAAATTTTGTAGAAGAACTTCTGTTCTCCCTTAAGAAGAGACTGTTTTTTTTCTTTTCATCTCGTTTATTTTTGTACTCTTTCTCCTGTCAAATTACCAACAAAAACCTATAGAATACAAAAAATAAATTTGAAAATCCAAATATCACATCAGAGTCAGTCCTAATAAATGAATGGGTCGCCTCACTGCAACTTGTATTCTTTGATCAAATTTTCTTATAAGGAGATGAAATTAAAATAGGAGGATAAAAGATATAATAGCTAAAACAGTGGAAGAGAGCAATGACATTTACAGAAGACACAACGAGAGAATCAATTAATCCAAATAATCTCAAACTTAAAAAGCAAAACAAAATAAACTTAAAGCCATTACCTAGAGGGCTATTAAATAAAGGCCATAACTGTTGAAATATGCCAATATCCTATGTGCATATGCACACTTCTGCACATCCTGGATAATACAGTCTCATGCCTATAGGGAGATGACAGAAAAACACCTACAAAGTAATTGGTGGAGCAATGATTAGATATGAATTTTGATATGTAAGAAGATCAAGTTTACAAATAAAGCATGATCACATACTAGAACTATTAAGTAAAGATCACCTGTGATATATTGTAGAATAGGAATCAAGAAACAAATGATCACAAAGACCAAATCACATTCAGAGCAGGTTCTAGCTAGCACAATTATTGGTTATTCACCCAGTTGCTCGTACATAAGTATTATATGAATGTATGCTCCCTAAAACATGGATATATAGTTTCATGACTAGGTACAATATGTCAGGAAAAACAGTGTGCTATAAGAGATTGGGTATGGTATATGGAAAACAAGGGAAAAAATGCCAGGAACGGTTGGGCATGGTATGCATGTAATTTACCTTTGAACAGAAAAAGTTATCCAAGTAAAAGTTAATTAATGTTGATGAACTCATTGACTGGCAGTGGCAGGAAGTATGATGCACCACTTGTATCATGAAGAATAGTAGTTCCAAAGAACAATTAGTTGTAGAATTCTGTAATATCATCATTATAAATAATGCACCACTTGTATCTTAATTTGAAATTATTTTGTAACGGAGATAGGGGAAAAATGATGGACAATATAATTAAAATTTAAAAAATACCAGGGTTGAGACATGCATAAATGAAAACACAAAAAAAGACTGCGATCTATATACACAAAATATCGAATGCTATATAGTCCAACATACAGAAATGCATGTAGCTTTTTATTGAATGTCCAGCGGATGAAAATTTCATTAAGTTTAGGAACATAGATAAAAAATAAGGGGAAATTACAATTGCATAAATATTTGAAGAAGTACACATGAATATTAATAATCAGAATACTTCTAAATCTTGTATCTTGATGTCCGGAACATCTGTTAAGTGCAGAGACTGAAAGTCATATTTTCATTAGAAGTACATGTAAGAAACTATCATAGATTTGAAAGCTCATGCTAAATAACCTTCGAGACCTCAGAAACTTGCACTTGGCAAATTTAAAAAATAGGCATTTGTCTGCAATTCATCGATTTTTTTTTAATATATTTAAAGCTTACATGCATTAGGAATACACTTAAATTCATGTTAAACAAAAAAAATTATAATAAAGATCTTAATACATTTTAAGGTAACTATTCATAAAGGAAAATTTATACTTCCTATCAAATATATTCAAAGTTTTGAAACCGGACTTACTTAAGAAACTACTATATTTTAAGCTTTACACATTCAAAACTTCAAATAAAACTAGTTAAAAACAAGTACATTAATGCTGCATTGACTAATCCATGGATTAGTTTTCAAATACAGCAGAATCCTAATTTGCATGTTCGATAGGGAAACCTTTTGTTAGACAATGGAGTCGACAGCATTCTGAATTTTTTATGCCTGAATCCTTGAAACATGGTGAATGCAAATGGTTTGAGTTATATATAGACAGCTAGGCTCAGCGTATACATCTTAAAAGTTATCGATTTTAATAGGAAAATCTTAAAAGTTACCCTACTGTTGGGTGTTATATGACCTGCGGAAATGTAGGATGTACATGTATCAAAATGACAGGAACATGGTTCAATTACAAGCGCATGCTGAAATGAACGTGTGCGTCTAATCTAGTATTTTAAAATGATGGTATACCTGAGTATGTGCTATCTGTTCAAAACAGTAGTGTATACATGCTTTGATATAAAAACATTAGCATATAATGGGTTGTTAAGAGGAAAAATGACACCAAAAAAAATCCTACTAAAAGATGCAAAAAAAGTTGGCTTAAAGTTAAGTATATTACCAAATGAAGACACTCAGTGGTGAATATCAGAAATCTCTCTCATTGTCTTTTGCAGTCTTCAAGTAAAAAAAATGTATTAAACAGTGCCAATAATGACAGCCGTAGTAAAACTGTCTTCTGGTTTGTGCATAGAGAGCATCCTGGAAAGCTTCCATGCGGCAGTTGAGGAAAATGACGCAGTCAGCCTGGGCACAAAATGCAACTGCTTAATGACGTTCAGGTCCTGCTATGTTCTTGAACCCCACCCCAATGCACATGAACCCATTATCCATAACAGCAGTAACAACACAAGATAAATTTTATTCTATCGTGTTACACTTCAAGTATATGTTGAATGTTTGCAGTGCGAAAGATACGTGTTGTGCAATAAGATATATTTTTACGAAATCTTCTGCATGTCTAATATTTTTTTAAAATTATTAAATATATATATAATTTTTATCTATTTTTCATTTATTACAAACTAAAGCGAAACAAAGATACATCCGACCAAAAGCCATAGCAAACATCTATATTTCTGAAACATACCCACAAATACAATAGAGCACAAATAAAATAAAGAATTAAACCAATCACTTGCATGATTTGCAGTTACTAGTCACTGGATCCCTCTCTCAGTCGGCCACAATCAAGCTACAACATCGGTTTCTACTTTTACACATTAAGATTTTCCACCTTAAAGGAGGTTATACGAGCTGTGCCTTCTTCGCCTTCTTACCACCATAAATGTTCATATATACCTTCTTAGTCCTGAACGCCAGAAGCAAATCGAACCCAAATCCAACAACTCAAGCGAGAACCATTATCAGAAACACAAGCCTGAGACAATGCACTCCCACATCCGTTTCCTCCAACTATAGTTTTGGTCGCTTGAGAGTCATATAAGAAACCTTCTAAAAGACCCGAAAAGAGAAACGACCCTAGTGGGAGGTTGAGAATCAAAATTTTGTTTATAAGACCGTAGTTTTTTGTTCCAAATAGATCAGATGCGGAGGGAACAGCCACAGCTAAACGAACGCCATAATAGATGCCGGCTGTGATTGAACCGAGGAAGAGAGAGCCAGGCAATGCCATAGCCATTACGATGTACCCTACTGCCATTAGTATTTACGATGTTGCGTTCCATAGTGGCCTTGATGTTCCATATTTCCTGAGAAAATACTCGGGTAAATAACCCGAACCAATTTTTATGAAGAAACCCCAAATAATAGTCATTGAAACAAATAAAGACACGTCAGGGTATCTCATGGCCAACCCCATCTGCCCCATATTGTCGATGGCTGCCATTCCAGTCCCAACCCCACACAAAAATGAGGAAAACATTATCCAAAAATCCAACTTCAAGAGTGCCTCTTTAACGGAATGCTCCTCTCCAACCTCTTACACCGACACATCATCATATTCTGCATCAATGACTGCCATCTCCACCTTCTCTACCACTTCCGATATAATCAAAGGAGCTTCAATGTTTTTCCCCCCAGATCGCTACCTATCACATTACTCCCATTTTTTAACCCTAAATGAATCGATACACCAACCGGAAGTGCTAGAAGTACTAAAAGCACAGAGACAAACATTTTCGATATAACTGGTCCGTGGTCCCTAAAAAGATCGAAAATAAGTAAATATACAACAATGATCATTGCAAATATGTTGATCACTTTGAAGCATTTAGACTCAGTTTCTTTTTCTACATGAAACTGGGTGCATGTAGGAGCATCACGTAGGAAAAGCATTGCAGTTGAGCAGACTGTGGTTGGGACTACTGAGAGCATAAGAGAAAGGAGGCAGGGTTGTCTGCAAAGAAAGCGGAGTAGAGGTCGGTGAAGATGGCAGTGTTGAGACCAATGTAGCCTTTTAGAATTCCTAAAAATGGTCCACCGTTACGGCAAAAGTTACGCATGCTAGTCACGAGTATAGCTATGTTCATCCATGTTGTGTTGTTTCCTCCCATGTATAGGAAAATGCACATCAGTTAATATGGCAAAGGGAATATCGACTATCGTAGAACAAGCCATTGAGCTACATAGCCAACCAAACCCTCAACAGCTCCAATCAGCAAAATAACCGAAGTTAGAAATCGATCAGAAGCAAGTCTGGCAAGAGCGCCAAACGCCTTTTCCGAAATCTTTAGCAACAGATAATCCATTCAATTCCAACTGCGTTAAACCTATTAGATTCTTAATCACATCTGAATAGTTTGGGAATGTGTAATTGTTGCCTGAGATACACTGCACCCAAACTGTCGTTATCAGGCCTAGCCATTTCATCGTTTCTGTCGATGAAGACATTGCCAAGGATAAATCCTCAAAACAACATTTTTCTCAGTATTATATTGCCAGAAATGAGCATTGTAAAAATAATAGCAGCAGAGTAGTAGTAATAATGCCATTGCAAGACTTGAGTAGTTTACATACAATAGTGACCAAAAAAATGTCCCTTTTAAGAACTTTGCAAGTATATATCATTTCTTAGTCACCTCTCTGCACCTATTTCTTTTCTACCTAAATTTATATCTAAAATACTAATTTCAAAATAAAACATTTTTTTTAGATTGAGTTTCTCAGTAATAAAGACTGAACGTTATTTAATTAAAAACACAGTAATACCCATTTTAAATTGTGAGCTACTCAAATTTTAAACTTGAGTATCACTCTGTTTTGAAAACCGGGTAAGCTTATTTTAAAAAGGAAAAAACTAAGTTATATATTTCCAAACATAAGTTTTTTCTAAGTAAGCCAAGTTTTTTTTTAAACTAAGTTATATATTATTAGACATAGGTATTTCTCTGGTACATGAACTAAACATTGTAGAATTACATTCCATCGAAATTTCCATCAACCATTTACTCCAAATGACTTTAAACCAAACATAATCATTGCAAACATATGTTGTAGGTCAGGATAAAATGATAAGATGAAAAGATAAATATTAGATGCATAAGTAATTAAACTTACACTTCAGGGAAACTCGAATTTGATTTATGGTTTAATTAAAGGGAAAATCGAGGTATTGGAGTATGCATCAATATTAATCAAGTTATAAGTCATTTCAAGATATACAGTATTTGATTAAGAACTCACAGTTAGGGGTGAGCGTTTGGTAGGTTTGGTTTATCCGATAATAAATTTGTCAAACCAAACTAAAACCAATAAAAATGAAAACCAAACCAAACCAACCAAGTTAAGTTTGGTTGGTTCGGTTGGTTATCCGATTAAACCGAACTAAGAATGTTTTACACTTTGTGTTTGAAATATTCACTATAATTTGAAAAAAATTATTAATAAATGATTACGGTATTATTATTTTTGTTTTTTATGCTTTTTAATATTACTTTTGACACATAGGTGATGATTAATATATACTTAAATAACTAAACTAAACTAAAATATTTATTATAATACTGATAATCATGAAAATATTATAAAAATTCGGTTAATTTGGTTAAACCGATAACCGAACTTTATATTTTTTCAGGCCGATTACAAACTGATTTAATTTTAAAACCGAACCAAACCGACCAAAATAAATTGGTTTGGTTGGTTTATTTGGTTTAACTGAATAATGCTCACCCCTACTCACAGTCTTGTGGTGTCGTTTGGCTCTTTATTTGCCTCTAGCGTCTCGTTCACGTCATCTTAAATTAATGCATTGGGGTTTACATGAGCATGCTTCTTAAATATGGCTTCAATTTTTTCTTCAGCAAATCTGCAAGTGCCACGTACAATATAAAAGGAAGTCACTAATATAATTTCATTTGTTGCGTACTATAACTAATCATTTATACAATATAAAATATGCTTTTGCATTGTTAAATTTTGTTTACTTTCAGGATATCATTTTAATTTACCTGCCTTCCAAGTCATAAGCACCAGAATCACTCCCATGTTTGCATTTGTGCATCTTTTTCACATATACTGGGAGAAGGAGACTCGTCATATGTGCAAGTAAATACATACACCACAATTAAAATATTTGGATCACGTTCTAGTCTAAAGAAATTGCATTGTTAAATACATCTTAAAGCTACTTTTCCCTTAACACAAATATTTTATGACCATTTATTAATTGTGAGCATTAAATATTGTTTTATTTTTCTGCAATTTTTTTGCTATTAAACAGTCGTAAGATAGCTGGTTTTGCACTAAGTTAAAAGAATTAACTTGAACCTATTGCTTTTATTTTATTTTTTATGTTTAGAATATACCATGTAATCTCAACTTAAATAAATACATATACGTTTTGATGATGAGAATTTAAAAGCTATCATCCCACATATGTTTAAATAAATTTGATAAATATTGTAGACTATTAATCATTAAATTATTACAGTTACAAAACAAATGAAAACAGGAACATACATCCATAGTCTTGGAGCTCATGAGTCCATGAATAGCAGCAGAACCAGCACTAACTATTGCAAAACTGCATCCAGTAGCTTGAAGCCCTAATTTTAATCAAAAAAAAAAAATTGTCAGATTATTATTTATGTTACCTAATCATTATATTTTTGTATTGCTGCAAGAAAATACTAAATTTGTTATTTTCTGTATCAGCTCGGAAAGTATTTTCTATTTCCCTGTAAAACGACAGGATCGGAATCAAAGTTATGTTGCAACGAAATTATTAAATAATGCTAAAACTATAAGTTGAGTTCTTGACAACCAAACTATACATTGAAAAGTAAGCTGAAACACATTAATTTAGTTTGGGGAGAAATTCTCGTCAAATAATATGTTTGCATTTTACAAACACGTTAATTTAGATAATTAAACAAAAGTTTCGGAAACGGTTAACTCATGCCAATTTTCGGTTAAATAATTCAAATGATAAATAAATTAAGAATCAAAACCATACGAGTAGCAAAGAAATGTATAATAAAGATTTTAGTACTTATCATGCCCATTCAAATTGGGGAGATGCGGGATCGGCTTTTGATGATAGGGGAGATTCAGCGATTCACGATTTTTTATTATAGCGATTTTGTGATTCGATGATTAAGATTAGGGATCGATTTTCTGGAGGCGATGGAGTGTAACGCGATTTTAGATTAGGGATTTTGTAGTTTTCTGTGGCAAAGGACAAAAGAGCTGATTATTTTAGTTCCAGAAAAAATAATCCTGCCTTACTTTTTGTATAGCATTCAATAGACGGATTTGTTTTTCAAATAGCGTTGATTGCCTTACGTTTCGAAGAGGTTAGGACTAGAACGCTATTTGCTATTGCTATCGCAACCCTAATTTGTTGTAGTGGGAAATTCTTGAATTCAAATATAGTGATATAAATTAATATTGTAAAGTAGGAAATCATATAAATACATAAATATAAACTATATAAATATATTTATAAAATTATAAAGGTTAAAACTATATAAAATATGAAAATATATGAAACTTATCAAACTTTGAGTTTGAAATTTTTTTTAAGAAAAGAGAATATAAAGGATATAAAATAAAGTAGAGAGAATCTGAAAACAGAATTTGAATTTGACCCTGGAGTGCTATTTAGAGTCTTACATAATCTTGACTCTATAACTATATTAATTTTGAACTCTTGAAATCTTGAATACTCATGAGTCCTGAAATCTATCTGAACTCTGAATCTCTAATATCTTTAAACTGTACAGTCTTCAGTAATATTTCTTATATATAAATCCTGCATATGTGTGTGTATATATATATATTCTATGCAAAAGTGTTAGTATATATTTTATAATGAATTAATATTGAAATAAGGTTGTTGTCATCAAAACTCCATTCTCCAACAATCTCCTCTTTTTTTCTGATGACAACCTTAGTTTATAAAATATCATATCATACCTGTGTATACTTGTTGATGATGATTCACTTAAGTACTCCCCCTGTCTATATGAATCCTATAAATTATGTCTCTATATTTTATAATTTCTCCCCCTTTGGCATTGTCAAAAAGAAATTCTAAAACAACTCCCCTAAATTGTATAACTATCTAAATAAATTCTTAAAGATAATAAGTAACTAATGATACTACCCCTTAGTCTAAAACCAATTCAAAGTAGGAATACTCCCCTTAATATATACAAACCTATAATAATAATTCTCAGCAATATACAAACCAACCCAAGTATTATAATTACATATGTTTATTTGTTATAGAAACCAAATCAAATCAAATCACAACACACCATATGTTTTAATATATATACAAGTTTCTAATCATAGAATCTAATTGAAATTCAAATTAATCAATCAAATCGTACTGAATAATTAAACATTTCTCGGAACTTCAACCCAATCGTCTTCTCCAAAGATAGGTGTAACGACCCGAAATCCCCCGATCCCCGAAGAGACGAGAAATAGCGGATTGCTTTGAGAACACGACGCATCAGACGCAAACAACAAAACATTTCTTTGCTATTACAATAATTTATATCAGAGTACAAGAATATTCCAGAGTATGAATAAATATTACACATTGGAAATACAATATCAGAGATTAAAATACATAGCAGCGGAATTTAAATGTATAAATACAATGCAAAGATGAAAATACATCAATTAGCACAACTAAAAGAGATATACAGATACAAAGCTTTTCGAATATAGCTCAGGCTGTAATCCAGGATCCTGTGGAAAGAAGTATCTGCGAAAACCAAAACTACTAGCTGCCCGTGTGGAAAATATGGGCACCTAGAATTTAGGTTAAAACAATAAACTTTGAGTGAGTCATGGGACTGGTGTGAGATCTAAAACAATTATTAAATCTTTAATGTAAAAGTTGGGAAATCATGTGACCACGCCGTATAACACGGAACGGGTTTACTCCACATGAATCTTAGTTTAAAATAAAACAAACGGAATGCTTTTGAAAAATGAAGCTATTATAAGACTCAGGTCTCATTACACAATGTAATGCAATTCGGAGGATATAATTTTGCCTCATAATAGCCAAACATGCTTGGTACGTTTTAAAACACATCATTTTGATATTACTATAAGTGTATAGTGTCCAAACAACTTCAAATGTAAATGTATCAATCATAGACGGCATGGGTACCATATATGATGTCGTCATACTAGTTCTACAAATAAAATTGAAAGTCACGTATTGGAAATTGGATTCCATTTATGAACCGAGGCAAGGGATCTTCCTCATCCGATTCAAGACAATCTCGCCCATGTCTTAGGAACAGAACGCATCGTCCCTTGGAGCCGCAAGGCCGGTCCACACTAGTTCAGTGGATCATAATTCCTGAACAATACATTTCCATACCTATGGGGCATAATGGTCAGTATGTCGACTATATCAAGAGCCACTAGGGATTCAAATCTGAGGTACCTCGCTTTCCAACATCCACATAAGTAAAATATCTAGGCTCCATACCATGACACCACTCTTAGCTAGAAAGAAACGCATGTTATCCCTGGATCCTTCATCCTGTTTCTGGTTCATACCGGGGTGTGAAGCTCGCGAATTAACGCTACACAAAGCTATGCTAATTAAATTCGTGCTTTGATCATAAATACAAGACTCTGCTTTTCAACAAAAGCCTTAATCATTTGCATGTCACCATGCCATACTGACAATTCACGCCATGCAACTAATGTCCATCAATATATAACCTCTAATCTCGTACGTCTCAGAGAAGGGTGTTAAGAAAGAGAATAAATTCTCCGCCACCAAATAGATATGTATTTAATAGAAATCAATCAACACAGAATGAAATCCAATATCAGACACACATCCATTTGCAAGTCCGTTCTGGGTCTGAACGAAACTGGGGGCACCTTATTCCTCGTTCCATATGTCCAATACAAGAGAGAGGTCCTCGCATATCCATTCGATCTCCAAGTATGGTTGGACGATCACCACTTATTACCTTGTCTCGAGGGATCAGCCCAATCAAGACATCAGTAATCATCTATACGATGTGAAGATCTCAGGTCTTCAACCACCGTCTTCATCATCGACTTTTAGTCGTCGTATCAGTTATTCAGAATGGGATGAACCCGGTCTTTCCGAATAACTCGCGTATTTTATAATCAATAATCAAGTGTTATAAAAACACATCATACGCCTCATTCTAATTCAAAATATTCTTTTATGCAAATATCCACAACTTTAGGGAAAGGTTCCCATTAATTTTATCAAAGATATATTCTTTTAAATTTATTCTTTAATCTTCCTTTGGATATCCATTTCAAAAGATTTTATTATATCTTTTCACCATCTAAACCAAACAAGGTTCATTAACTAGTCGGGATTATCGAGCCTTACCGAAGTAATCATTTATTTATTTTCCAATCCCAACATATTCATCCCATGGAGCAAAACTGGTAATACTCCATATCTAACACCCACGGTGTTATCGGTAAATTTTATTACAATTTCACATTTCAAATCTAATTAAAGATTTAACTATCACCTGGAGTAAAACTAGTGGTACTCCATGCTCGATCATTTCTCTTGTTTGATAAATTTAATTATCTCATTCTCTTTCCAATTTAATTGAAGATTCATTAAAACTCTATCTCGGTTTTAATCTCCAAAATCATTACTTTATGATCATTTAACTTCAGGAAAATTAATCCTGCCTTTAACTAGGATAAAGAACCAATGTCAATTAAAACACAAATCACGATAAACCCAAATGACCTTCCATTAACTATGGAATCTTCATGGAAAACAGATCAGTATATAATCGATACAAATTTCTGTATCATACTAATAATATAAATGGAGTAACGACATAGCCTTTTAAATTCCATATATAGTACCAGTCTTCCTTCACAGAAGCTCATCTCGATTATTACCAAATCGAATTCCACTCAATTCCAATTTAATATATTAAATTGGAAAATTTCCTTTAAATCTTAATAAAAGGACTTATAGATTCCAAATCATACCTTCATTGTTAATTGGGTTAAAGAACTAATGTTATTTAAAACATCGCTCACGATAAACCCAAAATCCCATTCGATTCCAATTAAATTAATTAATTGGTAAACTTCTCTAAATCTTAATTAAAAGAATTATTCTTTTCTCAACGGGGTTTAGGAACGGTGTTATTAAATATGGCATTCACAACAAACCCCAAAACCCAAATTGATATTAAATACAAGGCTCTGAATAGAAATTATATCAGCTAATATTCAATACCAAATTCTGAAACCAACAAATATCGTATTGGGAATAACGATATATATATATATCTTTCAAATTCCTCAACAATATCCGTATAAACACGGAATCCAATATCGAAATATCCGAAGATAATTTCCATTCCAAATCCATTCCAATTCATTCATTGAAATTTCTGATTAATTAAAAAATCCCATTTCCAGTCCAATTTATTTATTTAAAAACACTGAATTATTATTCTAGTTAATAACTAGTTCATTTAGATAAAATACCTTTTCAAGTATGGAATTATTCATCCAAAATCTTTTCAAATCATTTATTATGAATTTACACTACTTTTTCACATTTTTAGTAATTTTAATATCGCCATTTCAGTCGGTTTCCAATAACGACCACCGAACTGCATCCATATCCGTATAAACACGGAATTCAAATCTCTTATATTCATTGGAAATCATTTTTAGATACAAACCCAACGGTTCCGGTTTTAGGAGAAACCGACGGTCGGATCTCCTGTTACATCAATTTGAAGTTAATGGTCGAAATTCACGAACAGTCGCAGCGCGGTGCGTTCTATTCAGGCCATTTATATATAATATATATTTCATTGATTTCAATTCAAAACGTATTTTATAAATCGTTTATAAATTCATTTCAAAATGATTTCAACTTCATTTTCAATTTTAAATCAAAATTAAATATTCCATATCATTATAATTTTAAAATGATAATATTCTCAAAATATCAGATTTTGAAATCCATTTCTTTTTCGTATTCATTATAAAATGAATAAAATCGGTATAAAAATCTGTTCGAGTCAAAATAGTGTATATTAACTTAACTCAGCTTCATATACTTCAATATTTTTGTGTCCATTGAAAATCGGACATCAAAACCATATTTTGAATCTTAACTGAATATTATTATAAAATATTCATTTATATTCTAAATATTATTTTAAAATATTCCTTATTTTAAAATATTCGTCATTTTAAAATATTCGTTATTTCTGAATCGGAATCAGACTCAATCAACTACCATATAATTTTATTTATATGGATTTCATACATCACATGTATTCAAAAATAGTGGTAAACAACTATTAAACAGCCAATTCACATCCAGAGGGAAATTTACTACTGTATAAGCATTAAACAATTAAATAACGCTTATCACAGTCTGTCGATCCATCGATTGACATATAATTAAATTCAGGGGAGATGTTAATGAATTATCATCCCCAGACCCGTGTGGGGTTTTCAAACAACAACAGTTTATTTAAATGAATTATTGGTTAACAAATTTAACCAATTCTAATTTAGTTTTAATTATTTTTCTAATTAGCCAATTTTCACTGTTTAAAATTATAAATAGATATTTATAATTTAATTACAACTACCACATTAATGTTAACATTATTTTTAATATGTTAAACATTTCAACAACATAATCAACACACACTACAGTCAATTAAATCGTCCATGGTTTGTGGACGAGGGAGGTGAGCTAACAGGCACCGTATACAATTTATAATGATTAAAACAGATAAAAATCTACACTGGAAATTCTATATATTTTTATACATGAATACAATAACATGATAAAATATAATTTAAGTGAGAAGGAGTTCTCACTTTGATCGGTTTCTGAAATCGTTTGGATAATGATTGCTTTAATAAAATTAAACGAGTATTTAATTTTATTAAAAATATCAACTGCATCCGTTTCTGCCTTGATCTGTCCCACCACGTAGATCTTGATTCTATGGTTCCAAGTTTGTCCAATTCTGATTCAATTTGACAAAGTTATCACCATTTCGATATTGAACATAATTTAAAATAGTTTAATTATTTATAATCTCACTAATGACCTTGCTTAATCCATAATCACGTGATTAGGGACTTTAATCCCGTCTTCCTCTTTGTTGCTCATTGTAACCGTGAAACCCCAAATGTCAATTTAGACTTCTCCACCGCGCTGCCTCCACAGCCACTATGCTGCCGCCCTTCGAGCCACCTCCTACAGCCAGTCGTCTCGCTCCACTCGCACGCCTCAAGCGTGAGAAAATCGCAGCCGAACGCTGTTTCTTTGAGCTCGATTTCCTCACAAATTGCTACACGATATCTGATCATATTGATACGAAATTAAATCCCTCAAATTTCTCTACCACCTTCATCTTATAAGCTTGATCTAATTCGAACCGATATATAAACGATTAATGGAGAAAAGGGAAGGATATCGACCCTTTGTTTTCAGTTGGCAGCGCATTTCTGAAGTGATGAAACTAGGGCTTTTCTAGGGCCTTTATATTAATAAATTATTAATATTTTATTAAATTTTTACTTAACGTTGAATTTTAACGCATCGAACTCCAAATGAAACTCAAGGATTGCCGCTCCTAGCCAAATACCCCCATTCCGGATATAATGGGATATGTTTCATAAGCCAATTCGACTGTTTCGATTAGTTTTTCTTTAAATTAAAATATAAATCAATTTGAATTTAAACGCACATTTTAATTTACCAGGGCCTCATACTGACTCCAAAAATTACAGAAAATTAAATCTAGCTATGTTTTGATGATACGGTCCTAACAAAACTAATTATGTTGAGTTTGGAGGCCGTTTGAAAAATGGTCATTTTCCAGTCGATTAAATTTAAACTGAATTGACAAAAACACATTTAAATTTACTACGCTCACATACTAATTTCAAAAATTATGAAATTTGAAACCTAATAATAATTTGACGTTCCGGATCCAACAAAAGCGGTTTCGTCGAAAACAGAGGTCGTTTGCAAAATGACTATTTTTAAGGGCTATATATTAAATTAATATATATATTAATTCCATAGAGACTATTTTAAATTTTAAACTAGACATATCTTTCAATTTATATTGAGAAATCTCAAATTTTCACATACATTAGGAAGATATAATTAAACAGTTTCAAATATTTCTGGTTTTATTGAAATCCGATATATTTTGAATCATATACATTTAATTGAAATTAAAAATCAAATTTTCAAACTACTACGCCATTTCGAGTTCGTTTTATAATTAAAATAAATATACGTTCTAACTTCGATTTAAATAAATTTTTAGTCGTTATTATTTAAATTAAATCATTTTAAATATTCAAAACCCATTAAAAATAGCTAAAATAAAAATTTTACGTCGGTTTAGAAATCCGGGTTGTTACAATAGGATCCTTCTTAATGACTTCCCAATCCTCATCTTCTTTGGTTGGTGGAGCCATTGCGAGATTACTATCTTCATTTCTAAAAAGAGAAGAGATTAGCCATCGCATTGCATCAAAATGCTTCTCTTGCTGTTCAAACATCTTAATTTGGCTTAGTTCGAGATGATGCTGATTTCGTAGAATGATACAGAGAATATTTTGGAAAGAATTCAAGGTTTCTTCTAGATTTTCACTAAGATTATGAATTGGATTTGCCATGGTTTTGAGTATAAATGAATAAGGAAGAAGGAAAAATAAAATAATGAATTTTTCTGGAAGAAATAGACTTAAATAGGATCCAGAATTCGTTGGATTTTGAACGGACATGAGTAGTTATTTTAATTTTAAAATTTGAATTAATTTGAAAATCTGTCAGTTACATGTCGACATATACTTCTTTTATGTCAACATACTTTAGTGAAAATTTTGAACATTTTCAAATTTTGAATTCTTTTGAACTCTATTATATTATAATTATTTCTAAAGTTTTTACAGAGACATAAAGATGATTTTATCATAAATAAAACTCCATTCATTACTTAATAAAAAAAAATTACATCCAACTAGTCAAGACACACTTAAATACGAGATTCGAAAGCAAATACAAGGAAATATAAGCGAATACATAAAGATAGATTAAACTAGATTTGGGTGAAAGTTATTACAAGACAGACATATAAACAGCGGAAAAACAAGAATTATTTCATAAGCAACGTGGTCTAGTCAAAACAATACAACCATTGTCTCAAAACCCAACTTCCAAGTTATTACAATAAAACTTCTGTCTTGATCAAAAACTCAAAATACATAAAGAAGCATGAAGAAGAAGTAAAGGGCATAAATCCCTAATAAAAGTGTAACCACAGCCATAGCCCAGTAAAAGAGAATCCAAGCAATACATCTACTCTCTACAAGCTGGAAAAGGTCTGAACTAAGCTGAAGTATTCCCTCCCTGCGAACCTGGGGGAGGGGGGGAACGGAAGAAAAGAAGGCGAAAGAAAATGGGTCAGACATAAGTATGGTAAGTCCAGTGATTTTTTAGCATGTAAACAAGAAAAAGGACTATGACATGAATAAACTGAATATAGGACAATACCATAGTGACAAGATAACATAAGGCAAGATAAGGCAAGATAAACTAAATATGCTATCATACAAATTTCCCTTTTTTTGCACCTACTAACAAATATTTCAACTAACATCATGTGTTCATAATAAAATGATCCCTTTATCAATCGACTCCTACTCGCATGCATTTATTAATTGTGTCATTCGGCCCCTCTTGATTGTAGATACCTGTGTTGGTCCCACCATGGACTGTATCAATACCTATGGTGGCAACCCGACACAATTCAAGATGCACAGTGTACAACTACTGATGCCCAGTGCCTGATTTTTCCACTCCGGAGTACGTGCACGCCCGTACTCTATCGGTACCTACACTGACGCACCACCCGCCGCTATTTTGACCGCTTATAATCAGCCCAGTAATCGTGCCCCAGCCTGCCTAGTTCAGGGTACCATGATACATCTATGTGGGTTACAACTGAAATGGGTCCCCGTTACTAGGGTTTCCTAATCAACATGTTATAATGGTTAAGTGTTCTCCATTTAACCTAACCCCACCCATCTGTTTAATTAACATGTTGTATTGGTTAAGTGTTGCCAAAGTTAACTTAACCCTACCATTCTTAGCATGTTCATTCATTAACATTAATTCATTCATTAATTCCTCAACCTCTCACATTAGAACAGTTGTTTGCGGTTGCTGGATGTGCCGGGCAATTCCGGGAAGACTTCTACCGCAAACTCATTCGAACCTGGGGTTTTGGGCTTAATGCGCTAACCTCTCACATTAGATCTGTTGTTGTCGTAGCTGGATGTGCCAGGCGGTTCCGGGAAGCCTTACACCGCAACTCAATCTAAGCTCGTGTTAGGCATGTTCATCTTTTAACCAAATTACATTTTTACCATACCTGCCCAAATCTAGATTTTTGTATGCCAGTTACCCACAATTGTAGTCAATTCAAGTTATGCCACATTTACTTGTTATGCCCAAAATTACTCAATTAAGTTATACCCAATTCCCCGCGTTTCAATCGTGCGTACAACAAGATTAAGTCTAGGTTCCGAATGAACCTAGTATTCATAAATTAAAACAAAAGGGGAATAGGGAAGGAGCACAAGAATTGACATAAGAAATAAAATAGGCATGTAAAGGTGTACCCAATCCAAAAATCATGTTTCGAATAGGCATGTTGTACATTAACAACAAGTGTGGCCAAACTGAGCAAGTTACATTGTAGGCATAAAGATTCGATAGAATTGAACATAAGAGAATCACCCATTTGGTGTACAACATGATAGGTTCCATTATTTCAATCACAACAGTCTCATAAGCATACGTAATTAAGACTTGACAAAATGACAAGCATGAATCAGAATTGATTATCTCACAATTAGGCATAGTGGTGTACAACATGATAGGTTCCAATGTTTCAATCACAACAGTCTCATAAGAACAGGTAATTCAGATTTGACCAAAGGATAAGCATGAATCAGAATTGATTATCTCACAATTAGGCATTGTTCTAGATCTGATTATTACAGTCATGATTTCTATTAGATGTTCAAATCTGAATAATAATTGAACTTATAGTGAAAGGATTAGAAAAGTGAATTAGATGACGTTGTAGCGATTCTAATCTTTCTTTGTTGATTGAAGAAGAAAACCTATACTTTAATTTGAAGCTCTCTCTCTCTAATTTGATTTCTAGTTTGGAGAAGATGGAGGCTAGGCTAGTTTAGAGATGGGCAGCATGACGGCTTCATAGAATAGGGTTATGAGGTTTAGGGCTAAGGTTTGATGTGATTATATAGGAGTATAGGATTAGTTTGAGACTTTGGATCAACATAGGATCCATCCAGACCATCCAGTCCAAGAAAATGTGTCATCAGGCCAATTAGAAGTCGCCACGTAGCTCTACGGCTCAGAAAATCGTCACTGTCCAGAACAGTCAGCAGGGGTCGACCCCTACAGTGGGGGTCGACACCCCTATAGTGGGGTCGACACTAGTGTCGACACCCTTAAGGGGGTCGACACCGTCTGGCAGGAATTTTCCCGCCTACCTCTTCTTGCTAGTTTGAATTCCGAATTTTGATTTATTAATTATTTATATAATTCTGATTTAAACTTACATCTTCTAACCTCCATAACTTCTTCATATGGAGTCCGATTCACGCAAACTCGGACTCTATTTCAAGCAGAATTCCAAGATGAACGCAATGGCGTAATCCGTTTCACCTAATTCTTCTTCTAAAAATTAAGTGTTCTTAAATATGTTAATTTTAATATTCATTGAAAATATGGGGTGTTACAAATTTTGTCTCGTATGAATTTTCCTCTACCCTTCATTGCCTGGATTCATACCTGTATTTCATCCCCATATTACTCTATTTCGAGGAATGGTAGACTGCATGTGTTTTCTAAGGGCTCTAGAGGAGTGAGACAAGGTGACCCCATATTTCCTTACCTCTTTATTATCACTATGGAATTGCTGAATTCTTTAATCCTCGAACGAGTGTAGGTTGGCAATCCATATCTTCATCCTAAATGTAAGAATCCACTTATCCCACATCTCCTTTTTGCTGATGATCTAATTTTACTTACAAAGTAGAATGTTCATAACATTTGTTGTATCTTCAGTACTCTTGAGAAAATATACAGTATTACTGGGTTAAGGACGAATATGAGTAAATATAAAATTCTAATCGCTGGCTTGTCATTAAGAGAAAAAAATGGAAATCATCAATTGCTCTAGGCTTGCGGAATTTCCTCTCAATGCTTATTATCTGGGTATTCCACTAATCAGCTCTAGGCTCAATAAGTAATAATGTCTACCTCTATATGAAAAGATCATTTATAATCTTCAACAATGGCCAAATTATAGACTATCACAAGCTGGTAGGTTAACCATAATTCAATCTATTGTAAGAGCAATGACCACCTACTAGATGAGACACTATGTTCTTCCAAAAAAATTAATTGATATGATTACAAGTGCTATAAATAAATTTTTGTGGCATGACGATCCTTTCTCCAAAAAATTGATACCATTTGCTTTTCACAAACTATATGACGATAGAAAGAACGGTGGGCTAGGCATTATAAATCTTTACCAATGGAATCAAGCAGTTATGTCTTCATACTATGACAAATTAATTTTGGTGGACAAAGGGCTTTGGGATAGTTGGGTTCATGCTAATCTTATTGGTGCTAGAAATTTTTGGTCAATGCCAATCCCGCAAAGCTGCAGCTGGAGTTGGAGAACCATTCTAAAGCTCAGAGGTACCTTCAGGTGGTTTATGCAATTTAACTATAGAAACATTGCAAACTTATCCTTTTGGCATAGCCCTTGGGAAGCTCCTGGCTTGATTCTAAGTGATGTAGTGGATGAGAATGTGATATTTAACTCAGGTATACCCTATTCAACAATCGTTTCTAACTCCTTTCAAAATGGAATGATAATAATACCCTACAGTAACTCAACGACTTTGAGAGGCTTTTGGAACCAAATTTCAAATCAATATTGTTTTCCGTCTGAAAAATCAACACTCTGGATGTGTAACAACCCGGAAAATCTGAGCCAGTTTAAAATTTTTAATTTGGCTATTTTAGTGGATTTTAAATATTTAAAATAAATTATTTTAAATAATAACGAATAAAAGTAAGTTTGAATCGATGATTGAAAATAAATATAATTATTTTTAATTATATACAAGACCTGAAATGGCGCGGTAGTTTCAAAATTTGAATTCAAACTTTGGCTGACTGTGCCGGGTGCAAAATAAAACGGATTTTAGTGAAACCAAAAATATTTAAATCTGTTTATGAATATCTTTCTAACGAATCTGAAAAATCAAAGTTTCATAGCGGGAGTCAAAAGTTATGGCCAAATGAATTTTCAGAAAGGTCGCTATAGAATTTATATAGCCCGTGAAAATAGACATTTTGCAAACGACCTCAGAATTCGACGAAACCACTTTTGTTGGATCTGGGATGTCAAATTATGGCTAGGTCGCAAATTCCATAACTTTTGAAGTTAATATGTGAGCGTGGCGAAGGAAAATGTGTTTGGTCAATTATAGTTAAATTGGATCAACAAGAAAATGGCCATTTTTCAAACGGTCTCAGAGTTCGACGAAACTAGTTTTGTTGGGACCGTATCGTCAAAACATAGCTAAATTTATTTTTCCGGAATTTTTGGAATCAGTATGTGGCCCCGACAAATTGAAATGTACGTTCAAATCCAATATTGAATGTTTTATATTTTAATTTGAAGGAAAACTGACTGAAACAGACGAATGGGCTTACAAAACATATCCCATTGTGTTCGGAATGGGGGTATTTAGCTAGGGACGACAGTCGTTGGGTTTGGATTGGAGTTAGTAGGAGATAAGGGGTATTTTTGATTTTTTTTAAAAATATAAATAAAAAAATAGTGGCCAATCCCCTTTATTCTCTCACCCCGCTTCTCTCTCCCCGAAACCTCCTAGTCAACGACGGAAAGAGTTCGCCGCTTCCCCCTCCGATTTCTCCTTTAATGCGCATCAAAACAGGGTGCTCCTTTGGAGAATTTTGTCGTGCTCTCCACCACCTTTAAATCCATCTAAGATTTGTTGTCTATCATCAAGTGTAGAGGGAGATTCGAAGTCCCCAAAGTCGGGGACTTTGGACCGCCGTCGTGCTCGCTACAGTGCGCCGATCTGGGCGCAACCACCGGCGACGTGAAGCCCTCACGTCCCCCTTCGACGCAACACCTGCTGATCTCGACCTCGCTTCACGGATTTGCATAAAATCCTCGACCTAGTTTTAAACAGAATAGAGAGGTAACGGCCTTGTAATATTTAAACTGAATTTAACACTCTAAAGCGTTGCAAACTTGTAAAAATCATATCTTTTTGCTTTGTTGATGAAATCCAGTGAAACAAGAGACAGTGGACTCGTGAGGACGTCTTCTACATTCTAGAAGAGACCGGATATTTTTCTAAGCCTTCTGCTATTTTTGGAGGAGTGGAACCCAATGTGAGATTTCTAAATTATAAACGATATGGAAAACAACAACGTATAAATTATATAGTCGATGTATGAGTTATATAAGCGTTGTACACCACATGTATAAGCATTGTATAAGTTGTATGTTCGATGTATAAGTTATATATGCGTTGTAAAAGTGATATATGCGTTGAAATAAATTGAAATGATATTGAAGTGAAATCGAAATATATTTATGTATGAATATATATGTATATACTCCCCTCGTCCACAGACCATGGACGATATATATTGGTTGTGATATTGTTTGGATTATTGGTTGATGTGAAATGTGGTGAATACCATGAATGGTTGATTTGAAATGATTGATTATGGTTGAAATACCAATAGGATTAGTATACGGGAAAATTCGTCTGCATACGAACTAGATATTGAAAATCCCCATTGTCAAAAGCTGCGAGGCTTTAAGGTAGAGCGAGGAGCCGTACTCGGGACGGTGCCGGTTTTAACTACCCTATTGTTATGCTGCCGAAATTTTCAATAATATTCATGTGTTAGAATAATTCTCATGTGTTCAAACTATATTCAAGTGTTGAATAGAAATTCATGTGTTGAATGAAATTCATGTATTGAATAAATTCTTTGAAAGATAAAAATAACATTTTTATTATATATATAGACTATATGAAATATTAGTATTTTAAATAAATTGTTTTAACACTAAAAATAACATTTTTACCTTATGTATGAACTATATAAAATAATCGTGTTTTGAAATAAATCGTTTTACAATAAAAATCACACTTTTATTATATATATATATAAACTATAGAATTATTTTCATGTGTTGAAACCAAATTCATGTGTTGAAACCCAATTCATGTGTTGAATAGAAATTCATGTGTTGAACAGAAATTCATGTATTGAATAGGAATTCATGTGTTGAATAGAAATTCATGTGTTGAATAAATTCTTTGAAATATAAAAATAACATTTTTACCTTATGTATGAACTATATAAAATAATCGTGTTTTGAAATAAATTGTTTAACAATAAAAATCACATTTTTATTATATATAAACTATAGAAAACGTTCATGTGTTGAATAGAAATTCATGTGTTGAATGAAGTTCATGTGTTGAATAAATTCTTTGAAATATAAAAATAACATTTTTACCTTATGTATGAACTATATAAAATAATCGTGTTTTGAAATAAATTGTTTAACAACAAAAATCACATTTTTATTATATATATAAACTATAGAAAACGTTCATGTGTTGAATAAAGGACTAGAACGATAAAAATCATATTTTTATCGTATGTGTGAAGTCGAAAACATTCATGTGTTGAATATACAGATTGAACAATAAAATCTACATTTTTATTGTGAATATGAAATGTTAAAAATAGTGATGTGTTGAAATAAACATATGTTGGATAAAAATATCATTTTTATCAAATATATGAAGTGAATATGGTTTTGAAATCAAAGAATGAATTATATATATATATATATATATATATATATATATAAAATAAATCGAATAACGAAGCTGCAGTTCGTGTTTTGAAACCGTGATTTCAAAAGATTATTGCGGGAGATCCGACCATCGGATTTTCCCGAAACCGAAACCGTTGGGTTCGCTTTGGAAATATCTTTCCAACGACACCCACTTTGTGAAGATCCAACGGTTGGATTGTCCGGAATGTTTAATTCAAATCTGAAGAAAAACAGTGCCAGAATCAATTATATTTTTTTATATATATAAATATAATTAAATTAAATCGAATAACGACGCTGCAGTTCGTATTTTGAAATCGTAACTTCAAACGATTGTACCAGGAGATCTGACCGTCGGATTTTCCCAAAACTGAAACTGTTGGATTCGTTTTGAAAAGATCTTTCTAATGATATAAAATTTGTGAAGATCCAATGGTTAGATTTTCAGATATGTGTAAATCAAATCTGAAGAAAAACAGCGCCACGGCCGCGTTATGGCCTGAAGCGTCGTTTGAATGAATTGACTATTTTTAAATAAATAAAAATAGGGATAAATCGTGGTAAAATATTATAAACGATATGGAATGGAAATAAATTGAATTTGCCCGGTTTATGTGATATTTGATGGTTGAATGTGTTTGGCGTGAAAATTACATTAAAGAACAGAATTAGTGATATCGAATAACTTAACCATTGAAATGAATTGATTTGAAATTCTAAATATACGTTAATTAATTGAAAAGGCCGAGTTAATTCTCATTTCAAATAATTGATCGACGATTGAAAGTCGAAGATATGAAGACGGTGCAAAACCGATGATCTTCACGTCAAATGGAGGGGTGCTACTAATGCTCATGGTAGGAGTATCTACCTTGAAGGGGCTGAAGTAGTAGCCGTCCGGACGTACTTGTTGATTGTACAGATATGCGAGGTATTGAGTGCCTCCTGTTTCGTTCAGACCCAGAACGAACTGGTAAATGGACTGTGTGTCTAACATTGGATTTTGTTCTGTGCTGATTGATCTCTATTAAATATATATCTGTTTGGTGTCGGAGAATTTATTCTCTTGCTTAACGCCCTTCTCTAAGACATACGAGCTAAGAGGTTATATATCGATAGAAATCAGTCACATGGAGTGAATTGCCTGTGTGGCATGCCTAAGTGGAAGATGATCAAGGCTTCTGTTGAAAAGCAAAGTCTTGTGGTTGATGACCAAAGCGCAGCCTGTGTGGCATAACTTTGTGTATAGCGTCGTTTCGCGAGCCTCACACCCCGGTATGAGCCAGAAACGGGAGAAGGACCTCAGGGAGAACATGCGTTTCCTTCTAGCTAGGAGTGGTGCTTTGAGTTTTGCACGCCCGGGTATTTTACTTATGTGGATGATGGAAAGCGAGGCCTCGGTTGCTTCGGTCTCTTCGGAGCCGATGGTGTGGTCGGATATGACCAGTGACGCCCCATAGGGCGGGGAAACGCAGTGTTCAGGAATTTTAATCCACATCGGTGGACCGGCCCTGACGATCCAAGGTCCTACCTGAGTCTGGGACCTGAGACATGGGCTAGAGCATCTCGAATTCGGTAAGGACGATCCCTTGCCTTGGTTCATGACAGAAATCCAATTTCCAAATACGATACCGTGCGGTTTTGATTGTACACCTATATATGGCGACATAGTGGTATGGGGCATTAATGTCGTCTATGATTGATACTTATGATTTGAAATTGTTTTTGAAACATATAAACACTAGTAATAATATCAAATGCTTTTGTTTTATACATATCAAGCATATTTTGGCCATTATAAGGTAAAACTCTATCCTCCGGTTTGTGTTGCATTTTGTGATGGGAACTGAGTCTTATAATGGCTTCATTTTAATAAAAAGCATTGTGATGTTTAAAAGATTTACTTGTTTTAAAGCACTGGCAATCCAATGGAGTAAACCCGTTCCGTGAAAGTGGCATGGTCCTGTGATTGGCCATATGATAAAGTAAGTAGAGTAGATTTCTCATACCAGTCCCATGACTGACTCGTAGTTTGTTTCACTTGCAAACTCGGTGCCCCTTTTTCTACATGGACAGCCTTGTATTCAGGTTTTAGCAGGCTCTTTCTGGATAGCTGGAGATGAAGATGGATTCTATCATTTATCTCTTTTTATGTTGTTCAGCTCCTGTTGTACATATTATGTTTTGTTTTCCGCTGTAGACATTTATGTATAGCTGAACTGTATATTGTACTAAGTATGATCCTATATACTGTGTAACTCTGATGATTATGTTTATCCAGTGTATTTGATTATACATTATCTGCTGTATTTATTTATTTCTGTTGTGCTGTTATCTGTTTATGTGTTATATTCCAAAGATTACCCTAGCCACCGTCGATCGGGGTTTGGGGTCGTCACAGGATGGGTAAAGAGCACTCTATTAAAACAGTTAAACTACTTAATCCACCCAGAAATTCTTTTCCATGGCATTCAAGGATCTGGAATTGTGGAAGCTCGGCAAAAGACAATCTGCTACTTTGGAAAATAATGGCTAATGCAATCAACACCAAAAGCAAATTGTTTTCATACGGAATTATTGATAATGATGTTTGTGTTCTCTATCACAATGCATCTGAAACTAATGTTTACCTCTTCTTTGGATTCTCATTTGTGAATCGGATTTGGAGGATACTTTTGGCCATTGGTGGTTTTCATTGTCCTTCGGCTTCAAGTGAAATTGAATGGTACAATATCTTCAAGGAAACAAGATGGAAGAATAAGAAGACTTGTGTCCTATTGAAGCTACTCAAAAAATTTATTTTAGGAGTTTGGAGAGAAAGGAATAATCGCATTTTTGGCATTGGAAGTTTGAATTCTGATCATCTTTGCACCCTGATTCATAATTCGATGTTGAAATTACGAGATTTGTAAATGCAGTTTTGGTTTAGTTTGGTTTAAATTTATGTAAATATTAAACTCATGTAATTCTTGGTTGTGTATAGTTAATAAAGTTCCACTTGACTTTCAAAAAAAATGAAGAGGAGAAAATAGTATGCAAATATTAGAAGTAGAGGTAGTTGATTTTCTATCAGCAACATGCCTCTTCTTATATACGACCACTTATGTTTTGCTGCGTGTAGACTAAAGTAAGGATCCAGATTGGAATAAACACTTTCATTAGAACTGCCTTCGTTAACTTCATTTAGCCTTTGAAGTATTTCAAGTGTGAAACAACCATCTAAGATCATCGTTTTTAGAAACTGTTCGTCATTTTTCTTCCACCGATCGTCCAGGCAATAGTAAGCATCCCTTAATTCATTAATAATTTTGGCAACTTCATCAATAATGTTTTGCAAAGATAGACTGGATTTACTAAGAAACAGAACAAGTGCTCTTTCTTTGTGAACCTCCATTTTTTTAAATTTAGGGTTGTCGTGATGGAATGGACCAAATGAGTCCATTAGGGGAGTAAATGCTCTAGGATTGTGCTTTCTCTTATAATCAGGAACCTGTAAGCAATTTAAATTTTAAACAGGTTCAGAAATGAATGATCTAACAGTATCTACAGATGTAGCACCATCAACCATGTTGGACAATTGTCAAAAGTGCCTGGTGTATACATAAAAAGAAGAAAAGTAATGTTTTCAGCTTTCACCTTATAAATGGAGGCTTTTTTTGGCCAAAAACGCTCTTTTTGGGATACCATGTTCTGGTTCTGTGCTCTCACTTCAATGTCAACAACCCAACTTGCGAAGATCATTACTTGTTGCTTCAGTAACTACCATTTCTATCTCTTCCGCTGCAGGCTATCAGTAATGTAAAGACATAGATGGAAAGCTTATTTGATACATACCTATTTTATGTCACAATCCTTGGACTATCAGTTCAGGGGGATGGGGTGGTTAAGGTACGGACGGAGGAAGTTGAAGCGGGGTCCGCCGTTAGAGTCAAAAAACGAAGACGCTGGTCATGGAAGATCCTCGTTTGTAGGGGAACGAGTCTAGTGAGTATGAATTTCTTTTTAACTTTGGGGTTGTGTTCTTGTTGAAGGGGTTTCATTGTTGAGGGGTAGGTGGAGGTAGTTTTGGCATTTTTAGGGCAGGAATGGGAGGGGCAAAGGAACACATTTTTGTTTTTCAACGGTGAAGAAACAGGACGGGGAGGAAGGGCAGTGGTGATCAAGATCTTGGTTTGCAAGTGTTTCGACTTAATACGTCATGGCAAATTCTATTTATACACCAATGTTTTAATAAGAAAAACCAAGACTATGCTACTCTTATACTTAATTGCATTTTCAACCCTTCCTCATATTGCATCTAATTAAAAATTTAAAATCAATAATATATGATTAAATCTATAGAATTTGATGAAGTGAATAAAACTTAAAGGCCAGTTTTATTTATACGCCAATAATTTCTTAACATACACAAATGTTTTAATAAGAAAAACCATGACTATGTTACTCGTATACTTAATTGCATTTTCAACCCTTCCTTATATGCACCTGATTAAAATTTTAAAACTATAATATATGATTAAATCCATAGAATTTTATGAAGGTAATAAAACCTTAAATATCAATTTAGGCAACTTTTACAACTAAACACTCTAATTCAATGTGTTCAATCATCTAAAAGTGGAGCTGGTTTTTAAAATAAAAACAATCAAATAGTTTACAGTGCTAGTGTTAAAAATTAATTTTTTTTTTTGAATTTTAGTAAATTTATTGCAATGAATTCTCAGTTTTATGTTATTTATTTTTAATGTCAAAAAGGAAGATGATTAAAATATAAAAGTGTAATTTTGCGAACGACATGATGTATCAAAAGAAATTTTTACTATATACTATTTCATTTCATTTCACGGTTTGTATTAAGAAATTATAGGCATACGAATAGAATTAGCCTTTATGTTATTTTGGTTTTGGAAAATTCTATTTATACACCAATAATTTCTTAACATACACCAATGTTTTTAATAAGAAAAACCATGACTATGTTACTCTTATACTTAATTGCATTTTCAACCCTTCCTCGTAATGCATCTAATTAAAAAATTTAAATCTATAATATATGATTAAATCTGTAGAATTTTACGTAGTTAATAAAACCTAAAATATCAATTTAGGGAACCTTTACAACTAAACACTCTAATTCAGTGTGTTCAATCATCTGAAAGTGGAGCGGAATTTTAAAATAAAAACAATCAAATAGTTTACAATAATAATGTTAAAAATTAATATATTTTTCTTCTGAATTTTAGGTAAATTTATTGCAATGAATTCTTAGCTTTACGTAGTTTAGTTTTAATGTAAAAAAGGAAGATGATTAAAATATAAAAGGGTAATTTTGCGAATGACATGATGTATGAAAACAAATTTTTGGTGTATTACTATTTCATTTAATTTCACGGTGTGTATTAAGAAATTATGGGCGTATGAATAGAATTAGCCTTTATGAAATTTTTTTTTGGAAAACTCTATTTATACACCAATAATTTATTAACATACACCAACGTTTTAATAGGAAAACCATGACTATGTTACTCTTATACTTAATTGCATTTTCAACCCTTCCTCATAATGCATCTGATTAAAAATTTAAAATCTATAATATATGATTAAATCTGTAGAATTTTATGAAGTTAATAAAACCTAAAATATCAATTTGGGAAACTTTTACAACCAAATACTCTAATTCAATGTGTTCAATCATCTAACAATGGAGCTGGTTTTTAAAATAGAAACAATCAAATAGTTTAAAATATTAGTGTTAAATATTAAATTAATTTTTTCTTGAATTTTAGGTAAATTTATTGCAATGAATTCTCAATTTTATGTAATTTAGTTTTAAGGTCAAAAAAGGAAGATGATTAAAATATAAAAGGTAATTTTGCGAATGACATGATGTATTAAAAGAAATTTTTGGTGTATACTATTTTATTCCATTTCACGGTGTGTATTAAGAAACTACGGGCGTATGAATAGAGTTAGCCAAAAGGAAGATGATTAAAATATAAAAGGGTAATTTTGCGAATGACATAATGTATGAAAAGAATTTTTTGGTGTATACTATTTTATTTCATTTTACGATGTGTATTAAGAAATTATGGGCGTATGAATAGAATTAGTCTTTGCGAATGACATGATGTATGAAAAGAAATTTTTGGTATACTGTCTCATTTCATAGTGTGTATTAAGAAATTATGAGGGTATGAATAGAATTAGCCTATGTTATGATCAATTGAATTTAAATCCGATTATCAAACATAATTTATTATGTTGAAGTCAGGCTTAAGTGACAATTTTCTATTGCGCTTTAGTTCATAGGGCGGTGATTAATTTTCCAGGATGTAAATTAGGTTTAGGCGATAATTTAGTATGACACTTAGATAATTATAGACACCAATGCCTTTTTACCTTGACGTAAAAGACAGATCGAGCATGACAACTCGAGTAGACATGTGTATGGACGATCGTTTATTCACAGTTATCATTTCACCGACGCCGTACTACATAATTATTCTATATTTTCTACTGCTATAAATGCTCACCGGTGGAAGATTATACAACATTTCGTGATGATTCTACAAACTTAGATGTGGTAGAGAAACTGTCCTACGATGAGATACATGCCATTATATCATATCGGTTTCTATAGTTTTTGTTAGTTTATTTTATTAAATTCTCTAGTTTGTTTGGTTAATTTTCGTTATATTTGAATTTAAAATGTATCGTGTGGTTTAATAGAAAATCTAATAATTTAATTTTATTATTGTAAAAATATTAAACGCATTACACAATATAAATAATTAATTAACTATTTATCTATCTATTACTTATACTGGAAAGCAGAAAACAAACAATTTAGGGAGCGACATCTGTCCCTTTTTTAAATTGCGCATTCCTTCCTTCTGCAATTGTTATCAACGATCCTCTTCCCCTGCAAACCGTCAACCCTACTTCACCAAACTCCACAGTCGGATTCTCGAGAAGAATTCTTTCCTTCTTCCCAAATAACTCTCGCCTCCTTACACTATGAGTATAATCGATTTTCCCTATTTTTAATCAATTAAAGGGATACATGCTTCGATTCATTGTCGGTTATTCGTCAATCATCTAATTTTCGAAACCCTAACTAAACAGTCATCTTTGTCTTTGAATTTCTCATATCCTTTTCCAACCCTTTAACACTAAAAGCATTAATCCCTCTACTTATCGTTCACCGCTTTCTGAAGAAGCCTGAAACATTCACTCATGTAATCTTTGATCTTCCATTCGTAACCCAGTAAACTTCCAATATATTTTGCTGGCGATTAACTTAAAGAAAGAGGGTATTTTATATTTTGTTGATTGTTAGGCTTCTTAAATTTCAGGTATGACAATTTGACATTTTCCATTTGTCGTTTTAGGTTTTCATGTGTTTTGATTAAAGTTTTACAGGTACACCTATTCTTAACTAATGGTTGTTATCCATATGCAGATTAAATCCCTATTTAAATTTTGCTATATGAACGGATATGCAAAACATACACCGTCGGATCACGTCGCTGGGGTGAGTTCTTATTCTATGGTTGTTTTACCTATTTTTATTTCTATTAAAGCTTCGTATGTATGATTTCCTTTTATGTTAAGAAAATATAGATATAGTTTGTACATAGGGTTTGCTTGAATTTTTTTTTTGCCTGATCAATTTTACAATTGTAAGTACTTTCCATTTATGCTAATTTTTCTGATTTTTACTAATGTTTCCAGTCAAAACTACAAAATATTTATGTATAATTATGAATTATTATTTATTAGCATATGATTACATGCATTATTCTGCAATGTTTATTTGCAGAGACCATTGGGTCAGCTATAACGTGCACCCATTTATTCTTTTAGTAGACCCATTTTGAAATAAAATAACTCAAACATACCACTTTTGAATGTTATTATAGAAATAGGCTTCTTTCGGTCAACTTAGTGCTAACTGGGTATAATTCTCAAGAAGATTTTTCAAAAGTCACCCACCGGGAATTTCTCAAAATGCACCATGTGAGGATTATAAGTTCAAACAATTTGGCAAAATTTTAACCTGTATGAGCATTTTTTTTTTCAAAGACCGCCTTAAGGATTGCACCCAGTCAATGCTGAGTTTGCCAGAAAGGTTTATTTATGTAATAACTTTCAAAAAGTGGTGTATTGCGTTTTTTGTTGTTGTTCATTATTTAACGTTGGTTCTTGAACCCAAATAGTCCATGCACGATTTATCGTATTAGGTATATTTGACAACTATTTGTTTTTGGTTTTGAATTTATGCTATGGTAAATAGGAGTTATGTTGACCACCCTGACAACCATGTTGGCATATTAACCAATTTTCCAAAAACAAAACAAAATAAATATTGGTTATTTTAGAATTTTGGACTTAACGAACCAATTTTTTCATAACAAGGAATTAATTAGGTTAATTGTAGTATATAGAAATAAATTTGTTGGTCACTCTTTGTTCTTAACTCTCAAATACCATTTATTGTATATTTTATGTTAACAAAGCTTTTATTAATTTTTGTGTGGAAATTTATATTTACATCAACGAGGAAATAAAACTATGCTATAAAATATTTTCATCTAAGACATTTCAGTTACTAATATGAAATATAAAAACCATTTCAAAGATTGTTGGATCTAGCCAAGCGACCAATTGATTGGATAATCCATTGGAAATAGATAAAAATTATACTTTGCATATGCTTAAATCCCTAACACGAAAAGGTAAAACAATATTTCAAACTTGATGTTATTTCATTAAATAGCAATATACATGATATACATTCTTTTTCCAACACGTTATACATAAATATTTTCGTTTTATGCAGCACTGTATGTTACATGTAAATTTTTTAAATACCATTTACTGTATGTTTTATTTTAACAAAGCTTTTATTAATTTATGTGTCGATATTTTTTTTATATCAACGAGAAAATAAAACTATGCTGCAAAATATTTTCATTTAACACATTTCGGTTATTCATATGAAGTATGAAAACCATTTCAAAGATTGTTGGATCTAGCCAATTCGGCCAATTGATTGGATATTGCATTGGAAATAGATAAAAATTATACTATGCATATGCTCAAATCCCTGACATGAAAAGGTACAACAATATTTCACACTTGATGTTATTTCATTAAGTAGCAATATACATGATAAACATTCTTTTTCCAACATGTCATACATAAATATTTTCGTTTTATGCAGCATTGTATATTACATGTAAAATTTTCAAATACTATTTATTGTATGTTTTATTTTAACAAATCTTTTATTAATTTTTGTGTGGAAATTTATTTTCATATCAACGAAGAAATATAACTATGCTGCAAAATATTTTCATTTGACATTTTAGTTATACATATGAAATATGAAAACCATTTAAAAGATTGTGGGATTTAGCCAAGCGGTCGGTTGACTGGATAATGCATTGGAAATAGATAAAAAATTTACTGTGCTTATGCTCAAATCCCTAACATGAAAAGGTAAAACAATATTTCACATCTTGATGTTATTTCATTACATAGCAATACACATGATATACAATTTTTTTCCAACATGTTATACATAAATACTTTTGTTTTATGCTGCTCCGTATATTACATGTAAATTTTTGTCATAGATATTGAGATGCTTTGTAACTTTACACAAAATTTTCCCTTTTGTAAATGTCAGACTGCATTACAAAATTATATCTGACAAATGTATCTACATGACATGTGTTTGTAGTATGTAGATCTAAAAAAAATTCATGCAATATATAATCCGTACATGTTGTACAGTTAATGATATTTCATTTTATTTCTTTTTGGCATAATTTTTCTTTTTGGATTTCTTGCTTATATAATTAGGATATATTGCTTATATTTAAAGCATAAGGGAGCACATTAAAAATAAAAATCCAATTTTCGTTCAAACCATGCTAATAAAGGACGAGTACTATTTTCCATGCAAAACATCCATTAATTTTTACATGTGATATTTATTTAAACGAACTTGAAAATAATCTGCTAATACATTACATTTTCATTTAACACACTTTACTAATTTGGTAAAATACAAAAATCATTTAACTCCTTTGACATAAAAAGTTATATACTCATTTGTTTTATAAAAAAATTACATGTAAAAGGGTCAAAGCAAGAAAAATTGACCAATTGGTTTGGGATGTGATGAACATAAGCAATGAATATAAAATACATGTATTTAACTCCTTTGACATAAAAAATTTAAATATTCATTTTACGTTGTATGGCGTAATTTGTTCCTTTGTATAGCCTAAAATTTGTTTCTTTATCGACATGTTAAATATATTTTTACAGGAAATCGTTTGTCTTATATAGCACCAACAATTATACATGTTAAATTTTATCAGTGGATATTAAGATGGTTTGTATGTTGATATGAAAATTTTGCTGTATCTACGTCGTAACTTGTTTTTAACAATGATATCTACATGTAATATATGTATAATAGGTGCTTCTGCAAATATTTGTTCAATATAATTTCTATTCTATGTTTCTCACCTTTATATTTTATGTTTTTATTAGTTCAGGCATATAACTTATCATCATCTTTATGTTTCCTTACTTACAAATTAAGATGTATTACTTATTGAAGAATTTTTTTGGATATTAATTACCATTGGATAAATTAATTTAAAAATCATCATTCAGACCAGGTTCTAAGTTCTAACCATAAAAATTAACTGCTAACCATCCAAATGCTACTCTATCTTAGGTAAGCAAATTATTTATGTGTATCTTCCATAAAAAGTTGGATGTAATAAATGGCATTGTCAAACTTTACGTACCCAACATCTGCATTAATCTGTATGTATGTATGCGTGCGCCCGCACACACACAATGTGCACCTCCAAGGCAGCAGAGCGCAAGTGCTAACAATGATGCCTTATTAGCAAATACAGACTCTAAGGTTGGCATGCAAAAGGAAACAAATAAGTGAGGTATGATACAATATGCTGGATCTCTCAAATTTCATATTGCCGGTAATATATCTGCTTTGAAACTTGTTGTTTGAAGAATGTTAAAGATGATGTTTGTGTGTGTGTTTATATAAGCATATGTATATATAAAACGTATGTGTGTATACATTTGCATACATACATACATGTATACATACGTGTCTATTATCTATCTATTACTTATATTGGAAAGCAGAAACCAAGTCATTTAGGTTGTGACATCTGTCCCCCTTTTGATCATGCTTTATACCTGGTTTCTTTCTCTAACTGCATCTTAACCATGATAGGTTACTTCATCCTCTCAAAAATCGATTGTGTTAATTCCTACAGTGGCCACTTTGTATTCTTGGTTTCTTTCTCTAACTGCATCGTAACCATAATAGGTTATTTCATTTTCTCAAAAATCAACCGTGTTAATTCACTGCAGTACAAATTTGTCTGGTCAACATCCTCTACGCCCCTTCTCCTCCGCTCAAGTTGTTCCCCCTTTCAATACCTCTAACGCCCGAGACATATATGGATGCTCACATTAAGAGGAGACCGTCAAAATTAGTGACTTCGCTTTGGTAATTTAGATCTATTTTTCTGAGTCTTGATTATGCCTTAGGCTGTTACTTCGTCCTTTGTCTTCACAATGAGAATACAACATACTGACCCTTTTTTTGCTTTTTCCTATAGAGTGGGAAAATTTTACTGTTGTGTGCTTTGTCTACAAAATTTAGGCATGCTATGGGAATTGCAGTTTAATATCAATAAATTCATACGTGTTTTCTTGCTCTATAGAATAAGCATCAATAGTTATCTACTTCTGTTACAGAATAGTTGTTGTTATCAACATTCAGTTTAATACATGTTTCATCCAGCGTCACTGTGATGCTCCCTATCTTGACTATTCCTAATGCACATAACGTGTTCGCTGATTTTACCCATTTACCGTTTAGGATAGCAATGCATAATTAACATAGATCTAACTTATTATATCTTTATCCTCAACACATTCTGAAAGTATTGGGATATATTTGTACACAATGATTACTTTTACATCGCATATATCAACCTACTGCAGGAAGTCAGAATTAAATATCGTATAGCTGTTTATATGGAACTTTTTACAGTTTCTTCTGTTTGCACTGTATTTCCACTATCTGAAACTAATTTAAAATAAAAATAAAAATAACAAACCATAGGACTAAATGTTTTGCATATAAATTTTCAAACATCATTTTATTCTTTCGGCATGTGGTTTTACTTTTCATTTCTACTATATATTTCGCTATAATTTCTTCTTCAATATGTACTATGTATGACTATTTCTCCCAAATGCAATCAACAAATATTATCCAAAGATAGTATTAATTTACTGGGATATAAAAGACCATTCGAGTTCACGTAATTCGTACTTAACGAAATGATTGCAAAGGAAAACCAATTATGGAACTTAAAAAAAAATCTATTTATAAAAGCATGTAAAGTTTTTTGGCGTTTAAGTGTATAAATAGTATTTGTCTATTACTTATATAGGAAAGCTGAATCCACCTCTTGCAAAGTTTACATGGCTAAATTCAAAACTTGCCAACTTTTTCCTTTTATCCCCGTCTTCTAAAGTCCCATTTTGTTAACTAGGTACCCACAGTAATTCCAATCCTTCCACTTCTACGCTGTCCGTTCTTTGAAGTTGCTCCTTCTTCATGAAAGCCTACATGATTCCAGTTTTATGAACATACCAGGGAATTGCAAGTATCGACCATTCTTCCCGTTAACATTACATTCACACTTCTCTCCTCTTCACATTGACTTCAATTAAGATGAAAAATCATCCCAAGATCCTTCCAATTCCTAATTATGCCTTTTTCTAATTTTATAGTTCAAGGATGCTCGGGACAATGACCAGCTGAAATCACTTATTCATAATTTGAAGAGTCCAGTGAATTTAAATTTAACAGGTATGGATTCTTTGACTTTTTGTTTTATTTACTTCACTTTTTTTATTTTGGTTAAGTTTTCCGTTAGTCATCTTTGATTGAGAAGTGCTTGTTAAACACACCATTAACATTACTGTAGATATTTTTTATGACCTTATTTACAAATAGTTGTTTTATTCCCATGATAATTTATTTTATTGCAAAATTTAGCCTTAACTTATGTTTTTTTTTTTTTTTTACCAAGCGCGATGACAAAATGTGTGAATCAACGGTTCCTCTCGTACTAGGTTGAATTACTATCGCAACGCAAGCGCCACTTCTCTAGCCTGGATTTTGACTTAGAGGCGTTCAGACATAATCCAACACACGATAGCTTCGCGCCACTGGTTTTTCGACCAAGCGCGATGACAAAATGTTTGAATCAACGGTTCCTCTCGTACTAGGTTGAATTACTATTGCAACGCAAGCGCCGCTTCTCTAGCCTGGATTCTGACTTAGAGGCGTTGAGTCATAATCCGACACACGGTAGCTTCGCGCCACTGGTTTATCGACTAAGCGCGATGACCAAATGTGTGAATCAACGGTTCCTCTCGTACTAGGTTGAATTACTATCGCAACGCAAGCACCGCTTCTCTAGCCCGGATTTTGACTTAGAGGCGTTCAGTCATAATCCGACACACCGTAGCTTCGCGCCATTGGTTTTTTTTTTAGTAGTTAAGCTTTATAACTAATAGCTCTTTGACGGACTTTCCTCTCTGGGAGAAAAAAATGGCGACTTCTTTTCCTTCGAATTCAATTCCTCCAAATTCACGAAACAAGAAAATCTCAAACCAAGATTCTGATTTTAGATCTGAATTTCCACCTGATTCAAGTTCATCTATGTCACATGTAGATCGTTTATTCGCTTCATCAGAAAAGAAGCTTCCAGCTCCAGATCTGAATTCAATTCAGGATTTTCCAGAGATGTCTTCGAAGATTCAAACTAGTAATTCTGAGGTAAACTTCATGCAACCTAGATCTTGGCTGCAAGTCGTTAAAGATAATAACTTGCATCGTAATGTTGTTCAACTAACATTCTATGAACCTGTGGTTAAAGAGAATCTTAAAATTTTGTATATCAGCGAAGAACTAGTTAGGATATTAGGGAAAAATGGGTGAATGCTGTTGTGTTTTATGTTTATGGAAGAAAACCCTATTATAATTACTTAAAAGAATATATTGATAGAAATTGGGGCTTGAAGGACAACTATAAACTATATTCCAGAGACAATGGTTTCTTTATCATTAAATGTGATCTTACTGAGGATTGCGATCATATTCTAGCTTCAGGTCCGTATTTTTATGATAAAAGATTAATTTTCATGAAGAAATATGAACCTGGAATCAAGCTTAATAAAGAATCTCTTAATACAATTCCAATATGGATTAAATTACCCAATCTTGATTTGGATTTTTGGTCGACTGAAGCAATTAGTAGGATTGTTTCAACTCTAGGTCACCCCTTAAAACTAAACAGTGTGACAGAGGATCAGACTCGAATTTCTTATGCAAGAGTTTTAGTTGAAGTTAATATAGAGTTTAAATTTCCAGATTTAGTTCCTATCCAATATTTTAATGGGGAAATTGTTTGGCAAAGTATTCAATATAAGTGGACTCCTATTGCATGTTCTTATTACAAAGTGTTTGGGTATTCTAATGTAACATGCAAATCGAATAGAATATGGATTCCAAAATAAAATTTAAAAACAGGTGTAAGAATGGATATTGATGAGAACAATGACAGTCAGGTAAAACATATTTGTGGTAAACAGGAGAGCAAAACATTAATCAAAGTGGAAAGACTATTGCTGATGATATTGGAATTTATAGAGGTCGGTTAGAAAACAAAGTTTTTTCTGGTGATTTTGTTCTGAAAGGGTAGTCTACAGACAGTGGTATGAGAAATTCTGTTAATCTGTTTGATGGTGCTACCGAAGAAGCTTTAGAAGGAATGAATGATAAAGGAGGTAAAGACAATGGAAATGCTGGAATTATGAAATAGACTTTTGGAAACTATGAAAATGATATAAATCAAATGAAAGAAGATCTTCAGTCTGAGTATAGTCAACAAGATACAGACTTTAGTGATTTTCAGGATTCTCTCATGAATGATTCAGACTACTTGTAGAATAGTTTCAAAAAGAGAAGGCTAAAAAGTAGGATCAATAGCATAAATAAAGGAGAAAGTAAAAGTTTGAGTAGCGAGCCATTGGTGGAAGTTAATCCATACTAGGTGAAGCTAGTTTCACGATATCAAACACGACCAAAAAATAGGAAAACAAAAGGGGAAGGTACATCTCTTGGTGGTGTCCGAAAAGGAGGAAATGTCAAAAAATAATTGTTCTTCCTGTTGGCTGTTTACATTCAGTTTAGATCAAGATTTGGTAGCTGTAGACTCTGCAAGTGTGGTTGGTATAGCCTAGTCAGAAGTATATGCTTGGATGCCTCTTGTCTTTGCCGTATCTTGTGCAGTTGGAGCTTTGTTTTGTTGGATCCTTGGTTGATATGGTGTGTTCAGTTTGGTGGTTGGCACTGCTTGCTGTATGCAGATCTCGGTTTTAGTCTGCATGGTTTTTTATTTTGTGCTTTAAGGCTTTAGCTTTGTGTCTCCTATTGTGTTGGCTAGTGTATTCTCTGTTTTTCTTTTGTAAGCTTTGTCGTGTCTTCGGATCGAGCTGGATTAGTTCTTGTGTTGTACAGTATTCGTTTTTTAGGCTGTTGTTGTATTTTGTGTCCAGCTCGATCCATTTTTTTTGTAACTTTTTTTGTAATATAAGTACCCTTTCTTTCAAAAAAAACTAATAGCTCTTTATTGAATTTATCTAAAGTCTAACCTTTTGAGTGATGGCTACACCTTTTCTTTAGGGATTTTCCTTGACCATCCTTGATATAACATTAATAACTATGTCAGTTATATCCAATTTTAGGGATAATTTAATATATATTCTTTGTTTTAGATTACCTCCAACTATATACCATACCATTGTACTCTTTATTTCCAATGATTTTTAAATATTCCGTTATGATAATAATGATAAAGCCTACGTGCATGTTCAAGTTAACTTTTTTCTTTTGGCATTTCATACTAAGTTCTAACATGCTTACGATTCACTGTGCATTGCAACTGATTTTGTTCTATGTTATTGTAACGAACCACTGATTTCTACATATTAAAAATAGAAAATTTATTTAAGATTTAATGTTTAAGTGAATGCTATGACCTTAGAAACTTAAATTCCCAAGTTACGTTGTGAGCATGTGTTTGAATTCTAATGGATATTGAAACTTGTATGTTGTTTTGAATTTTTTTTATATTTTAAAGCGATAAGTCACATTCAATATTTGTTCATGGGATTAAACGCAAAATTGACAAACTGTCAGTGTTGGTTATATAAATCTTGTACCGTATTTCATCCGTATTCAATAAGTATGCTTGGTAATGTGTATTAAATCAATACCATATTAAAAAATATATATTAATAATGAAATGAGCTGGTGTAAAACTAAGATAGGAAGAAGACACATATCAAATGGGTAACACGCGTCCATTATTCTCCACACGTCATGTTTCTTTTCCTCTCCTTTACTCTTTTTCCCCTTCCCACTTTTGTCATTTTTTTTCGAAAGAAAATTTGAGAGAAAAAGAAATGGCCGAAGCCTGTGTCACCTCTTCCTCAACCTTGAATGCCGACCATTAGAGGCGTGCCTTCCCCTTCGCAGCACCTCCACCGGCATAGTACGACTCGAAGTCGCCCACTGTTGGATGACATCGCGAATACCTATTCTTCAAATCGAGATCGTGCAAATCATCGGCCATCCAATAGTCATCGTACTCATCACCGCGCCACCTTATTTCTCCACCAGCGCCTCCTACCTGAGTACCTCCTCTATGCCCGACCTGCTCCTATCGCAGGCAAGCCTCAGCCACTCGAAAAATACCCCAAAAGTTGAATCCTTTCGGATCGTAAACAATCAGAACCCGTCCTCCTTTCTTTTGGTATTCCACTGCCTTCCACCTTATTGCCACTGTATTTTCTCCTTCCACCAGAGCATGCGCCGTTGCAAAATGGCCTCCAAGTGTTTGTGAATATTCCTAGGAGAGTCCTGCATCTAATGGCTCCACTTTTGATGATCTCTAGCAGTTCTCACCGCATAGGAGGGTGATGTTAGTGCACCGTCAGCTACTGCTTGCCTCATTTGGATAACCATTTTGGTATATCACCTCTTTTATTTATATACAAAAACATATAATGAGTTACATATATGGAGTTCAACTGATATAATTTGAAAAGAATCGTCATTTAGGAATCATAGTTAGTGGGATTTTGTCATGCCTGAATGAGTAATAAGATTTTGGATATCGAGTTGCGCCTCAATTCCAGGTCAGGTTTCTAGTCATTTTCTTCGCCTCGAAACGTAAGTTTCCTCTCACTCGGTACTGATTGATTATTAAGTGAACTAAAAAAATGAGATGTTGAATGAAACGCTAGGCTTGCCTTAGAATCTATATTTGTTTGTTATGTGGATGATGCACATGTGACATGCACACTACCATCATATATTATATATTTGGATGCGATGTATGTTATGCTATGTTTTGTGTTATTCTCACCTTGCAAGTCCCCTGTGGATTTAGAAAAATCACCATGGGTTGAAATGATACATACCCGAATGGATTGTATGGTTTGAAACTTAATTCGAATCGATTTGGGATGCGGGTTGAAATGATATACATCCGGGATTCGAATTTTCCTTTAGGACGTATTGAAATGATACATATCTGTGCTACTTGACCATAGGATATAAAATTCTATACTAACGCCATGGTTAAATTAAAAAATCTATTTTAAAATTACTACAAGTACATGTCAATTTCGTAAATAGATTTTGAAATAAAAAAATTTGGACAAAGGAAAAGCATTGAGAAAATTTTTGAACTATACTTAAACTTGTTTTAATAAAATGAGATTTTGTAAATTTAAATATTTGAATTTATGTTAATTTAAACAAGAATTTCGATATATGCGTTTTGTAAATTTAAATATTTTGAAGTTATGTTTGTTTAAATAAGCCTTCCAACATATTTGACTTTGTAAATTTTAGATTTTGAATTAATGACTGTTTAAACCCAGGTTATTGTATTTTGATTTTACAATATAATGAATATCTCCTTATTTAAAGGGTTGATTCAATGTAAAATATTTTAGTTAAGAGATTTAGTTTAAATGATTAGCACATTTCGACTTATATAAAGATTTAATTTAATAAAATTATAATTAAGTTCGGAAAAGAATCGTATGTAATTTAAATATTGTAAAAAGAAAGGGCTTGGGAAGACTTCCTTTGATTAACTTAAATTTGGTTTTATTGGAAAAGTATTGAAATATTTTGGTAAAGAATTATATTCAAGCTAAGGTTCAAGCCAAACAAGATTTGCGGAAATTGACTTTTGTATAGTGTTTTGTAATAAACAATCAGAAGTGTTGATTCAATAGAAGAGGTCTCGAATGAAAGGAAATAACAAGTTTGGAATTTACTCAGTAATGGTTAGGAACAACATAATAACTAATCATCGAAGCAGTTTTGGAATTATATGTATGTATATACACATATATTGGATAAACTCGGAATAAAAGAAAACCGAATTTGGAAAACAGTGATTTGAAAATATTTCTAGTTGAGATGAATTTGAATTCAAACCAAATAAATGAGGAAATTGATTGAATGTTGGGATACAGATTTGGATCGGATTGGATCATGCTAGTCGAATCACAATTATATTTACCTAAAGGTAAATTTTCCACATTGCTTGGTTTTACAATCTGTATTCCCTTTAACAAATAGACTTAAACCATTTGACTATATAAATTTTATAACTGTTTTATCACTATTTTACAAGTATCTATACTATATTGAAAATCAACTTTCCTAAGCACATTTTATAAATTCTATGTTTTCACAATTCAAGATCTAATTTTATTTTACAACTATTTACATAAGTATACGTACACTATTCTAAAATTTAAAATACTACACTATTTTCAAGTTCATTATTCTGATTATCTTTTAAAATTAAAAGATCCGTGTCCAATCCGAGCTAATGGATCCAAAAGGATTAAATTTAAGATTTCGGATAATAATGATTTTTTGTTGGAAATTGAAATCCGAAATTTGAATGGTTCGACAAAGGATTTTTGTGAAAGTCGGATTTGAAATCTAAACTCGAAAGGTTTGATGAAGGATAACTATAAATGATTTGAAATTTGAATGAACCATCTTTAAATTACTCGAGAAGTTGATTTTAAGGAAGTACTTGAAATAAATTGATTAGCGATTCTCGAAATATGATTTCAAATCTAATGACCACGATGTGAAAAATGTAAACATTTGGTTCTTAAAGAGACCAGAGTCGGTAGTTGTCATACTCTCTTCCAATACCGATACCACTTTAACAACTGTGCATGTGGTGGAGAATCCAGAACGAAATAGGATGGTATGGAGGCGATTACTGGATTTGAAGAAAGAGAACGATGATGGATTAGCCTTGACCTTCGGATCATAATTAAAATGACTAAAACAAGTGATATATCATGACTAAGTGAGGTCGCACCTCCGATCTGACATGCTCCTTCGATACCATCTCTATGACTATTATGATCGATTTGGGTGCACCCTTGATTATGGGAGTGTGTTCCGAGGAGGGTTGTAACACCCCGAATTTCAGTTAATATTAACGTTCACAAATTAAAGAATAACTAATCCCAGATGTGGGAATTAGGGGAAACGGGTTGCGCCATTGCGTTCGTCTCGGAAAAATACGCGAAATAGAGTCCGAGTTTTCGAAAATCGGAGTCCGTATGAAGAAGATATGGACGAACGAAGTTAGGCAGAAAAAACGAAAACAAGCCAGAATGCACTGGCGCACTTGTGAAGTGCGCCAGCAAAAATATACACTGGCGCACTTGGGAAGTGCGCCCGTGTCAAGCCAGAAACCTGCACAGCTTTCTGGTTTGACCCTGGCTGGCCTGGTGCACCTGTTTTGGTTCTCTGGTCTGTTTTGCTGACCTGTGACGATTTTTGATGGTTTAGATCTAAACTGGGGTTAATCCTATGGCCTAAACTACATTCTAAATCTATAAATACACCATAAGACTACCCTAATTCATACTAAAAATAGATACAAGGCTGTCATGCCATCAAAATGCAATTAGAAGGAGCCTCCATCACATTTTAGAAGAAGATAGCTTCTCAAATCAACTTCTAATCAACTCTAGCAACTAAATCTTCTTCATAGGAGTGCTAATCAACAAGTTGTGAGTTTCTATGCCTTTAGCAAGCAATTGCTAAACTAATTATGATAGGATGTAATGAGGTTATGGTTATGAATGTGGATCAATGCAAGTTATGTTATCATATGCTATGTGCTCATGATGTTAGTTATGCAAGTTTTATGCTATATGTCCATGATGCTAGTTATGCAAGTTTTATGCTATGTGTTCATGATGCTAGTTATGCAAATCACTATGATAAACATTGATCCATTATGACACCATGTTATGCAAGTTTGGTGTTTGATTATATGCAAGTTCATATATGACATGTTATGCAAGTTTGGTGTTTGATTATATGCAAGTTCATATATGACATGTTATGCAAGTTTGGTGTTTGATTATATGCAAGTTCATATATGACATGTTATGCAAGTTTGGTGTTTGATTATATGCAAGTTCATATATGACATGTTATGCAAGTTTGGTGTTTGATTATATGCAAGTAACATGTGCAAGTTTACACCTTTGTATGATATGCATACATATGTAAGTTTACCCCTTTGTATGTCATGCATATATATGCATGTTTACCCCTTTTCATGATATGAGTAACATATGCAAGTTCATCCCTTTTTAGACCTATGACATGTATGCAAGTTTATCCCTTTATGATAGGTCTATGACATGAACATCTATGCAAGTTACCCTCTTTATGATATATGTGATTCATGCAAGTTTGGGTTGATTATTTATGCTAGTTGGGTTTGATGCTATGGTCATATATGCAAGTTGACACCTTTAAAACCCATGTTGATGCTAATGTTATACTAAGTTGAACCCATTGTATTTGTGATAAATCTTCCCTTTTAGGAATGTCATGTTAGCGTATTATGTGGGGAACGATGGGGTTAATATTCATGTTAACAAAATTGTGGTGAAATTGGTATGATGTTGCATACCATAAGTGGATGGACATAATTGAGTCAATTATGTACATCATTAAATTGGAATTAATTAGGGAAAATTAATTCAAAATATGGGGGTGATTAATTAGGTGTAATTAATCGACTAAGACACGAGGTTGGACCCTTTTGTAGCATAAGACTGCCCAGACCCGACCGGCAAATCCAGCGGCTACAAATGATTGGCCCAATGTGAGAGGTCTTAGGCATAAACTAAATACGTGACAAGTGTAAAGACACGAGGTTAGACTCTGTTATGGCGTAAGGCTGCCCGGACCCGACCGGCAAATCCAGCTGCCATAAAAGACAGTCTAATGTGAGAGGTCTTTACAAAGGTTACGGTCTTAATCAATTAAGAAACACTTAACCAGATAAGCATGTAGTGGGGCATGAGGGGTTAAGTGGGTGCCTTGGGTGGCATGTGGAAATCTAGTGGTTGTCTTGGGTGGCAATAGAAAATACGATTAGAATACTTAACCAAAGTGGAAACATGTAATTAAACACGATTAAAGGTTTAAGTGGGATACACTAGAGGGAGCAAGCTTAGGTGGGTAGCTTGTGGGGGCCCATTTCAACCAGTAACCCATATGTATCTTTGTGGGCTCGACCCATGTCGAGGACGGGACACGCGTACTGGGCTTGACTATAAGAGGCCAAAACGGGTTAGCGGTGGCAACGCAAGTCCAACGGGTTTCATATGCGTGTGTGGACCCGGGCTGGTAGGTAAGACGTTGTTGCATCGTGTAGGTATAAGCCGTGCATCAGTGTTGGTATCGTTTTGCCACTTTGGGGAATGATACACCCCACTGTGGGACCAGCACGGATATCTACGTTAGGGAGCCAATCGCTTGGGGAGTAGTGGGTACACCTAGTGGAGATAGGGGCAGACGACACCTATGTGGTCAGCTAGGGGTACACGAAACTACTAGTTATATTTTCTAAGTCCTTGGGTGAGATCAACCTTTAAGTTAGGAATGACTGGTGTGGTGCAGTTTAGTAATTATCCTTGGGTGGGTAGATGCGTCTTTACCGTTATCTTGGTTCTTCCTATGTCTAGTTGGCTGCTTAGTGTAGTCATTTATCCCCAGTCGTTACCGAACCAAGTTTATATCATACCCTAATTACTTTAATGATTGTATTGTTAAAGTTATAGGACTCGCTCAGACTTATGTCTGACCCCGTTGTTTTTATCTTTTCCCCCCTCAGGTCCTCAGGTTGGGCCTAGCACTAGTGGGCTTTGATCAGATAACTTTATCTATCTTTTGGAGCTTGGACCGTTGATGTAAAGCTCAGCTTATCTTTTCTATTATGGCTATTAGTATGTAGTGGGATTATGTACTTATGTTTTTATCGAGATGGATATTTTGTACTTGACTCTTGTTGGTTTTTGGTATGTAACCAAACATGTTTACCTTCTACTGCAATGAAATGATGTTTTAAATTTCAAGTATTACTTATATCTGTCTTGTTGTAATTTTTCTGTTCTATATTCACTTAAAATACTCCACCGAAGTTAAGGCATTCCCTTAGTGAGTGACCTTAGTGGATGTGGGGTGTTACACGTGGTATCAGAGCTAAAGGTTACCAGAACAGATAAAAAAAAAATTTGGAAAAATTATTTTTCTAAAAACATTTTTGAAGGAGTATTTTCAAAAACATGTCTTTTAAGAGAAAAGTTTTTGAAAAAAAAGCATAATCCCTAATAGCCATATCTTTGTCTTTCGAATTCTCCGTTTTGAATCTTTCCTTTTGCGTTTCAGCATGGCTGAAGATCTTAACTTTCCGGAGGGTGTGATGATACCAGTATGGTATAGGAGATTGATGGAGGCTAGGGCCGCCGCTGCGGGTCCAGGAAATGTTCCTCCACCACCAGTTGCACCCGATCTTCCTCCACCTCCTCACGCGGATACTTTTGCTAAGACTTGCAAGGAATTTAAGGCTATGGGAGGGAAACCTTTTCAAGGATCAGAAACTTTTGTGGAAGCTAGGGATTGGCTTAAGGAGGTGGAAGAGTTGATAGATATCTTTGAGATGGAAGAAGGAAAGAAAGTCAAGTTAGCTGCTTGGTTAATGAAGGGTGAGACCTCGTTCTGGTGGGAGGTCACTAATGGAGAGCGCCCTGTAGAATCTTGGGCGGATTTCAGGCAAAGGTTTGAGGCAAAGTTTCTCTCACGTGCGGAGGAAAATCTTTATATAGAAAGGTTCTTGACATTAAAGCAAGGAAACTTATCAGTGAAGGAATATGTCAACAAGTTTAATCAGCTAGCAAGGTTTGGCATGGACATGGTGAATACACCGGAGAAGAAGGCTCTGAGGTTCGTTAAAGGCTTGAATGAACCGATGCATGGATTGGCTATGACTCACATCCCTATGGGGGCCACCTTTGAGAAGCTAGTAGACATGGCACTTATGCATGAGGAAGAGAAGGGTCCCAATGTTAATAAGGCACCCAAGAAGAAAGGAGATCAGAAGAGACCTCAACAGCAACAGCAAAACAAGGGTGGGAAAGGCAACGGTGGCAAGGGAAAGAAGAAGTGCTTCAATTGCGGGACACCAGGCCACCTAAGCGAAGATTGTCGGAAGAAGAAGAAGACTTGCTGCTTCCACTGTGGCGAAGCAGGGCATCTAGTGAAGGACTGCCCTAAGAAGGGGCAGAGGACGGGATCTACCTCAGGAGGACAGGTGCAAGCTCTTATGGCACCAGGTCAGGAAAAGGGGCAAGTTCAGGCTCTCGCAGTTCCACCGATTCAAGAAAGAGGTAGAACTATTTCCGTTGAAAGTCTGGTTTTTCTGTTTGATCATCCTGTCCGTACTTTATTCGACTCTGGCGCATCGCATTCGTTTATCTCATCATCATTAGTTGAGTCACTGCACTTAGACACCAGTCTAGTAGATGATCCCTTGGTTGTTTCAAACCCAATTGGGGGCTCCACTTATTTGTCCATGATATGTTTGGGTTTGAAGATTTCCATACTTAGCGTTGAGTTTAGATGTGATGCTTTTGTTTTGGGCTTCACGGGCTATGGGTTGATTTTGGGCATGGACTGGTTATCCAGTAATGGTGTCGTTCTTGATTGTGAAAGGAGAGTTGTTAGGCTCATGACCCGCTTGGGTAACACTCTCGAGATCTCTTGTAATCCCATGAATTCTGTTATGCTAAGTTATCTTGAATCGCTTGACGCTTCGGTCGAGAGTTTGCGATTTGTTAGAGTGGTCCGGGAATACTCGGATGTGTTTGAGGAGGTGAAGGGCTTACCTCCGAAGCGGGAGATAGACTTCCGAATATATATGGTGGACAATGCTAAGCCGGTATCTTTGCCAGTGCGCCACATGGCTCCTCGTGAGAGGAGGGAACTCCATAAGCAAGTAGGGGAGTTGCTTGAGAAGGGGTTCATAAGACGAAGTATATCGGAGTGGGGTGCTCCAGTAGTTTTTGCCATGAAGGCGGATGGGTCCCTCAGACTTTGTGTAGACTATAGAGAACTCAACAAGCTTACAAAGAAGAATAGACACCCATTGCCGAGGATTGATGATCTCTTTGATCAGTTGGTTGGCGCCTCAGTGTTTTCGCAGTTGGACTTAGCCATGGGGTTTCATCAGTTGAGAGTGGCTGAGGATAGTATAGAGAAGACTGCCTTTAGGACTCCGGATGGTTTCTATGAGTGGCTGGTGATGCCCTTTGGTTTGACGAACGCCCCTGCATACTTTGTTGATTTGATGAGTAGGGTGTTCAGGGAGTACCTTAATAAGTTCGTGGTGGTCTTTGTGGATGACATCTTGGTCTTTTCTAAGAGTGAAGAAGAGCATGCCCTACATCTTAGGGAAGTGTTGGAGACTCTTCGAGCGCATAGCCTTAAGGCTAAATTCTCTAAATGTCACTTTTGGAGGAAGGAAGTGCGGTTCTTAGGGCACGTGGTCTCTAAGGAAGGGATAGCTGTGGATCCCGCTAAGGTAGTATCCATCCAAGATTGGAAGGTTCCGAAGAATGCTACCGAGGTGAGGAGTTTCTTGGGGTTGGCTGGCTACTATAGGAAGTTTATCAAGGACTTCGCGAAGATATCAGCCCCATTAACTCGCTTGACAAAGAAGAATCTAGTCTTCACATGGGACGTAGATTGTGATGATGCGTTCCAACGGTTAAAGAGAGCTTTAACCACAGCTCCAGTCTTAGTGTTGCCAGATGGGAGTAAGCTATTTGTTGTTTATACCGATGCTTGTGGGACAGGAATAGGCGTAGTCTTAATGCAAGAGGGAAGGGTAATAGCCTATGGGGGAAGGCAGTTGAGAGCGCATGAGAAAATTACCCTACACATGATCTAGAGTTGGCCGCTATTGTTTTTGCGCTTAAGACTTGGCGCCATTATCTTCTTAGCGAGAGGTTCGAATTGTTCACTGACCACAAATCATTGAAGTACTTGTTTTCTCAAAAGGATTTGAACTTAAGGCAACAAAGGTGGATGGAGTTCTTAGCATCCTATGATTTTGAGATAGCATATACCTCTGGCAAGTGTAATGTGGTGGCAGATGCCTTAAGCAGAAAAAGGTTGTCTTTGAGTCCATTGTTCGTTGAACGACGAAGCTTGGAATTTATCTCGATGTTTGATTTCAGACCTTCCGTTGACTTTATACCCGGTTTGCTAGCATCCTTAGAGGTCAGACCTACTCTTTTGGGACGGGTTGGTGAGGCACAGCGGGACGACCCACAGTTGGTTGAGTTAGTAGAGAAGCTCATAAGGGGGAGTCGTCCAGCCATTTGAGTAGGTACACCCTAGATGATAAGGGGTGGTTGCGTAGAGACGGTAGACTTTGTGTATCGCAAGATGAGGGTTTGAGGAGGGCTATACTTGACGATGCACATCGTTCTAGGATGACCATTCATCCCGGTGGGGACAAGATGTACCAAGACATGAAGCGAGTTTTCTTTTGGGCCGGTATGAAGAAAGATGTGGCCGAGTATGTCGCTAGATGCTTGGTGTGCCAACAAGTGAAAGCAGAGCAAAAGAAACGTGGTGGGTTGCTTCACCCATTGGAAGTTCCGCAATGGAAGTGGGATAGCGCCTCGATGGATTTTATTGATGGGTTACCGAGATCGAGGAAGGGTAATACGGGAATTTGGGTTGTGGTAGACAGACTTTCTAAGAGCGCCCATTTTATACCCGTGAAGAGTAAGAGGACTGCTCCATGGCTAACTTCAGTTTACCTTCGAGAGATAGTTCGGTTGCATGGTGTACCTTCTAGCATAGTGAGCGATCGAGATCCTATCTTCACTAGCGAGTTTTGGAAGAGTTTGCAAGAGGCAGTAGGGACTCAGTTGTGTTTGAGCACCGCATATCATCCTCAGACAGGCGGCCAGACCGAGAGGGTGAACCGTATTCTAGAAGACCTTTTGAGGCTATGTATCTTAGATTTTGGAGGTACATGGGAAGAGCATCTTCCATTGGTGGAGTTCGCGTATAATAACAGCTTTCAGTCTAGTATTGGTATGGCTCCATTCGAAGCTCTTTTGGAAGGCCTTGTCGGTCACCTACATGTTGGTGGGAATCTACGGATAAGATCTTGCTTGGGCCGGATATGGTTAGAGAGACTTGGAAAAGATTGATTTGATTCGAAGAAGGATGAAAGCGGCGCAAGACAGACAGAAATCCTACGTGGATAAGAGGAGGACAGATCTTGAGTTTAATGTTGGGGACATGGTCTTTGTCAAAGTATCTCCATTACGGAATGTTGTTCGCTTCGGGTCCGTTGGGAAATTAGCACCAAGGTTTGTAGGGCCGTTTCCTATTAAGGAAAAGATTGGACAGATGGCATATAGAGTAGAGTTGCCCGAGAGACTTAGTGGTGTACATGACGTATTCCATGAGTCACATTTGAGGAAGTGCCTACATGAGACCGCAGAGGTGGTAGAGCCGAGCTTGCTTAGAGAAGTGGAGGTAGAGCGTGATGCAACGATTCGACGAGCTCCTACTCGCATCCTTGGGTCAAAGATTAGGAAGTTGAGAAACAGAGAGGTTCAACTAGTCAAAGTGCAATGGGGAGATGATGAGAGCAACGCTACTTGGGAGACAGAAGCGAAGATGCGTTCACTGTACCCATTCCTTTTTGAGGGTATGTCTTTTAATTTCTCCTTTATCGTTTGTCTAGTTCTTATCTTATCTTTAGTATGTCCTCTCATTAGTACCTTTGACCTTTAGATAGGGTGAACCTATGGTTGAAACATGTGTTTGAGACATGTTATGATTGATGGATGCGTGTGGATGCAAGTGTTTGCTAGTGGTTGCTCGTGGATGCATATACACACACTTTAGACACTAGATCAGCTCAGTCACTTCATATTGCATATTGCATATAATTGTGTGTAGGTAGCTATATTAATGGATGTATAATGGTTGTGTTATCATATGGATGATGCATTTTGGTGTATGGTTGTGCACACATGTAGAAATAGTATGTGTCGATAGGGTTCTTTCGCATATATATTGGATGCATGGCACTATCATGGTTTGCATTAAGGAGGTCAACTGAATCAGTAGACCGCCTGATTTTGCATTAGACAGGGAACATATACACACACTTTTTGCATATGTTCATACAGCATTAGAAACTTTAAGGACAATGGATGCCAGTGTTTGATGGCTTAGTAGATGGTTGTTTGGATGGTAGGATACGTTCTTCTGGACTTAGAGATTTCGGGGACGAAATCCTTTAAGTAGGGGAGAATGTAACACCCCGAATTTCAGTTAATATTAACATTCACAAATTAAAGAATAACTAATCTCAGATGTGGGAATTAGGGGAAACGGGTTGCTCCATTGCGTTTGTCTCGGAAAAATACGCGAAATAGAGTCCGAGTTTTCGAAAATCGGAGTCAGTATGAAGAAGATATGGACGAACGAAGTTAGGCAGAAAAACCGAAAACAAGCCAGAATGCACTGGCGCACTTGTGAAGTGCGCCAGCACAAAAATACACTGGCGCACTTGGGAAGTGCGCCCGTGTCGAGCCAGAAACCTGCACAGCTTTCTGGTTTGACCCTGGCTGGCCTGGTGCACCTGTTTTGTTTCTTTGGTCTGTTCTGCTGACCTGTGACGATTTTTGATGGTTTAGATCTAAACTAGGGTTAATCCTATGGCCTAAACTACATCCTAAATCTATAAATACACCCTAAGACTACCCAAATTCATAATAAAAATAGATACAAGGCCGGCATGCCGTCAAAATGCAATTAGAAGGAGCCTCCATCACATTTTAGAAGAAGATAGCTTCTCAAATCAACTTCTAATCAACTCTAGCAACTAAATCTTCTTCATATGAGTGCTAATCAACAAGTTGTGAGTTTCTATGCCTTTAGCAAGCAATTGCTAAACTAATTATGATAGGATGTAATGAGGTTATGGTTATGAATGTGGATCAATGCAAGTTATGTTATCATATGCTATGTGCTCATGATGTTAGTTATGCAAGTTTTATGCTATATGTCCATGATGCTAGTTATGCAAGTTTTATGCTATGTGTTCATGATGCTAGTTATGCAAATCACTATGATAAACATTGATCCATTATGACACCATGTTATGCAAGTTTGGTGTTTGATTATATGCAAGTTCATATATGACATGTTATGCAAGTTTGGTGTTTGATTATATGCAAGTTCATATATGACATGTTATGCAAGTTTGGTGTTTGATTATATGCAAGTTCATATATGACATGTTATGCAAGTTTGGCGTTTGATTATATGCAAGTAACATGTGCAAGTTTACACCTTTGTATGATATGCATACATATGCAAGTTTACCCTTTTGTATGTCATGCATATATATGCATGTTTACCCCTTTTCATGATATGAGTAACATATGCAAGTTCATCCCTTTTTAGACCTATGACATGTATGCAAGTTTATCCCTTTATGATAGGTCTATGACATGAACATCTATGCAAGTTACCCTCTTTATGACATATGTGATTCATGTAAGTTTGGGTTGATTATTTATGCTAGTTGGGTTTGATGCTATGGTCATATATGCAAGTTGACACCTTTAAAACCCATGTTGATGCTAATGTTATGCTAAGTTGAACCCATTGTATTTGTGATGAATCTTCCCTTTTAAGTATGTAATGTTAGTGTATTACGTGGGGAACGATGGGGTTAATATTCATGTTAACAAAATTGTGGTGAAATTGGTATGATGTTGCATACCATAAGTGGATGGACATAATTAAGTCAATTATGTACATCATTAAATTGGAATTAATTAGGGAAATTAATTCAAAATATGGGGGTGATTAATTAGGCGTAATTAATCGACTAAGACACGAGGTTGGACCCTTTTGTAGCATAAGACTGCCCGGACCCGACCGGCAAATCCAGCGGCTACAAATGATTGGCCCAATGTGAGAGGTCTTAGGCATAAACTAAATACGTGACAAGTGTAAAGACACGAGGTTAGACTCTGTTATGGCGTAAGGCTGCCCGGACCCGACCGGCAAATCCAGCTGCCATAAAAGACAGTCTAATGTGAGAGGTCTTTACAAAGGTTACGGTCTTAATCAATTAAGAAACACTTAACCAGATAAGCATGTAGTGGGGCATGAGGGGTTAAGTGGGTGCCTTGGGTGGCATGTGGAAATCTAGTGGTTGCCTTGGGTGGCAATAGAAAATACGATTAGAATACTTAACCAAAGTGGAAACATGTAATTAAACATGATTAAAGGGTTAAGTGGGATACACTAGAGGGAGCAAGCTTAGGTGGGTAGCTTGTGGGTGCCCATTTCAACCAGTAACACATATGTATCTTTGTGGGCTCGACCCATGTCGAGGACGGGACACGCGTACTGGGCTTGACTATAAGAGGCCAAAACGGGTTAGCGGTGGCAACGCAAGTCCAACGGGTTTCATATGCGTGTGTGGGCCCGGGCTGGTAGGTAAGACGTTGTTGCATCATGTAGGTATAAGCCGTGCATCAGTGTTGGTATCGGGTTTCCACTTTGGGGAATGATACACCCCACTGTGGGAACAGCACGGATATCTACGTTAGGGAGCCGATCGCTTGGGGAGTAGTGGGTACACCTAGTGGAGATAGGGGCAGACGGCACCTATGTGGTCAGCTAGGGGTACACGAAACTACTAGTTATATTTTCTAAGTCCTTGGGTGGGATCAAGCTTTAAGTTAGGAATGACTGGTGTGGTGCAGTTTAGTAATTATCCTTGGGTGGGTAGATGCGTCTTTACCGTTATCTTGGTTCTTCCTATGTCTAGTTGGCTGCTTAGTGTAGTCATTTATCCCCAGTCGTTACCGTACCAAGTTTATATCATACCTTAATTACTTTAATGATTGTATTGTTAAAGATATAGGACTCGCTCAGACTTATGTCTGACCCCGTTGTTTTTATCTTTCCCCCCCCCCCCCTCTGGTCCTCATGTTGGGCCTAGCACTGGTGGGCTTTGATCAGATTACTTTATCTATCTTTTGGAGCTTGGACCGTTGATGTAAAGCTCAGCTTATCTTTTCTATTATGGCTATTAGTATGTAGTGGGATTATGTACTTATGTTTTTATCGAGATGGATATTTTGTACTTGACTCTTGTTGGTTTTTGGTATGTAACCAAACATGTTTACCTTCTGCTGCAATGAAATGATGTTTTAAATTTCAAGTATTACTTATATCTGTCTTGTTGTAATTTTTCTGTTCTATATTCACTTAAAATACTCCATCGAAGTTAAGGCATTCCCTTAGTGATTGACCTTAGCGGGTGTGGGGTGTTACATGGGTGGTAGTTGCTAATATGCGTTACCACCGGTCCGGGAATGCAAATTGTAACGACCCGGCTTTTTGCCTAGATATCGCTGGTAATTAAACCAACTTAAACCGTTCATAAAGACGGATTGTTAGGGGTACTTACACATTTGCACAAAATAAAAAGAACTTTTTCATTATCATTACAATAATATTACATCAGAGTTACCGGGGAAACATCAGAGTACATCGATTATACAGCGGAAAAGATACTAAACTCAGTAGAAGAATATGCATGCTCCAAGATATAATAGCTCCAGCTAAACCAGCATCCTGCTCTAACCAACTCCAAGACTAAATCTGCGAACCAAACTACTAGGTTACACGTGCAAAAATTATGGGCACTCAGAGTTTAGGTGTGGGAACAATAAACTCCAGGTCAGTCATGGGACTGGTGTGAGAACTCAAAACGTTTGTTTTTAGGGTTTATTTTAAAGTTAGGTAATTCACCGGACCACGCCGCTAATGCGGAACGGGTTTACTCCATGTGAATACCCATGCGTAGAAATTCGCAATGACTTTTTGAAAAATGAAACTAACATAAGGTCTCGCGGCACACACACAATGCAAATGCACACATGGGCGAGATTTCTCCTTATGATAGTCAAAAATGCTTAATACGTGAAAATTCTCTGTTAATACCATAATATAGTGTGAAAACAATTTCGAAAGTAAACGTATCAATCTTAGTCAAAACTTAAACTTTACAACTCATAACACCTTTTCATAATTTGTAATGATTTTACAAATTTTTCCCATATTTTTAAAACATTTAAAAATAGCTGTTTATAGTTATGGTCGACTACTGCTTTTACAACGATCTTTTCTAAAATGTTTTTAAACATAACTTGAAAATTATAACCCGAAATAAAAATCTGCTTTCCCTAATTTTAAAGCTCTTGTTAATTTAAATAAATTGTTTTTTGTTTCTTGGAAATCCGATTTAGATTGCAAAAGTTATAAGCATTTACAGTTTGTAACTAAGATACGCAAATTGCCATTGTGCGATAAGCTCTATTTTGACCGAAATAAAAATTATTCTTCAGTACTTCAAAATACCTTAGAAAACCATTATATACTCATGTAATTCATTTAAAACCATTCAAAGTAATTTACATTGACTTTCCAAACTATTTTAAGTTCAAAATTCAACTTTTATTTTTTACTTAATAAATCAAATTCCAATTCATTTCTAAATTCAAATAATTTCAAATTAATTATTCCGTTCGTCGGATCAGTTAGGGATAGCCAGGGAGAGCAGGAAACTATATTTTCCAAACCAGTCTAGACACTATCCTCTCTGTCATCCTAGAACGTTCTGGTATTTATTTATTCATTTTTAGGAATTTTATCAATATATATGAGTTTATACATATGTGTCTTTTCTAATTATTAACCTTCAATTTCAATAATAATATTGCTTCTAATTACGAAGGAGATTTGTCGATCACCAATGTGATACCATAATTGTTGTGTCATAGTGAGTGCGCAACAACATCAACAACTATTTAAACATCCATAGCAACCATCATCAACATAATTAAATAAATCATAATTGTGCACAAGCGTTATAACATTAACGCTTAATAGTGTGTGTTCTAAACTATGCATCCATCATCCATCACAACAAATATCAATCATCATTAACCACTAATAATTCATCACTATATTTAAATTAGTCTAACTATTAATCAAATATATAAACCGTGGTTAAAGAGTTCTCACCAAACAGCTTTCCAAATTTCCTGGTTGGTGATCCTAGCTGAGCGAAATGTCGGACAGTATTTCAGCACAACGTTTTCTTTTATATATATATATATATATATATATATATATATATATATTAATCTCTCTATCTCTCTATCATAAGAGGAGGAGGATGCGACAAACTTTGGTAAGGTGGTGGTGTAAAAGAGGAAGACTTATGCCATGGAAACTATGGCCATAAGCTTTAAGAAGAAGATGAAAAGGAGAAAATGGAGTGGAATGGTAAAAAAAAAAGTAGAGAAAATGCCTCCTTATATAGGAAAGGAGGGTTAAGGAGATAGTGACACATAAGGGGGCAAGTGTAAGGCATGCATGAAAGTAGGTATGTAAAAATACAAGTGTCCTTACACTTGTCTTAAGGAGGGAAAGTGATCTTTTGGTAGCATTTCTTTTAAAATGCTATGAAAACTAAGGACAACGCTTAGTCCTAATGCTACTAATTCATGTTATAGTTTGACAAATCCGATCGAACGACAAATTGTGTTAATAAATCCAAACTTATTAATAATCATTCTCATTTATAATTCAAGTAAAATCTATCATATAACTTATTAAAATTATTAAATATTCTAAACAATATATAAGTATGTCAAATTTAAATTTAAATTCAAAATAAGTAATAAAAATTCTAATTTTAAATTGGTTAAAAATTCTGGATTGTTACACGAATGGTAGAGTCATACCCTGGGTATTCATCGGTGCCTTGTCATATTTATCCTGATCGAGCCACTATGATTTTGATTTGACGTTGTCGTATCGCGGCGCATCCCTATCTACCGATGTACTGGTTTTTTATATGCAATGTGTACGACAAATGTCTGTAAATGGCGTAAGGTTAAAAATGTAATCCCACTTACGCTATTTTGATATATTTACTTTACTGAATAGATACTATTATAATAGCCTATTATACTATATGTATTAGTTCCACGGATCCTTAGGGGATATGAAACCCAAACATCCCTTAAGTTACTGATGCATTCCGTTTAATATTTCACTTGAATTGATTCGCTTATATGAGAATGTTAGTCCTGACTCGGGTATTTTGTTTGATTTATTCTTTGCAAAATGCTCGGGTCAGACCTGTTGGATTTAGATTAACCCTAGTGGGGGGGTGAATAGGGTTTATTACAGTTTATTGAATTATTAAAAATTAATCGCAACACATATAATATCAGAGTAAGTAAATGCATAAAGTAAATAACACACAGAGATACCCAGCTTCGGCAAATCTTGCCAACTGCTGCATTCCTAAGGTTTCTACTAGGTGTTAATAACAGATCCCGCTTACAGACGATGTAAACTCGCACTCCCTGCTCATGTACTAACCCTACGCTCAAAACCCTAGACTGATCTAATCCCCTAGATCAGATTTCCCCTGATTACGACCCTGTAACCAGTAACCCTAGTTTTTACAGACTCTAATAAACTACCAGTTACACCCTAACTGGTTCCCTCTAGATTTTACATGACTCTAGAACTGTTGAGACAGTTTACAAAAGAAATTAAACAAAAACAATTACAATAGAAATTAAAAACAAGATAAAACCCTAGAATTTTAAAACAAAGCTTATTCCCCTTTTAAAGCAATTTGAGCCCGCCCATTTTGTTATTCAGTTGCACCCTTTATTCTTTTCTCCGGTCTCTTTCTCTTAACGAAAATGGCGGCTGGCTTTGGAAATTTGCTAGGGTTTCTTTTAATTTACCAAATCGAAATCGATTGTTTATGAAAGATGATCCCCTAATAGCTTCAAAAAATTGTGGCTTGCTTCTTTACGATTTGGGAATTTCTGCGATCGAAAAACACTTGGAAAAAATGTGAGTATTCTGGATTTATCTTTTTCTGAATTGATTGTGGTTTTTCTATCCAAATTTTGCCAGTGATTATAGGTGAATGTATAGGGATTAGAAACCCTAGAACACTCTCTGATTTCGCATGTTGATTTCATCTTATTTTCATGGTTTCTTTTTTGATTGCCCTCGATTTTAAAGACGTGAATTTATGATTGAATATTGCTGAAAACAAATGCTTTATGGCCTTGAATATACATGAATTTGTTGCCCCATTAAAAGGTTAAATTTGGAAAGATAATTGCCTAAAAATCTTTATTGCAACTTCAATACAAATCTCTGTGGCTTCTTAAAAAACGATTGAATATATCTAGAAACATATAAATGTTTCCATGCATGAATTGTGTGAATGAGTTCCTCTGTATTTATTCATGATTCCAATTCCCAAATATAAATTGCGTGATTTACTGCATTTTTGGAACCCAATTCAGAAGTGAATATTGAATTGTCATATTAACTTTTGAGAGCAAATTAACCAAAACTTGACAGATATATTTCGAATTTCTGGTTTGCGATGTCATTTGAGATTCAACACTTAATCTCTTTCCAAAAACGAAGTCAGTATTTTGATTTTCACACTTTAATTACTGCATGCCTCCATAATGTCTTTGCTGAAAGAATATATTCCCTGATATTGCAGTTTTGTGTGTCCTTAATTGATAACCCCATATTTCTGAAATCTCTTTTCAATATTCCCAAAAAGAAGTCGTTGAACGCCTTGAGTGATTCTTGTAATCCATTGAAATGAAACTGTCTCGACTACACTTGCCTGTTCATTGAACCTTGTTCATGACCTAGCCTTCATGTATACCAGTGTGCACTTGTGTAATCACTGTAGTTTTGAAGACCCGTATCTTTTGCTGTGTTGATCATATTTGTAGCTGAGTTGTGCTTGAAATTATGCATTTGAATCTTGTTGTTCCCTTTACCATGACATTTGCTGTGTGTATATGCAAAACTAGAACAACCAGAAATGCTACTACACATATATGCTTACCATGCTAATTCATTGCTGTTGTGATCACATGTATGACATCCTTATGTATATTTAATGATAAACCATGTCTTGTGCACACACTTATGATTGACTTGCTCATGTTTCATCTCCTTGTTGTGTCTTACACCACTTGAGTGTTTGTGCACCAATTCATGTTGGCTGAACATTTTCTCCCCTCTTTCCTGTGTTCACATCATGGCTTTGCCATGCTTGTCCATACAGTTTGCTAACTGAAATCCGATTCACTGATTTAAAAGGAAACTTGTATATGCTGCCATGTTTGTATGTTCATCTTGTAACTTTCTCGACCCCATGCTATGTGTACCACGCATTCTTGCATTCCTGAATATGCACACACACACTTGTTCACTCCCTTTTACTTGTGCTTGTGCTTGAGCATCCATTATATATTGTCTGCTCCACTACTACTTTTATCATGATGAATCATGAAGATATGTGTTCATTTTAGCTGCTGCCTCCATGCATACATGTTGTATGTCCACTTTCTTTGTCGTTTCACATGGTTGGTCTGATTATCTTGATCCATGCTTGTATGACTTGTACATGTTCATGAACACATGTATTTGTTGTTTTATTTGTGTTGGGTTGACTTGTTTGCTGCATTGACCTATCTCTTTGAATTTGAGCTGTTTTGCACTTTATATTGTGCTCGGCCATGTTTGTGTGCATTTTCTACTTGCTTGACCATGGTTCGACCAATTTGACATGAGTTGGCTATATTGACCATGTTGCACTGAGTCGAGATGGTCCACGTGGCTACTCCTCAGTTGCACACTGATTGGCGAGGCAGTGCACACGTGTATATCTATACATTTGTGTATATGCAACCATCAGATAAATTTTCCTGTCCCTGTACTATATATATATTATGTAACACCCCACCTCCGCTAGGGTCACTCACAAAGGGAATGCACTAGGTTTGGTGAAGCATTATCGAGGTAAACATGCACAGAAATATTACAAGACAGAACATATACATAAAACAGCGGAAGTAACACAAATTTCAATACCTTATAAAATAATGTCTAAAGCCTTTTACATCAGAATACATCAAAACCTGTCTTGCAATAGTAAAGAAGCATAAAACCTTTTCATAAATTATTCCCCAAATAAAACGGTAAGGTAGCCATAGCCAAGGGAAGTCCAAGCCATGCATGATGACCTTCAAGCAGAAGAAGTCCGAACTAAATAACAGTGTTTCCTCCCTGAAAACCTGGGGGGGGGGGAACGGAAGACAAAGAGGCGAAAGAAAACGGGGTCAGTCGTAAAGACTGGTAAGTCCTATCTACTTCCAGTATAAAAACAGGTAAAGGTAACATGACATGCATAAGCTGAAAGTAAACATAAGGATGACGGCAAGATAGATAAGCTAAACCAAGATAACTGGGTGAACTATTGTAGCAAGGTAAACTAAGGTATCATGATAGACTACGGTGTCAAGATAAATCAAGGTATCACATTGTTAGGTTTCTATCAAGTATATTATCCCAAGGTATCTATCATGGATAACATCTCACGGTATCTATCATGTATATTTCTCATGGTTCTAACATGTATATTTGCTCTGCACCTCTCGTACTAGTATCCCAACCCGCGTCATGTGTTAACTATAAATGTCCCTTGCCCAATGTCATGTAATGGTCCATGTCAACCTAATATATAGCATATGTAGGTTTTCCCCAACTCGTATGTTTCTTTCCATGTATAAGTTCAGCCCTTTGCCGTAGGCCATACGGGCTTTCCCATGTAAACGTTTTATCCTTGAGGTTATTTTGGACCGCTACCCTTGATCTAGTTATGTTTCCTTACCACGAACTATCGTGCGTTCCCTTAGGATTTATGCCACCTAGGACCATTAGGGATTATGCTACCTAATGAACGTTTCCGTGTCTCGGTTTGGATTTTGGCCACCTAGGACCATTAGGGATTATGCCACCCGTCAACCGCGCCCTTTTATCCCACGTATGTATCGTGAACCGTTTTTCATGTCTAGACGCACATGTTCCTCAATGTGCCATCCGAGTTCCGTACCAGGGCAAATCAAGAAATACGGAACTTGGTCGGGAGCTTTAAGTCGTCTGCTGATGCAGATATCAAGGTCTGTTTTTGTACCCGTGGCTATGGTCCCACGTGACCCCTCCCTCAACTACTGAAAGGCAATCCAAGAAAAATCATGTATGAGAACTACACTACGGCCCATCGATGCCCACTTCCAGATAGCCAACCTCACCCATAACTCGATAGCTAGTATATGGTCTGTTGGGAGTTCCCTGCCTTTCCGTACGTACACGATTGACTAAAGATGGTAGGTAGTCGGCGACATGCTATCCCGGGGCAAAATCAAGTATCGTCGACTCCACGCTAATCCATCTCAGTCTTTAGGTCGCTCGCATAGCAACCAAGGCATACTCTTGGCTCTTCTACCGCAGACCTTAACCTCTGTGAGGCCGGGTTTCATGGACCACTTGCCACCTCACAGAGGGATACCAAGAGTACCCTCACGTTCCCCGAAGCTTCCGCTTCGTCACCCAGTTCGTTGGAGCCTTTATCTAAGTCAGATAATTTGCTCCCCCTCGTATACTAAGCGATGACCTACCGTATCAGGTTACTCATCTCTTTATGAACTAGTCCCATGTCCTTAGCTAAGAATTATTACTTAGTTACCCTTAACAATGGTTTACCACTTAGCTCCTCTTTCCGCTATCCTTGTTAACTACGATTTCTAACCTAGTCCCCTGAGCTAGGGTTTTGTCAAATGGGTTAAGTGTTGTTATCCAAGTTCATGACTTAACCCGCCTACGAATCATGTCAAGATTGGCTAAGTACTCAAGTTCAAGGTTTAGCCCAACAAGTTGGTTAAGTGTACTAAGAAGCTCATGACTTAACCCTATCAAGTCAAATTGGTTAAGTATTTATTTGTCTTAACCCTATCAGATTATCATGTTAGATAGATTAAGCATAGATTATCTTAATCCCATCAGATTGTCAAGTCGGATTGGTTAAGTGTAGGTTAACTTAACCCCATCCACTAATCGTATTACACTGGTTAAGCCTAATTTAAAAGGTCTTGTGACTTAACCCTACCAGACCCACGTATTAGGTTGGTTAAGTGTAGGTTACTTAACCTCATCAAATCATCACGTATAATTGGTTAAGTATAAGTTACTTAACCCCATTAAATTATCATATTAAATTAGTTAAGTATTGGTTACTTAACCTCATTGGATTACCAAGTTTAGATTGGTTAAGTGTTTAACTTAACCCCGTCGAATTACCGTGTTTAGACTAGTTAAGTATAGGTTACTTAACCCCATCTAATTACCGTGTTTAGATTAGTTAAGTCTTAATTACTTAACCCCATCTAATTACTGTGTTTAGATTAGTTAAGTCTTAATTACTTAACCCCATCTAATTACCAAGTCGGATTAGTTAAGCGTAAATTACTTAACCTCATCCCCTAATTGTCTTGTATGGTTAAGTGTCATTAAGAAATCAAGCCCGGTCCCTCTTAACCTACCCATTCGTGTCATATCGGTTAAGTGTCATTAGTCAACTTTACTTAACCTTATCATGTGGCATTAATTTAATTAATGCACTCTCAACCTCTCACATTAGACCTTGTTGTGGTTACTAGTTAAGCCGGGCGGGTCCGGGTAGTTTTACACCACAACCTAGTCTAACCTCGGGTCTTAAGCGCGATATGACCAACTTCTCACATTGGATCCTATTGTTTGTAGCCACTAGTTAAGCCGGGCGGGTCCGGGTAGATTTATGCTACAAACTCAACCCAACCTCGAGTTGGCCACTTTCATGTTTGGTCTAGTGTCATATTACACCTACAACCCATACGTGTCTAATTTCAAGTTCCATGCTTACCCCCACGTGTCATGCCCCCATTTTGGTTCAACTTACATGTCGTGTTCACATGTAACCTCAAGTCAAATTTTCATGTCATATTCAAGTCAAGATTTCGTGTCATGTTCATGTTTATCTAACTACCCCAAAATCGTGTTTTCACTTGAGTGAAAGCGAGTCAACATAGTATAAATACTATGATACACATTGACCCCAAAACATGCACGATGCCACGACGGGGTTGGCTTCAAACATGCATGGTATCATGAAGGGATTGGCCTTGTACATGCATATTATCATATAAGGGTTGGCCACAAGCATGCATAACATAAAAAGAGATTGGCCACAAGCATGCATAATGTCATAAAGGATTTGGCCACAATTTTGCATATTATCATAACGGGATTTGACCTTGCATAAACATGATATCATAAGGGGGTTGGTTTCATTTACATGCATAAGCCCCAAAGTCCAATTTATGCAACTATTTCACAAGTCAAAGTGGCTCTAAGTGTTCATGCTATCATACTACAAGTAAAGGTCCAATCTTGCATGGCAAACTAAGTCTAATGCAACATGAATAGCATGGTTTAGTCGCTAAAACATAACCCAAAGTCATATGTTCATGTTAAAGGAGCAAACTAGGCTCACATAGGTTATAGCATTCATGTTTAACCACATTTTATTCCATGCCATGATTAAACTACCGTTAACATCTCGAAGTAACTAGAACTTACATAGCGTGGCAAGAGGACTAGGAGCATGAATCATTTTGACGAAGAAAGGTGGCTCCTTTGATGAAGAACCGTCATGAAATCGCCATAGCAACGTTGATCCACTCCCTTGGTTTGATGTAGCAAGGTAGCACCTTTGATTCGGATCTTGTTTGAATGCATAGGCTCTTGAAGTTGGAGATGGAGGCCATGATCAATGGAGATTTGGGCAGCACTTCGTGGCAAGAGTGATTTGTGAGGGTTTAGGGTAGTCTAAGGGGTCTTTTTATAGAGATTAGGAGTAGTTTAGGCTGTTAGATTAACCCTAGGATAGATCCAAGCCCTCAAAAATCGTCACAAGCCTCCAAAACCGAGCCAAACAGCAAAACAGGTGCACCAGGTTGCCTGGGTCCGACCAGGCAGGTCGACCCCCAGGTCGACCCTGGGGTCGACTCCCCAGTTGACCTGGTCCCACCCAGGTCGACTCCCAGGTCGACCCCCAGGTCGACCTGGTTCTGGCGGGATTTTTCCCGCCTAGCTTGATTTCTGAAATTTTGAATCTGTTTTCGTTTTTGAATTTTTCGTGAAACTTCGCGAGGTCATATCTTGGTCATACGGACTCCGATTTACGAAATTTCGGACTCTATTTCGCGTATTTTTCCGAGACGAACGCAATGGCATAGCCCGTTTTATCCGATTTAGATTTTATAATTTAATTCTGCCTTGATTCTTGTCTTAACACGTTGTTTAAAATTCAGGTTGTTACATTCTCCCCTCCTTTAAGGATTTCGTCCCCGAAATCTCCAAGTTAGGAAGAATGCATCCTACCATCCATCATCCATCTACGAAAAACATCATCCACAGGCAACCATTGTCCTTAGACGATTTCTAATGCCATATGAACATATGCAAAACGTGTGTGTATATGCTCCTTAGCTAATGCTAATGATCAGGCCTGAGTGATCTTTCTAATGCAAAATATGTTTAGTGCCATGAGTCCAACATGTATGCAAATAGTCCTAGTCATATAAGTACTATATGTGTGCACAACCATTCATTCATATGCAACATTCGCATGATAACACATTCAATTTCATCCATAAACAAGTATAAATACTCGTGCACATGCAACATGAAACGTGACCGCGTCAATCTAGTATCTAATGTGTATTCGCGCATCCACGAGCAACCACTTGCAACCATTTACAACCATATCAATCATAACATGTTTCAAATACATGTTTACATCCATATGATTCTACCTAAGGTTCTCACGATAGGATCGAGGACAGAAACAGGACCGAGAGGTTATTCACCGAAAGATAACATGCGAGCAAGCTCTACAGGAAAAACCAGGGATCAAGGATACACTCCTTAAAAAGAGGTACGATGCGCGTGTCTAGCCTTACGTCTTCTAAGTCGCGTTTCCTTGAGCTTAATTCCTCGGTGCCTTGACCATCTTTTTAACTCCATGATTTCGTAGCTCCTTGATTCCTATTTCCAAGATATGAGTTAGAACTTATTTCATTGTCGCCTCTTATTCCACTTTCACTTATCCTTTTCCTAGTATACTTGGCTCAAACGTATCCACTTACTCATGCAAGCTCTCCAAAATTCACTAGGGAATTCGGGATCTCGTTTGCCGATGCCAATCCATGTTGCCAAGAGTACTTACTAGGGTGATTCCCATAACTCATGCATAAGCGAAATGAACCATCCGCCTTAGCGGCGAATCCCATTCGAACGGATTACCAACAACTGCATCCCAAGATTCTAGGTAACTAGCCATGACAGAACCTAGAAGGTTACATGAGACTTCGAGGGTATTACCAAAGCAAGTCAAGAGTCTAACTACCCTCCTTTCAAAACCGAGAATGGCATCCCTTATTGGATGACCACTTTATCCCTGGAATCCATCCACGGCCTAGAAACATAGGCGTTCTGAAATCCAAACAAGTCATGAAGAAATGGACCAACTCTCCAACCAGATTTTTGGGACAAAAACTGGGATCCTCTACCATGCTAGTACTAAGGTGCAGAGACTCAACTATCCAAGCAGACTTAAATGATACGATGATCAAGCCAAAGTCTGGACGGGATGACAGAAAAGAACGACTAAACCTTTACCAGAAACGGTACCATCTCTTTTAGGTACCCTAGAAATGGAAGCGTACAATTGCCCTCTCCGATGATCTTGTCCTTGTCCTCCTTGATGGACTAAGCCATACCAACAAGTTGCTTATCCTTAAGCTCGCGTCCTTTATCCTTACTCTTATTATCCTTCCTTATACCACGGCAACAAGTCTCTCGAGAACCACCTCCATCGTACGGAAAACGCCTTCGTGGCTAGACAAAGATTAGTCATAGTTAGAACTACTGTGACTACAGATGGAGGAAAGAAAGGAAAAGAGATTCAATCAAGGAATCAAAGGATAGTGCTAATGGCCTTTGGGGAATAGCCTTTCAAAACAAAACTTTTCTTGAAAAATGCTTCTTTGTAAACGGTTTTTCAAATAGTTTTCAGAAGGTTTTAAAAACTTTTTCCCAGTCTGGTAACCTTCTGCTCTGATACCAAATGTAACACCCCATCTCCGCTAGGGTCACTCACAAAGGGAATGCACTAGGTTTGGTGAAGCATTATCGAGGTAAACATGCACAGAAATATTACAAGACAGAACATATACATAAAACAGCGGAAGTAACAAAAATTTCATTACCTTATAAAATAAGGTCTAAAGCCTTTTACATCAGAATACATCAAAACCTGTCTTGCAATAGTAAAGAAGCATAAAACCTTTTCATAAATTATTCCCCAAATAAAACAGTAAGGTAGCCATAGCCAAGAGAAGTCCAAGCCATGCATGATGACCTTCAAGCAGAAGAAGTCCGAACTAAATAACAGTGTTTCATCCTTGAAAACCTGGGGGGGGGAGACGGAAGACAAAGAGGCGAAAGAAAACGGGGTCAGTCATAAAGACGGGTAAGTCCTATCTACTTCCAGTATAAAAACAAGTAAAGGTAACATGACATGCATAAGCTGAAAGTAAACATAAGGATGACGGCAAGATAGATAAGCTAAACCAAGATAACTGGGTGAACTATTGTAGCAAGGTAAACTAAGGTATCATGATAGACTACGGTGTCAAGATAAATCAAGGTATCACATTGTTAGGTTTCTATCAAGTATATTATCCCAAGGTATCTATCATGGATAACATCTCACGGTATCTATCATGTATATTTCTCATGGTTCTAACATGTATATTTGCTCTGCACCTCTCATACTAGTATCCCAACCCGCGTCATGTGTTAACTATAAATGTCCCTTGCCCAATGTCATGTAATGGTCCATGTCAACCTAATATATAGCATATGTAGGTTTTCCCCAACTCGTATGTTTCTTTCCATGTATAAGTTCAGTCCTTTGCCGTAGGCCATACGGGCTTTCCCATGTTCCTTGAGGTTATTTTGGACCGCTACCCTTGATCTAGTTATGTTTCCTTACCATGAACTATCGCGCGTTCCCTTAGGATTTATGCCACCTAGGACCACTAGGGATTATGCTACCTAATGAACGTTTCCGTGTCTCGGTTTGGGTTTTGGCCACCTAGGACCACTAGGGATTATGCCACCCGTCAACCGCGCCCTTTTATCCCACGTATGTATCGTGAACCGTTTTTCAAGTCTAGACGCACATGTTCCTCAATGTGCCATCCGAGTTCCGTGCCAGGGCAAATCAAGAAATACGGAACTCGGTCGGGAGTTTTAAGTCGTCTGCTGATGCAGATATCAAGGTCTGTTTTTGTACCCGTGGCTATGGTCCCACGTGACCCCTCCCTCAACTACTGAAAGGCAATCCAAGAAAAATCATGTATGAGAACTACACTACGGCCCATCGATGCCCACTTCCAGATAGCCAACCTCACCCATAACTCGATAGCTAATATATGGTCTGTTGGGAGTTCCCTGCCTTTCCGTACGTACACGATTGACTAAAGATGGTAGGTAGTCGGCGACATGCTATCCCGGGGCAAAATCAAGTATCGTCGACTCCACGCTAATCCATCCCAGTCTTTAGGTCGCTCGCATAACAACCAAGGCATACTCTTGGCTCTTCTACCGCAGACCTTAACCTCTGTGAGGCCGGGTTTCATGGACCACTTGCCACCTCACAGAGGGATACCAAGAGTACCCTCACGTTCCCCGAAGCTTCCGCTTCGTCACCCAGTTCGTTGGAGCCTTTATCTAAGTCAGATAATTTGCTCCCCCTCGTATACTAAGCGATGACCTACCGTATCAGGTTACTCATCTCTTTATGAACTAGTCCCATGTCCTTAGCTAAGAATTATTACTTAGTTACCCTTAACTAAGGTTTACCACTTAGCTCCTCTTTCCGCTATCCTTGTTAACTACGATTTCCAACCCAGTCCCCTGAGCTAGGGTTTTGTCAAATGGGTTAAGTGTTGTTATCCAAGTTCATGACTTAACCCGCCTACGAATCATGTCAAGATTGGCTAAGTACTCAAGTTCAAGGTTTAGCCCAACAAGTTGGTTAAGTGTACTAAGAAGCTCATGACTTAACCCTATCAAGTCAAATTGGTTAAGTATTTATTTGTCTTAACCCTATCAGATTATCATGTTAGATTGATTAAGCATGGATTATCTTAATCCCATCAGATTGTCAAGTCGGATTGGTTAAGTGTAGGTTAACTTAACCCCATCCACTAATCGTATTACACTGGTTAAGCCTAATTTATAAGGTCTTGTGACTTAACCCTACCAGACCCACGTACTAGATTGGTTAAGTGTAGGTTACTTAACCTCATCAAATCATCACGTATAATTGGTTAAGTATAAGTTACTTAACCCCATTAAATTATCATATTAAATTAGTTAAGTATTGGTTACTTAACCTCATTGGATTACCAAGTTTAGATTGGTTAAGTGTTTAAATTAACCCCGTCGAATTACCGTGTTTAGATTAGTTAAGTATAGGTTACTTAACCCCATCTAATTACCGTGTTTAAATTAGTTAAGTCTTAATTACTTAACCCCATCTAATTACCGTGTTTAGATTAGTTAAGTCTTAATTACTTAACCCCGTCTAATTACCAAGTCGGATTAGTTAAGCGTAAATTACTTAACCCCATCCCCTAATTGTCTTGTATGGTTAAGTGTCATTAAGAAATCAAGCCCGGTCCCACTTAACCTACCCATTCGTGTCATATTGGTTAAGTGTCATTAGTCAACTTTACTTAACCTTATCATGTGTCATTAATTTAATTAATGCACTCTCAACCTCTCACATTAGACCTTGTTGTGGTTACTAGTTAAGCCGGGCGGGTCCGGGTAGTTTTACACCACAACCTAGTCTAACCTCGGGTCTTAAGCGCGATATGACCAACTTCTCACATTGGATCCTATTGTTTTTAGCCACTAGTTAAGCCGGGCGGGTCCGGGTAGATTTATGCTACAAACTCAACCCAACCTCGAGTTGGCCACTTTCATGTTTGGTCTAGTGTCATATTACACCTACAACCCATACGTGTCTAATTTCAAGTTCCATGCTTACCCCACGTGTCATGCCCCCATTTTGGTTCAACTTACATGTCGTGTTCACATGTAACCTCAAGTCAAGTTTTCATGTCATATTCAAGTCAAGATTTCGTGTCATGTTCATGTTTATCTAACTACCCCAAAATCGTGTTTTCACTTGAGTGAAAGCGAGTCAACATAGTATAAATACTATGATACACATTGACCCCAAAACATGCACAATGCCACGACGGGGTTGGCTTCAAACATGCATGGTATCATGAAGGGATTGGCCTTGTACATGCATACTATCATATAAGGGTTGGCCAAAAGCATGCATAACATAAAAGGGGATTGGCCACAAGCATGCATAATGTCATAAAGGATTTGGCCACAATTTTGCATATTATCATAACGGGATTTGACCTTGCATAAACATGATATCATAAGGGGGTTGGTTTCATCTACATGCATAAGCCCCAAAGTCCAATTTGTGCAACTATTTCACAAGTCAAAGTGGCTCTAAGTGTTCATGCTATCATACTACAAGTAAAGGTCCAATCTTGCATGGCAAACTAAGTCCAATGAAACATGAATAGCATGGTTTAGTCGCTAAAACATAACCCAAAGTCATATGTTCATGTTAAAGGAGCAAACTAGGCTCGCATAGGTTATAGCATTCATGTTTAACCACATTTTATTCCATGCCATGATTAAACTACCGTTAACATCTCGAAGTAGCTAGAACTTACATAGCGTGGCAAGAGGACTAGGAGCATGAATCATTTTGATGAAGAAAGGTGGCTCCTTTGATGAAGAACCTTCATGAAATCGCCATAGCAACGTTGATCCACTCCCTTGGTTTGATGTAGCAAGGTAGCACCTTTGATTCGGATCTTGTTTGAATGCATAGGCTCTTGAAGTTGGAGATGGAGGCCATGATCAATGGAGATTTGGGAAGCACTTCGTAGCATGAGTGATTTGTGAGGGTTTAGGGTAGGCTTAGGGGTCTTTTTATAGAGATTAGGAGTAGTTTAGGCCGTTAGATTAACCCTAGGATAGATCCAAGCCCTCAAAAATCGTCACAAGCCTCCAAAACCGAGCCAAACAGCAAAACAGGTGCACCAGGTTGCCTGGGTCCGACCAGGCAGGTTGACCCCCAGGTCGACTTCCCAGTCGACCTGGTCCCACCCAGGTCGACTCCCAGGTCGACCTGGTTCTGGCGGGATTTTTCCCGCCTAGCTTGATTTCTGAAATTTTGAATCTGTTTTCGTTTTTGAATTTTTCGTGAAACTTCGCGAGGTCATATCTTGGTCATACGGACTCCGATTTACAAAATTTCGGACTCTATTTCGCGTATTTTTCCGAGACGAACGCAATGGCATAGCCCGTTTTATCTGATTCAGATTTTATAATTTAATTCTGCCTTGATTCTTGTCTTAACACGTTATTTAAAATTCGGGTTGTTACATATTATCTGCCTTGTGGTATTTACAGTGTATCACTTTGAATATCACAAGCTAACTAGACATAGTCAGATTGATTTATAAATCAGATCGAGTCATGAATAATGATGAGAAACACAACAGAAATCTGAGGCAAATAAAATTTTAAAAATAAAATTTATATTCGCATGTATTCAGTTTTATTTCTATTGCAGTGTATTGTGCGTGTGTTTCATGTGACAGGTGAGCAGATGATGACTGGACTGGCAGTGAAGATGCTATGAAGGCAGAAGACTGAAGACAAGAACAATATGAAAATGTGTATATGAGTGAATGTCTGTATAACTGAGTGTGAGTGTTGTAGAGAGGAGCTGTGTACTGAAATTGAATGTATTGAAATGTATATCAGTGATGTATATACAAATTGTGGAATTGTAAATCTGTACTGTTTAAATATTGAAATAAAATATTCTATTCAAATAAAATACTCTGTGAATATTTAAATTTCTGTACAGTTGTATTTTATTTAAATAGAAATATTATATTTCTGTCTGTTGTATAGAGTAACAGTACTCTAACACCCCACCTCCGCCAATGCCACTCTTGCAAGGACATTAGCTTTGGAGGGGCGTTAAACAAGGTAAACATGCATGCAGATATCACAAGACAGAACATATAAGTAAAACAGAGTAGTAAAGCAGCGGATAAAACTTAGCATTTCAAAACCATAGTCCTGTTACAACAAAGTACTTGGTCATTATTTTCCAGCAACAAAGTATAGATAAAAGCATAAACTGAAATACATAAAGTATTATCCCCAAAATGAAATGATAAACCATAGCTAGCTCAATGTCCAAAACCGTACATGAGCAATTCCAGTAAGCAAGCTATAAAGATCCAAGCTAAGCTCCAATGTTCCCACCCTGAGAACCTGAGGGGGGGGGGGAAACGGAAGAAAAGAGGCGAAAGAAAACAGGTCAGTCAAAAAGACTGGTAAGCCCTACTACTATCTGTCTATGAGCTAGTAAAGTTAACTGGTATGAGAAGCTGAGATGAACATAAGGATAACAACATACTGGCATGATGATTAACTAACAAGATAGATAAAGGTGTCATCGCATAATTAAGGTTAAGTTTTGCACCACGGGTGTACTAGCATTCTAACAAGTCAAGTAAAAACAAGAATTGATCCCTTGGCCCAAGCTTGGCCCATCATCATGAGGTGACCTAAATTAAGGTCCAACTACACGGTCTAGTCGATCGGCTCCCTATAAGCCTAACTCGTCAAGTGTCGGTGTCATACGGCCCAAACATGCAATGTAGTTAAGCTGCGCTAGGTACACCCTAGGGTGTATCAAGTCCTAGGGTGTCAACCTCAGACACGAATCAAGTATGCGCAGTCTAGATCTACTGGTACCCGTGCCTGATTCTCCAACTCCGGACTATGTGCACGACCATAGTCCGCCTGGACCTACACCGGCGTACCTACTCAGCCGTCGTTTTGGTCGCTTACATGTCAGCCCAGTAATCGTGCCCCACCCTAGCCTAGTCCTAGGGTCTTATGATACTATCAAGAGGGTTACTGCTGAAAAGGACCATGCAACTAGGGTTTCCTTAACGGGTTAAATGTGGTTAACCCGATCCAAACGTGGATTAAATTGGTTAAGTATACCCAAGGTTCGTGACTTAACCCCGATTAACCCATCCAGCCCAAATTGATTAAGTATTAAGTGGACCATGACTTAACCCTAATCAGGAGGCATTAATTAACTTAATGTGCTTTAACCTCTCACATTAGACTTTGTTGTGGTTACTAGTTAAGCCGGGCGGGTCCGGGTAGCTTTACACCACAACTTGGTCTAACCTCGGGTTCGAGCACAACATGACCAACTTCTCACATTGGGTCCTATTGTTTGTAGCCACTAGTTAAGCCGGGCGGGTCCGGGTAGATTTATGCTACAAACTCAACCCAACCTCGAGTTGGCCACACTCATATTTTCTAAGTGTCATGTCCATTATGTTTCCAAAACATAATTACAAGTTAACATATCACGTTATGTTATAAAAATCATGTTCATGTCATAATTTTACCTAACCCCAACGTAATCCCATCGTTTACATAATCACAACAACGCATAAAGGGTAAAATAGGGAACTTGGCATAATCATGACAAAAAGGTGTTGAAGCCACAAGTTTATCATGGTGGCATATGAGATGTACATATGTTCATATACTTGCATATTGCATTGTTAGGCTTCAAAAGCATGCATAAAACCAAACTTAGCATATGAGTGATACATGGTGATAAATGACATGTAGAAGTTGCTAGAAGTTCGCATTTAGCCTCACATGCAAGTTATCATAAGGGATATGATAACTTTCATGTTGCCAAAATGCAACCTTTGACATAAAGCTTGGAGCTTTATGCTCACAACATCAAGTTTAACTTGCATAACATAGCAATATGTGTCATACATAATGATTAAACCAACTTGCATAGCATAATGATTAACCAAACTTGCATATCATAATAATCAACCAAACTTGCATATCATAATGATCAACCAAACTTGCATATCATAATGATCAACCCCAAACTTGCATCATTCATTTAACTTTAGAGTTCAATAAAAAGAAAGTAGAAAAGGGCTTACTACGCTATGAAGACACAAATGAATATTTATTATAAAGATTGAGAAGAAGCCCTTATACAAGCACCAAAATATGAAAGCCCCAATTGAAAAACCCTTTCGCCAAATCAATAAAAATCCTTGCTTTGAAATAGAAATGTTGCAACTTGACTTGAATGCAAACTAAGAACACTCATACAAGTTTGAAAGCACTTGTATGAACTCACAATCTCTCATAGAAATAGGCTTAGGAATTTTAGCATGAGAGTGGAGGCCATGAGAGGAACAAATTTGACATAGTTTAGTTGTAGGATTGAATAATGGTGATTTAGGCTAGGTTTAGGGGTCTTTTTATAGAGGATTAGGATAGTATTAGCCATAGGATTAACCCTAGATTCAATCCAAGCCATCAAAGCATGTCTTGGGGAAGAAGTCAAGTGTAGGAACCATCTAGGGCCTTTAGATTAAAGCTGAACCATGAGAACCATTCAAATGCAAAATCTGCATTTGAGAGAATCGGCCCACGGGTTGACAGCCAAACACCCTGGATTAACCCCTAGTCGACCCAGCGAGCTCGGGTCAACCTCAAAAATCGGCCGGTTCGGTTATTCCCCTCTCCCAATTCGCTGTTTTGAACATTTTTGCATATTTATTTATTTAACTTTCAATTATATATATATATATTTCTCTGCGCAACCCATTTCACTTAATTAAGTATACTTTAATTTGTGAATTTTTATGTTCAAATTACGGGGTGTTACATTCTCCCCTCCTTAAAGGATTTCGTCCCCGAAATCTCCAAGTTAGGAAGAACGTATCCTACTATCCATCATCCATCTACTCAAAACATCATCCACGTGCAGTCATTGTCCTTAAAGGATTCTAAATGTTGTATGATCATATGCAAAGGTGTGTGTATATGTACTTATCTAATGCAAAAATCAGGCGGTTACTGATACAGTAAACCTCCTTAATGCAAAATATGTTAGTGAAATGAGTCCATATGTATGCAAATTCCTAACATAATTTATAATCTCTACATGAGTGCACATAATATTCATCCATATGCAACATCCACGTGATAGCTCAACAAGTTTCATCCATGAATAAGTATAAGCACTCATGCATATGCAACATGAAAGTGTGTGAGCCGATCTTAGTGCCTAATGTGTATCATGCATCCACGAGTATCCACGTGCAAACACTTGCAACCACTTGCAACCATCAAGCATTACATGTTTCAAATACATGTTTCAACCAAGGGTTTCTACCTAAGGTTCTCATGACAAGATCTACGAAACAAGATAAACTAGATAAACGCGGATAAAAAGAAAGATATGCTAATTAGGAAAAGAGATCGAGAATGCACCCTCAAAAAGAAATGGATAAAGCCCACGCATCTTCTCCTCGGTTTCCCAAGTTGCATCTTCGTCGGCTTCACCCCACTGAACTTTCACCAACTTGACCTCTCGATTCCTTAGCTTCTTGATCTCTGTTCCCAAGATACGAATCGGAGCTCTTCTCAAGGTTGCTTCTTTCTCTACCTCAATGTCTTCAAGAATGCTTGGTTCAACCACCTCAGCGGACTCATGTAGGCACTTTCGGAGATGCGAGACATGAAAGACATTATGCACTCCGGCTAGCTTCTCGGGCAATCCCACCTTATAGGCCATCTTTCCAATTCTCTCTATGATAGGGAAGGGTCCTACGAACCTTGGTGCCAGCTTCCCCGCTGCTCCAAAACGTACCACATTTCGCAAAGGAGAAACCTTCACGAAAACCATGTCTCCCACTTCGAATTCCAAATCTGCCCTTCGCTTGTCAGCATAGGATTTCTGTCTATCTTGGGTCGCTTTCATCCTTCTTCTTACTAATTCAACTTTCTCGGATGTGTCTCGTATCATATCGGGCCCAAGTATAAGTCTATCTGTTGTCTCCCACCAACAAGATGGTGACCTACACGGCCTCCCATATAAAGCTTCAAATGGTCCCATCCCTATGCTGGCTTGATAGCTATTATTATAAGCAAATTCTACAAGAGGAAGGTGGTCTTCCCAAGTACCACCGAAGTCGAGAACACAAAGCCTCAAGAGATCTTCCAGCACTCTATTCACCCTTTCGGTTTGGCCATCCGTCTGGGGGTGATAGGCTGTACTCAAATTCAATCGCGTACCCATCGCTTCTTGCAAACTGTTCCAGAACTGGCTAGTGAAAATCGGGTCACGATCGCTAACTATGCTAGAAGGAACTCCATGCAACCGCACTATTTCTCGGAGATAAATAGATGCCAACCCTGATGCGGTCCTCTTGCTCTTTACTGGGATGAAATGAGCACTCTTCGTAAGTCTGTCAACTATGACCCATATGCGGTCCTCTATGGTGATTTAGGCTAGGTTTAGGGGTCTTTTTATAGAGGATTAGGATAGTATTAGCCATAGGATTAACCCTAGATTCAATCCAAGCCATCAAAGCATGTCTTGGGGAAGAAGTCAAGTGTAGGAACCATCTAGGGCCTTTAGATTAAAGCTGAACCATGAGAACCATTCAAATGCAAAATCTGCATTTGAGCGAATCGGCCCACGGGTTGACAGCCAAACACCCTGGATTAACCCCTAGTCGACCCAGCAAGCTCGGGTCGACCTCAAAAATCGGCCGGTTCGGTTATTCCCCTCTCCCAATTCGCTGTTTTGAACATTTTTGCATATTTATTTATTTAATTTTCAATTATATATATATATATATATCAATATATATATATTTCTCTGCGCAACCCATTTCACTTAATTAAGTATACTTTAATTTGTGAATTTTTATGTTCAAATTACGGGGTGTTACAAGTACAGTAACAAACACATTTAAAATAATATATATTTTCTTGTTATCATCAAACAAAAAACATATAATTGTTTATACAACTACATCATATACAACAATCTCTCCCTTTTGATGATGAACAAATATTAAGATTTTGAATCCAATAAATGTGTTTGGCAGTAAAGAACTTAACTCCCCCTATTTGAAAGCCCCCTACAGCAGAAACTCCCCTGTAACTATGCATGAGCGAAAAATGAAAATTGGATGAATTTTCAAAATTAAAAATATTTATAAAATATTCACTCATAAATCAAAATCTCAATCCATTCTCCCCCTTTTGTTATCATCAAAAGGATTCAGAAACTAAAATATAGATGAAAAGTGAGTAATAAATATAATATCAGCATAAGAGGAAGAATGGTCATCATAAATTTCAATCAGTCAAACAAAAATCATAATATTCTAAGAACTAGTAGCATATTTCAGATTGTAGAGAGTGACAGATTTACGATGAAATTAATAAAAATGGAGAGAGTTAAAAGCATGATTTCCAATTATTTTCAAAAGAATTTTATAAAAAATTAGCACAAAAATAGTGATGGATTTGGACTATAATTAATAATTCAATTTAAGTGACAAAATTGAATAATCTCAAATCCAAATAGCTATCAATCAACAAATCACGCTACATCATAAAATATTAACACATTTCACAAATTAGAACATGGATTGATAGGATGGTTTTCACATACAAAGGGGAATTTCATAAAAAAATATTTATAGCAAATTGTTTCTTTCCTTTTATTTTTATTTAAGAGCACAATGACCACGCATAACCAGAGCTTGGATTTTTAAATGAGGTCAGTCGCAACTTAAATTATAAGTTATCTCTTAATTATATATTTATCCTTTTCAGCTTCAAAAGAAAAACTCCTCGGTATATAAAACCAATATGAATGATAGAAATGTGGTAGGTACAGAAATGGACTGTGAAATAAATTTCTAAATTAATTATATTATGAAAATATGCTCGACCGCACCGGGATCATTGAAAATTTTCAATTACAATTAATTTTGAATAATAATATAACCACAATTCCATCACAAATATTTCCATTGTTTATTCAAAATGATTTTTAAAAAATATTAAACTCTCCACATTAAAATAAAATCACGATGGAAGGAAGAAATATGATAGATAATGAAGATGGTCGTGAAATAATTGCCAATTCAAAGATATTATAATAATTGTTCAACCATCATGAAAATCTAAATAAAATCTCCTCTTGCTGTGAAATATACTGCAGTCACAATTCATCACAATTTCAAAATATAACAATAATTTTAATGAATCATAAATACAGTTCAATTTGGATATTGATTTCAATTTCTGAATGAATAAAAAATAAATAATTTTAAAATTGAAAATCAATTACAAGAGGAATTTAGAGAGATATATACAAGACAAAAATATATACAAAAAAAATTCAGCACATATGATACCAAATGGTGTCCTTCTTAACAAATTTTAATCATAAAGCCCAGCCAGACAAAATTAACAAATTTGGCACATTTTTTAGAGCTGCAGACAGGAACAAGCAGTTATTTGAAATATAGTATCAGAGTAGCAAACAGATCATAAACAAGCAATTTCTAAAATATTTTCAAAACAATATCAGAGCAGCACGGGATATCAGTTCAAAGCAGACAAGTCAAGATGATGGTCACAAAAGATATTTCATGATCCAGGATTATAAAATATAGTTTATTTTAAATCATTTGAACAAATTGTGAAGATATCAGGATTCGATGAATCAATCACATGGTTTATAAATTTTAGATTCAGGATACGTGTGGGATTCAATAAATCAATAATTTCAAATGATTTTAAAAAAACACATATTCAATTCGAATAATCATGAAATAACAGTGAGTTTTATGAGCAGATTTTCAAAGAAATTTTTCAAAAGTATCTCTGACAAGAACAAGAGTAATTTCAGATCATTTACATCAGACTTGAAAGATATTCATGATCTAGAAAATTAAACAATAATTTATTTGAAATCACTTAAATCAATGTCAAGTTTTGAGATATAATGAATCAGTCACACAAGGTTGATAATTAAGAGGTGTGTGAGATTCAAAATATCAGAAATTTCAGTTGATTTCAAACAAACAATTTCAAATAAAATGATCATGAATATAAGATGAATAAACAATGTGATTCAAGACAATTCAAAAAATATCCAAGCTAATCTGAAAATCAATGAAATTATCACAACTGAAAAATAGCAGTGTGCTATAATGAGTATAATATTTCAAGCCTTTCTAAAATGAATTAGAAGAAACCCAAAACAGCAGAGGTGTGTGGAATTTCATTAAATATTCAGATCTTCAAAAATTTAGAATCCAAATTAATAGTGTTCAAGATATGAAAAGAATACATCAACACTGTTTTGAATTCAGAAATCAGATAATAAACTTCAAAACAATTGCAGGTATTTACAAATTTGAATTCAAGATCTGGAAATGGTTAAAGAAGTAGGTTTCCAGAAAATCATGAATTCTACAACTTGAAGTTAAGGAAGCAAAAATATATATATGGTAGTGACAAATCAAAACATAAGAGATAATGAAAATAAACAGAAGGGGGTAGAAGGAGGAATAAACAAAGAAAATAAAAACTGAGAATATTTACAAAGATGAGTATAGAGATTATACCTGAAATCGATGTAAGCAAATGAATCTCTAACTCAACAGATGTGGCTAAGGAACTATGAATGATTCTGTGATATGTAGCAGTTTGAATCCAGTTTTTCTTTAGCTATGCAGTTCCTCAGCCTCCTTCGGTACCTAACTGTCAAAAGGATCAGGTGGTCTAACAAAATTAGTAAAACCACTCACAGTTGTATTCATATGTTTTGGTACCCAAACTTGTTTATATAACAATCCATCAGAATTTACAAAAGTACCTTTAGGGACCCAAATCTGTCTGAATTTCGATGAATTCACTGTATTTCTTTTTGGGGTCCAAAATGGTTTAAATGGATTATTATCAAACAAATTCTCATTTCGCTTTCGATTAAAAAACCCTCTGAAAATATTTGAATTAAAATTTTCAAAAAGAATATTTTCAAAATGATTTGAAGGACTTTTAAAATCATTTGATTTCTCTTTTTCAAAACCATTATTTTTCCCAAAGCCGAGTCCACTTTTATTTCCAGATGAAAATTGATTTTTCAACAACATATTTAGAGATTTTCACTGTTAGAAAATTTAGCCAAAGTTGTTTCAAGTTGTTGAATTTTAGTTTTAAGATCACTATTTTCTTTCATCAAATCTGAACGATGATTTTCAGTGATCTTATATATTTCAAAACCAAACTTTCATCTTTAAGTAAATTAACTTTGGTTTGGGACTCAGCAATCTCAGTTTTTTTTTTAGACTCAATTTTCTTGAATCTTTCAATCTCGTTTTCTAGTTCTTTCAAAATCAAATTTGATTTAAACAAATTCTCCTTTTCAGTAATTTCAAATTTAGAATGTATATCAGTCTTAAAAATTCCAAATTCCTTTTGTAGAAAATTATTCAAACTTGATAACTCAATCTTGTTTTCTTTTAAGACTAGAGTTTCCTTTTCAAACTTTTGAATATTTTTATTGAGATGAACAAGATTGGTTTCCAATTTCAAATAATTTTTGCAATCTGAATTTAAAGAATTTTTGAAATATTCAAGTTGTAATTCCAAATTATCAATTTTGCTGGTCAACTCAGAATTCTTAGATTTCAGAGATTTATTTTTCAGTTGGAGTTTATCAACAAATTTAGTTAAATCAACACACATATAAACTAAATCTTCGTATGTGAAATTCTCCGTTTCAGCATCTGTTGATTCTCCATCATCTGATCCATCTGAAATTTCATCTACATAACCTGTTAAGCATAGATCTGAATTTGAGTTGACATTCTGGGGTTTTGAGATGTCGTCAGATTTTTCATACAATGTGTTGAGAGTTCTCCAGATTTCCTGCGCAGTCAAACAATGAGAGATAAGACTATATTGGTCATCATCAAGATAAGAATATAAAATATGAGTAGCATGAGAATTAAATTCAATATCAGCCATATCATATCCATTTAAAATTATATCCCAACATTTAATATTAACAGATTTTAACTAGGATTCTATTTCTGATTTTCAAATTAAAAAATCCATACCATTAAAAATATATGGAATACGACTGGACTGACTCTCAGAAGACTGACAACTAGGGATCACCATTACTCTATAGTTAACAGAATACCTGCTCTGATACCAATTGTTGGATCTAGATTAACCCTAAAGGGGAGGGGGTGAATAAGGTTTATTACAGTTTATTGAATTATTAAAAATTAATCGCAGCGCAGATAATAGAAAAGTAAGTAAATGCGGAAAGTAAATAACACACAGAGATACTCAGCTTCGGCAAATCTTGCCTATTGCTGCATTCCTAAGGTTTCTACTAGGTGTAAATAACAGATCCCTCTTATAGACACTATAAAATCACACTCCCTGCTCCTGCACTAACCCTATGCACAAAAACCTAGACTGATCTAATTCCCTAGATCAGATTTCACCTGATTACGACCCTGTAACCCGTAACCCTAGTTTTTACAGACTCTAGTAAACTGCCAGTTACACCCTAACTGGTTCCCCTAGATTTTATAAACTCTAGAACTGTTAAGACGATTTATAAAAGAAATTAAACAAAAACAATTACAATAGAAATTAAAAACAAGATAAAACCCTAAAATTTTAAAACAAAGCCTATTCCCCTTTTAAAGCAATTTGAGCCCGCCCATTTTGTTATTGCGTTGCACCCTTTATTCATTTCTCCGATCTCTTTCTCTTATTGAAAATGGCGGCCGACTTTGGAAATTTGCTAGGGTTTCTTCTAATTTCCCAAATCGAAATCTATTGTTTGTGAAAGATGATCCTCTAATGTCTTCAAAAAATTGTGGCTTGCTTCTCTATGATTTGGGAATTTCTACGATCGAAAAACACTTGGAAAAAACGTGAGTATTCTGGATTTATATTTTTCTGAATTGATTGTGGTTTTTCGATCCAAATTTTGCCAGTGATGATAGGTGAATTTATAGGGATTAGAAACCCCAAACACTCTCCGATTTCGCATGTTGATTTGATCTGATTTTCATGGTTTCTCTTTTTGATTGCCCTCGATTTTAAAGCCGTAAATTTGTGATTGAATATTGCTGAAAACAAATGCTTTTTGGCCTTGAATTTATGTGAATTGGTTGCCCCATTAAACGGTTAAATTTGGAAATATAATTGCCTAAAAATCTTCACTGCATCTTCAATACAAATCTCTGTGGCTTCTTAAAAAAACGATTGAATATATCTAGAAACATATAAATGTTTCCATGCATGAATTGTGTGAATGATTTCCTCTGTATTTATTCATGATTCCAATTCCCAAATATAAATTGCGTGATTTACTGCATTTCTGAAACCCAGTTCAGAAGAGAAAAATATTGAATTGTCTTATTGCCTTTTGAGAGCAAATTAACCAAAACTTGGAAGATATATTTCGAATTTCTGGTTTGCCATGTCATTTGAGATTCAACACTTAATCTATTGCAAAAAAAATGAAGTCAGTATTTTGATTTTCACATTTTGATTACTGCATGCCTTCATAATGTCTTTGCTGAAAGAATATATTCCTTGTTACTGCAGTAATGTGTGTCCTTAATTGATAACCCCGTATTTCTGATGTATTTCTGAAAGCTCTTTTCAACATGCCCAAAAAGAAGTCGTTGAACACCTTGAGTGATTCTTGTAATCCATTGAAATTAAACTGTCTCGACTACACTTTCCTTTTCGTTGAACCTTGTTCTTGACCTAGCCTTCATGTATACCAGTGTGCACTTGTGTAATCACTGCTATTTTGATGACCCATATCTTCTGCTGCGTTGATCATATTTGCAGCTGAAATGTGCTTGAAATTATGCATTTGAATCTTGTTGTTCCCTTCACCATGACATTTGCTGTGTGTATATGCAAAACTAGAACAACCAGAAATGCTACTGCACATGTATGCTTACCATGCTAAGTCATTGATGTTGTGATCATCATGTATGACATCCTTATGTATATTTAATGTTGCACCATGTCTTATGCACACACTTGAGGCTGGCTTGCTCATGTTTCATCTCCTTGTTGTGTCTAACACCCCTTGAGTGTTTGTGCACCAATTCATGTTGGCTGAAATTTTTCTCCCCTCTTTGTTGTGTTCACATCATGGCTTGGACATGCTTGTCCATACAATTTGCTCACTGAAATCCGATTCACTGATTTAAAAGGAAACTTGTATATGCTGCCATGTTTGTATGTTCATCTTGTAACTTGCTCGTCCCCATGCTATGTGTACCACTCATTCTTGCATTCATGAATATGCATACACATACACTTATTCACTCCCATTTACTTGTGCTTGTGCTTAAGCATACATTGTATATTGCCTGCTCCACTGCTACTTTGATCATGCTGAATCATGAAGACATGTGTTCATTTTAGCTGCTGCCTCCATGTATACATGTTGTATGTCCACTTGCTTTGTTGTTTCACATGACTGGGCTGATTGTCTTGATCCATGCTTGTATGACTTGCTCATGTTCATGAACACATGTATTTGCTGTTTTGTTTGTGTTATGTTGACTTGTTTGCTACATTGACCCATCTCTTTGAATTTGAGCTGTTTTGCACTTTGTATTGTGCTCGGCCATGTTTGTGTGCACTATCTACTTGCTTGACCATGGTTCGACCGATTTGAAATGAGTTGACTATGTTGACCATGCTGCATTGAGTCGAGATGGTCCATGTGGCTACTCCTCGGTTGCACACTGATTGGCGAGGCAGTGAACACGTGCATATCTATACACGTGTGTATATGCAGCCATCAGATAAGTTTTCATGTCCCCGTACTATATATATACTGTCTGCCTTGTGATATTTACAGTGTATCATTGTGAATATCACAAGATGTCTAGACACACTCAGATTGATTAATAAATCAGATCGAGTCATGAAAAATGATGAGAGACACACCAGAAATCTGAGGTAAATAAAATTTTAAAATAAAATTTATATTTGCATGTATTCAATTTTATTTCTATTGTAGTGTACTGTGTGTGTTTCATGTGACAGGTAAGCAGATGATGACTGGACTAACAGTGAAGATGCTGTGAAGATAGAATATTGAAGACAAGAACAATATGAAAATGTGTATATGAGTGAACGTCTGTATAACTGAGTGTGAGTGTCGTAGAGAGTAACTGTGTATTGAAATTGAATGTATTGAAATGTATATCAGTAATGTATATATAAATAGTGGAGTTGTAAATCTGTACTTTTTAAATATTGAAATAAAATATTCTATTCAAATAAATTACTCTATGAATATTTAAATTTCTGTATAGTTGTATTTTATTAAAATAGAAATATTATGTTCCTGTCTGTTGTGTAGAGTAACAGTACAGTAACAAACACATTTAAAATAATATTTATTTGCTTGTTATCATCAAACAAAAAACATATAATTGTGTATACAACTACGTCATATACAACAAGACTGAGTATTACAGCCTAGAGATTTATCCTTTGGAGCTTGAGATTTGCTAGAGATCCAGTCATCTATTTATTATTATGTAGTCATCTGCACCTCTGTCAGTATATTCTTGTATCAGTGAGATTTTATATTCAGCCTTTCGCTGTATCTGTATTTATATTTGTACTCTAAGATCATGCAAATTTAAAGATTTTGTAATATTGTACAAAAATTTATTTCTGTTGTGAGATATTCTGTGTTTTGTGCCCAGGATTCTGTGATGATTTATAGTTCAACTTCATAAGCAATAACAATCTGTCGTTTTGATCGGTTCGAGTTGATTTAATTACCGACATGGAGCGGGAAAAATGTTAGGTCGTTACAGTGTGGTATCAGAACCAGTTTATACAAAGCTTAGCTTATGTTGTTGAAATACTCATTAGAGATAGGGTAGTAATACCTTAGAATGAGTGAAAACATCTTAGAATCATACTCGAGAGAGCGTATTTAGAAAATAAAAATATTTTAAACGATTTTTAAGTGATTTTAAAAGGATTTTCTATATATGATATTAATTTAAAATTTTAGCCTTGTTTTAAAATATATCCTTATTTAAATTTCATTCCTTTGAACTCGTTCTTTTAGTTGAAACTCCTAGGTTAGATCTCCCGAATCTGAGTCTCGTTCCCTCTTAGAAATTTAGAATTCATCACTTCCTGAATCTTGAATTTTCCTATCTTCGATAAATCCATTGATTTGGTTCTCCCATTCGTTCAGCTCCTAGCATATATTCCAACCTTGCTCGAATTGAATCAAATTAAGGCTTGAGAATTTAAAACAAGCCTTGAATACACTTGGTTGTATTTAATAAACTGAATTGAAATTCCAATAGTATTGACTTGTATAAAAATTTAAGTAAATTGAAAATCTAATGGTAATGGGTTATATGTAAATTTGCAATACTATATGAAGGAAAAATTTATTGAATAAAATATGTGTGGACTCATAGGTTATATTAGTGTAAATAGGAATGCTCGATGACAGTAAAGGATAATAGAAATGAGTGTAAATGAGTATGCTTTGAACTAAAATTTTCTTATATGAAGCATGAAATTTATGATATTGACTGTAGTGCAAAATCAGAGATTTGGGCAGCGGAATACAAATAAACCCAATGATCTAGTCTGTCAACAATTTCAACAATACCAAAGAAAAATAAAATCAAGTAGCACAAATTATAAAGAGAACAGAAACAGAAAATAGAGGAAAGAACACACCAATTTTAACGTGGTTCGGCTTTGCCTACATCCACGGAGACCCAACAACTTTTATTTCTTAATGAAGAAATGAGTACAAAAGGATTACAATAGAGAGTAGACTAATAGTAGATTGCATACATCATACAATAACATGACCCCTACTTATATAGAGGGATTTCTTGGGGATAAAGAAGAGAAGTTTCTAGATGAAGATAAATAAATATAATATCTTCCTTGATTTGATTGGAGCATAAATGGATGGCGCAATTATGGTCTCAATCTCTTTCCCTGAGTAAATTGATTCTTCATTAATTGATTGATTGGCCATTTATTTTTCTTCCAAAAAATCTTCCTTTTATATCTTTCCATATACAAGCCAATTAATTGATTGACGATCAATCAATTTCTTTCCTTCTCCACTAATATTTGAATCATTAATTTCAATACTCCACCTTAATTCAAATATGGCAATCTTTCTTCATTATCTCATCTTCAACAATCAACATAGAAGTTATTGGGCCCAGCGCCCCGTGGCGCTCAAGTAACAGGAAGCAAACTGATCAAGTTTGAGCAATGCTCAAACTTGTCCTTTGGAAGTGACTTGGTAATCATATCTGAAGGATTATCCAAAGTACCCACCTTCAATAATTTGATCTTGCTTCGTTCTTCCTCAAGCATAAGAAAGAAGCCTCTAACATCAATGTGCTTTGTCCGTGAACTATAAGCCTGATTCTCAACAAGATGAATCGTACTCTGACTGTCTGAAAATAGCTTCACTGTCTACTGTGCCATTGAAAGATCATCCAACAACTGAAGTAAGTAAAATCCTTCCTTTGTTGCTTCCACAATCAATATCAACTCTGCTTTGATAGTGGACAAAGCTGTGATAGACTGCAACTTTGATCTCCACGAAATCGAGCCTATGCCAAGTGTAAAAACATAGCCCGACACCGACTTCCGTCCATCTCTATCCCCAGCGTAATCTGAATCACAGTATCCTCTAAGAGAGATGTCTACATCTACTCCACCATATAACAAGCCAACAGAAGAAGTGCCACGAAGATATCTGAGTATCCACTTCACTGCTTGCCAATGCTCTTTACCTAGGTTAGACATATATCGACTGACAACACCAACTGCATGGGCCAAATCTGGTCTGGTGCACACCATTGCATACATGAGACTACCAACAACACTAGAATAAGGTATACTATGCATATCCCTTTTGTCTTCATCCGATGTGGGACACATATCTTTGGATAGCTTGAATTGAGAGCCTAATGGAGTAGCCACCAGTTTAGCATTCTCCATAACGAATCGAGATAGGACTTTCTCGATGTATTGAGTTTGAGTGAGCCTCAAAACTCTTTGCTTTCTATCCCTCTGAATCTCCATCCCTAAAATTCTCTGTGCGTTTCCCAAATCTTTCATCTCAAATTCCTTACTGAGCTCCATCTTCAACTCCGAAATTTTAGACATGCTCTTAGAAGCTATCAACATATCATCAACATAAAGTAACAAATAAATGATGTCATCGTTACATTTTTAAAATAGACATATTGGTTTTTAAAGCTTCTAGAGTAACCATGTGAGATCATAAACTTATCAAATTTCTTATACCACTGTCTAGGAGACTGTTTTAAGCTATAAAGAGATTTGTTAAGTTTACATACATGACCTGGCCTGCTGCTATCAATGAACCCCTCTGGCTGCTATAGGTAAATATCCTCCTTAAGATCACCATGCAAGAATGCTGTCTTGACATCTAGTTGTTCCAACTCCATGTCTAAGTGAGCAACCAATGCCAAAAGAATGCGAATGGAAGTGTATCTAACAACTAGAGAAAAAATATCATGAAACTCCACATCTTTCTTCTGAACATAACCCTTCGCCACTAATCTTGCTTTGTACCTCAAGTCACTATTGCCGCCATCTTTCACCTTAAAGATCCATTTACATCCAATTGGTCTCTTGCCGGAAGGAAGTGGCACTAAATCCCAAGTGTGATTTTTGAGCAAAGACTCAATCTCCTCCTCCATTGCTACTAGCCAACTGGATCTATCAACTGAACTAATGGCACCTCTGTAGTCTCTTGGTTCATTATGAAATATGCTTAATGCATAAGCTGCCATGTCATCAAAGTCAATATCGTCAATGCTTAATCCCACAAAATCATCGAGCCATGTAGGTCTTTTCTTCTCTCTCATTGGTCGAGTTTGAATTTGAGCTCCACCTTGAGGTTGATCTTCTGTCTCTTCCCTATCAATCACGGTGTCATCGAAATCACCATTTTTACTCGTATGGAAGTCTGATGATCTGCCTTGTGTTTGGTATTCTGAATTTGTCGTCTCAACATCATCATTAACTGAAGAAGAAGGCTCCACCTTCAACATAGCCTTCTCATCAAATGTAACATGCCTACTAGTAACAATCGTCTGGGTAGTAGGACACCACATCTTATAACCTTTAATTCCTTTCTTATATCCAAGAAAAATACACTTGTGCGACCTTGGATCTTACTTCCCTTTGCTCTCATGCACATAAGCTGGAAAACCAAACACTCTGAGAAAGGAATATGATACAGGCTCTCCCTTCCATACTTCTTCAGGAATCTTCATATCTATGGCGGTAGAAGTTGTGCGGTTGATAAGGAAAACTGCCGTAGATAATGCTTCTACCCAAAATCTCTTATTTAATCCCGCAGTCAGCCGTAAGCAACGAGTTCTTTCCAACAAATTCCGATTCATTCTCTCTGCAACCCCATTTGACTGAGGATCTCATGGTGTGGTGTAATGTCTTTTGATTCCCTCGGACTCACAAAATTTGATTAATTTTTGAGAAGTGAATTCACCACCATTATCTATAACGAAGAACCTTCACTTTCTTTCCAGACTGCTTCTCAAAAAGAGATTTCCAACTTTGAAACCTATAAAAAGTTTCATCTTTGGACTTCGTAAAGTAAACCCATACTTTTCTAGAAAAATCATCAACAAACGAAACGAAATACCTGGATCCTCCATAAGATAGGCATGGTGCGGGGCCCCAAACATTAGTATGAACATACTCTAAAACATCTTTAGACTTATGCTTTGCAATGCCAAAAGAAACCTTTGTCTGCTTTTCAAGTACACATCCTTCACAAAAGTCAAGTTTTGAATGATGAACACCGTCAATCAAGCCTCGCTTTCTCAATACTTTTAAACTGCGCTCTCCAATGTGGCCCATACGAAAATGCCACAATCTAGTAGAATCGGAATCAACTGAATCAATAACTGAAGCAGACTCTGCAACATCAGTTGTACCCTTCAGCAAATATAGATTTCCAGCTTTTACCCCTTTCATTACTATCAATGGGCCATTTGTAATTTTTAATGAATCTTTTTCTATTACACAATTTAAGCCAAAATTGCACAATGCTCCAATTGAGATCAAACTACGCCTTAAATCAGGCACATGCCTGACATCACATAAAGTACGAACAACACCATCAAACATCCTGATTTTTACTGTTCCAATACCAATCATGCGACAAGAATTATTATTTCCCATGAGAACATCTCCTCCATCAAATTGACGATAAGTGGAAAAAGAGTGCCTATCAGGTGTCATGTGATAGGATGCTCCCGAGTCAATAATCCACAAAGTACTCTTCATAGGAGAGGCGGAAACTGTAAAAATGCCAGGATCATTATCTGAATCTGATGCCTCCGTTGTAGATGTTGAAGCCTTCTGGGGAACAGCTCTGTTTTTATTCTCCAACTTGGGGCAACTTGCAATATAACGTCCAGGTTTTCTGCAATAATGACAAACTCCCTTCCGGGCTCCTCTTGACTAAGATCTGGACTTTGCTCTATCTCCACCATAATTGGGTCTACTTTTACTTCTTCCTCTCTGTGCAATAAGGCTTTCAGAATCATTCTCCATGCTCATGCTTGCTAACTTTCCTTGCAACATCTCGTTATGCAAATTTGTCTTCACATCCTCCAAGCAAATAGACTTACGTCCGTAGATCATATAGTTAACAAAAGTGTTATACTCAGTAGGTAAAGAACATAAAAGAATAATAGCTTGTGCCTCATACTCAATCTTTACATCAGCTGCTCGAAGATTCATGACAAGTGTGTTGAGGGGATCTATATGAGCAAATACATTTGTTTCGGGCCTCATTTTGAAAGAATAAATTGTTGTTGTAAGATGATGCGGTTAGTGAGAGACTTGTCGTTGAACTTTCTCTGAAGAGCATCCCACAATTCTTTAGCAGTTTTCACATGAGAAAACTCTCTAAGTACTTCATCAGAAATGCTAAGCTGGATGGTAGTAAGAGCATCCTCTTCCAATTCTTCTAACTCTTCAGGTGCTAATTTTTTCAATTTCTCTGGATCTAAGACAACCTTAAATGTCCTCTCTTTCTTCAGCACCGCTTCCATCTTCATCTTCCATGTGCCAAAATCCCCTTTTCCATCAAATCTAGCAACTCCATAATTTGTAGCGCTTCTACCACCGTTATTCTTTGTGAAATTTGACATGGTTGAAAAAGTCTTTGAACATGACAACTTGCTCCGATACCAATCTGTAGTGCAAAATAAGAGATTTGGGCAGCGGAATACGAATAAACCCAATGATCTAGTCTGTCAACAATTTCAACAATACCAAAGAAAAATAAAATCAAGTGGCACAAATTATAGAGAGAACAAAATCAGAAAATAGAGGAAAGAACACACCAATTTTAACGTGGTCCGGCTTTGCCTATGTCCACGGAGACCCGACAACTTTTATTTCTTAATGAAGAAATGAGTACAAAAGAATTACAATAGAGAGAAGACTAATGGTGGATTGCATACATTATACAATAACATGACCCCTATTTATATAAAGGGATTACTTGGGGATAAAGAATAGAAGTTTCTAGATGAAGATATATAAATATAATATCTTCCTTGATTTGATTGGAGCATAAATGGATGGCGCAATTATGGTCTCAATCTATTTCCCTGAGTAAATTGATTCTTCATTAATTGATTGATTGACCATTTATTTTTCTTCCAAAAAAACTTCCTCTTATATCTTTCCATATGCAACCCAATTAATTGATTGACAATCAATCAATTTCTTTCCTTCTCCATTAATATTTGAATCATTAATTTCGACATTGACTTGGTTAAATATTTCTATATATTAAGATTTTATAAGCGAGCAAACACTAAATTTAAAGTTTTGGAAATAATACGTATTTGAAACCGAAAATGCAAAAAGTAACCTTATAGATGTTTTAAAACTTTATATGATTTTCTCTTGTAAATCACAAGATGGTATATATGTATACGATTGTAATCAAATTCGACAAAAGAAATAAGTGGGGGAGTTGCATAATTTCTCTGCTTAAAGATTTTACAATAAGATATGTTTTGAAATGTACTATTTCGTCGTATATTTAGGAAATTTATACATACCGATTGCTCTAAAAAGAAGAGTTTCGAGTACTATATTTGACGTTAAGATTGGACTATTAGGTACGTGAAGATTTAGACATACGCCTAGCTAACATATTTACTTAATCCTGTATGTACAGATAGATATAGAATGACACTCTAGTCACTTGGAAATAATTCTGGCGATGACTGCAGCATCACCAAAATTTATTTCGGAGTTTCAAAGCTGAGAAAGATATATGGTTCTAGTTGAAACGTTAAATTTGATACTTAAACTATTTTGTAAATATCTGGAAGTGTTTAATAAAAATATAGAGAATATTAATGTGTAAAAGAAAAGGAAAAAAACTTGAACTTAAAGAAATAAACGAATTTATAAATAAGGATATATGTTCCTAAATTATTTGGAAAATTAGGCAAACGACGAATTTTTCTGAACTTGCCATGACAGTTCGTCATGGAAATCATTAACCATATTTATAGCAACCAAGTTACCATACTGTGTGGTATCAAACTTCACTTGGAAATCCTATAATCTATTTTTATTTTTAAAGCATGTCTGCTTTTACTTCAGTCCCACCATAAACTACTGGTACCACTCTCAAATCGCAACCAAGGACCTGTCCATTGTGTTTCTTTATTCTTCAAAACCTTGTTGGTTTATCCCAAATATGGAGAAACTTTTTAGGCTTTAGTATCTTTTATTAGCATCATTCAGGGAAATTACCACGTTGTAACTTATTGCAGTTCCCGAAGATTGTGACATTTTATTTCTATTATATCAATTAATATATTTGGCTATTGGAAAGAGGAAAAGAGAAAAATAACTAGTATTACCGCACAACAGTGGGAAAACCAACCGTAAAATGTTTAATATAAAATATAAAATTATTTGTAAAACATAGTTTAAGTTAGATTTTACTTAAAAATTATAGGGTATTTTAAAAGAAAACGGAATTAATTAAAAAAGTGCAAAATTCAATTAAAGTGGTGATGCCTGAAGTATCTGTAAATAACATAAAACCAAAATTTAATCAATTTACCGTTCAATATAAACCTGATATTAGTCCCAACATTGGTCAGGCAAACCTTATATTAGTCAAACATCAAATATTTATACGTTCGACTCAGACTAACTAGCAGTAAAGTATAAAAAACATATACACAAAAACCTGATAATATCCGCTCTTGTAACAGCTTCTTAGATGATAACCAATAACGTTTTGTTCATTTATCATCATAAGATAATGATCTGTTTAAAGTTGACATAATAATGTGAACATAGTCATTCTTTTCCGCTCAAATTGCGTTATGTCAATATTGAGTAAACCGGCATAAATAAAACATAATCATTACCACTGGCGATTTCATTTCTGATACAAAACTAAACTTACCAAAACTGAAGCCATGTTTGTCCATGAGAACTTTATTAACCATGATTATTCCTACAGAAGTCACAATATTGAACAACCATGAAGAGCCTTATTAAGCATGACTATTCGTTCCTATAGAAGTCACAATACTGAACAACCATGAAGTAGCATCTAACGCAAATTGAATGATTTTGACATTGGAAAACTGCTTGAGAGAGGCAAATTTGGCCATGTTTATTTGGCTAGAGAAAAGAAGAGCAACCACGTAGTGACATTAAAAGTCCAATTCAAAAGCCAACTCAAAACAATCCCAAATTGAACACTAGTTGTGTCGTGAAGTAGAGATACAAAGTCGCCTTCATTATCCAAACATACTTCGCCTATATGAATCAGCATGGTGCTGCCTGCTCAATTCATTCTCTTTCTACAGAAGATAAAATGATACTTGTAAAGTCAGACAAAATAACAAAATTATAATGGAGTACAAAAATATAATACATAAATGCTTCATTGTCTTTCTACAGAAGATAAAATGATACTTCTAAAGTCAGATAAAATAAAACAAAATTATAATGGAGTACAAAAATATAATATATAATATATAAACACAAACCCGGTGTTCTTCTTCACGAAGGATTTGCTTCCTTTCCAAGCGCTTCTTATATGCCTCTTCGATTAATGGTTTTCCTTCTTCTTTTTTCGCCCATTCCATATAATCCATGGTTTTAGCTTAGCTTCTGCATTTTTTTCCCCTTCTCTTTTTTAGCTGTTCACTTAAAGCCTAATTTCCTCCTAGATTTGGCCGAAAATGAAAGATGCAAAATAAATCAACAGTGAAAACAAACCAGGATAAACGTCAAATCAAATCTAGAGTTGCAGAAAGAGAAATATATATACAAGCACAGGCGTCTTTCCCTTCCTTTTAGGACGCTTCTCATTCTCTAGTAATAAAACTTGAGCCTCCCTACGTTTCTTCTCCTCAATTTCACAAGTGATTCTCTGCTCTTGCCTCCATGTATATTCAGTGGCAAGGCGCTTATGCTGCGCCTCTTCAGTTATTGTTAGACCCAAAAGTGGTTCTAACACCCAAATTGATTAAAAGCAAAATGAAATGAGATAAAAATAAAAATGAACACACAGGATTTATAGTGGTTCGGCGAAGAAATGCCTACGTCCACTTATCTTTCACTATATTCAATGATTCAGTTGCAGATACAATGTAAGCTTCACTCAATTCCACTCACAACTCACTTATATTCACTCAATAGACTAAAACAAGTAATGAAAGAAGATTTGGATTCTCCGGGAGTAATGGAGTTCGGATTACAGGGGTGGTTGAATTCTCAAAGTGCCTAAAAAAGATCCTTTTCTTTGTCTCCAGATGGGGTATTTATAGGTGTGAATTTGCTCAAAACTTGATCCGGGTCGGGGCCACGTGTCGTCCATCCCATTAGCTTCGGGTTCGGATGAATTATTGTGTTGACAACGCATCAAAGTAACGAACGTTATGGGTAGGAACTGGTCACAGCCGGTCCGGATATCCAGGCGCTTTTGCAGGAGAATAATATGGAACATGGGCTCGGGTCGGAGATACACAAATAAGGGGTTCGGATCGGGATACCCGATCCGACCCGGATTGGCCTGGATGCAACGCTCTCTTCTTCTCTAATCTGCTCCGCTCCGATCTATTTCCGTGGCAAACAGGTGGCTTTCCGATCAATTGAGATTATGTTGCCCTCCGATCCGATTAGATATGCCTTACCAATTTCCTCAGCAGCAGATCACCGATCCGAACAGAAGATTCTATCCGACCCGAACCGATATGTTGCTCTGACCCGACCCGAACAATCGCTGCTGTCCAATCTAGGTTGTAGTGTCTTCTCCAATCCGAACCGAAGTCTTCTAATTAAAAAATGCTCTTCAATGTCCGATTTCTTGACTTTGTGTTGCCTAGTTCACAAAGTAGGCTAACACTTTGCCCCCTCAAAGGATGCTTCTATTGGAAATGGAGCATGCTTTGACTGCCATAGCGCAAAAGCTTCATCCTTCCTTTTGAATTCACACGCTAAGTTGTCGTACTTCATCCTGTTCGGTTCGGATTCCGACCCGAACGGATTTCTGGCTTGGGTTCCGACCCGAACAGATCTCCTTCCTCCTGTACTCTGCGATGAACCAGTGGGCCATGCTGTGTTACTGGGCTTTTCGAGCCGGTCCGATCGGGAATACGAATGGTCAGCTTGTTTTTTATATAAATTCACTTCTTCTCTCTTCTTTTCTTTCATTCACTGTTTTTGCTTATCCGAACCGATTCCATATCGAAGCCCTAGCCTTCCCAAGAAACTTCAAAATTTTCACTCCCATCTTCGAAACAAATACATAGGTAGTCTTGTAATCTTGAATCTTGTTGCCATAATCGCTTTTAATTTACATCCACGGTTAGTTTGAACGATTTTAGCAAAGTAATTGAATAATTCCATCACTACGTCTTCTTCCATCCTCCGCCTTCGTCGTCAATGGCATCGACGCCATTTCGAAGCGTTGGAGGAAAGTATTGAAGCTCGTTATTGAAAACTTGAGTGCTTAATCTCTCGACTTTAATTAAGGATTGGGATTTCGAGTTGGGTTCGCTACTTAAGAGGAGGAAGAGGAAGGAAACTGAAGAAGATTGGTTCGGGTAGGGGAACAGTAGGAGAAAAAGGAAAAAAAGAGAGAAATTCACTGAGCCGGATCGGGTCGGAGCAATAGGGCCAAGAAATGAGTCTTAACTTGTTTGATCGGGTCGGATCGGATCTACGAATACAACGAAGGTCAAGACTTATGCGCTCGGATCGGACCCGGTTGCGAAACAAAAGAGAGAATGGGAGTCTGGTTATCCAGGTTAATCCGACCCGCTCCGGGTGTCAATCTCCGAACCGATCCGGATATATCTCTCTAAGCATGGGCCTTTGCTTATCCGATCCGAACCTGGTGTCTGCGTCCGAACCGAACACTACTCAATCTAAAACACAAACTTTCGTCCAGCCATTTAAAAGATATTACTTCCAACTTCATGAACAGTTAGGATAGTGCCTTGCGGACATAAATGAACATTAAGAACTACCCTGACTATCACTTTCTCTTCAAAGTTTCGTCTTACATTGTTGCGCTTTTACTTTGCATTTCTCACATTTACTGCACACATTTTAGTTCACACACATACACAGGGGGGTACGGGCTAATTTACTCTAATCCGTGCTATTGCTTCTTCAATAGTTCTGTGACAATGAGGCCCAGACGTTCTTCTAGACTAGCTGAGAGGAAAGAAGCCCCGGAAACTTCTAACAAAATCACTCTTGAGGATATATCTTCTTCTTCGGATCCAGAATGGGACAGCGAGGGTCCAGATTACGGGGTTGGACATCGGGAAAGCGACGAGGTGTCTTCAGAGAATGAAGTTTCTCTGGGCTTTGAGGAGGAAGGAGGGATTGGTGACGATCGAGCCCCTGATGAATTTGAATCAGCCATTATATTGGAATCACCTTCGGACTCCGTTGAATCAACAATCGAAAACGATCGACTTATCCGAATTTGCTTAAAATACGGGATAATGAAAAGGGACACTCTAGTGCCTTCACGCTCTGACCGTCCCCACAACCCTCCAGAAGGATATATGGCGGTCACTCGATTAATGTGCATGGTCGGTGCCATTCCTCCATTCTCTCCTTTCATCGTTGATTTCTTAAGACAAATGCGGATTTCCCCCATGCAATTGCACCCCAATTCATATGCATATCTGCACACCTTGTACATAGCATATCGTGAAATCTTAGGCATAGAGCTCACGTTCGATGACGTTCACTTCTTCTATAATTTCAGGCATCGGACTCGAGAGACTCCATCCTTCTGCTACTTTGAATCAGTTCCAAAAAGGAAGATAATCTCTGCACCATTTAGCAGTAAAGCTGGAGACTCCAGACTAGAATGGTTCTACGTGAAGCGACAGCCTGGATGCGCCAGTAGATGGACAAAATCAAGTAAAGCACTGATTTTCTAAATCCGGGCTCTATACACTTGAATCATCATCTTGACTTGTTTTCCTTTTTGTTTGCAGTCGACAACCCCAAACAGATATCAGATCAGGTGTTCGTTGATCGGATGCACCGACTTCTTAATGGCGATCAGAAATTCTTGACTATCGACGAAGTCCTTAAAGACGAATACCTTCACTTTCATGGGCTGCTATCCGTTTTTCGTAGCATCGGTCATGGGACGGTCCCTTACGCATACATTCCTCTAGTGGAGGTAGTTCCAGAGACAGGAGAAGGCTCGGGAATTCCTACAGTGCCTCTTCAAACTTCACCTTCTCCATCTTCTACACAAGATGATGAATTGGCTAATCTGGCCGAAAAGCATCGTGAAGGATATATTGCCCCCGAGGAAACTACTTCTCTAGACAAGTCAAAATCCTCCCAAGAGTCGCCACTTCATGCTTCCGAGGAGGATGTTCCTAGTACTGATGAGCAAATATTTCAGGGTTTGGGGGATCTCCCCTTACCTGAGACTATATACACTTCAGAGGATTTCAGGAAGGATCCTCTAGTCTTCACCTCTTCTGAAGAGACCACTCCCGCTAAGGCCAAAGAGCATGCCCGTACTAGTCTAGCTTCAGACTCGGGTCGGTTGGGGGAAACACACCACTTAGGATACACTTTACACAACAACATCAACATTCATTGCACTTCTTTCTCCGTGAATCCATTAATTCTAAACTTCGTTTATTTTATCGTGCAGGTACGATGTCTCGATCTTACTATGACATAAGAAAGCTTCGTCGCAGCATGTCCAATCCTCCTCAGGATGCCGAGTATGACCGTCGTGATGATCGCGGCAGGGATGAGAGAAGGCCTTACGATCCTTATCGCTCTCGACCCTCGCGTTCTCGCTCACCAGTTCGGCCAGAACAAGAGAAATACAAGGGTTATCAGAGCCGCAGGGAAGAGGACAGACCACCATCTAAAGACTCCACTTCTTCCCATGAAAAGCGGAGTAGAGAGAGAACTCCTCCAAAGGAAACTGGGTCTCGAAGTAAGCACAAGGTCCCTGCCACTAAACGACCTAGGACGGACAAAGAGACTACTGAATCCTCTTCACACAAGGACACCGAATTATCAATTCCCGCTCCTCCCCCACTAGATGCGGGAACTGCAGTAAAGCTGGCATATTTAGAGGAGCAATTTCCCGAGCACAACTTCGAGACTTTGACCTTTTTACCTACCCATGAACCCATTTCTTCTAATAGGGCAGATGAAGCCAAAGCAAAGATTGATTTAGTGGAAAAACAATATACCGAGATGTTCAAGTATTCACGCAATCTTTCTAGAATCATCCGCACCCTAATCACAAATACCGATTCAATGCAAAAGACCGCGGAGGAGGATGCCAAGGCTTTAAAAGCCCTAGGAAAAGATTTGGAAGACACTCAAGCTCAACTAGTTGTCGCTCAAAGGGACGCTTCTAACTTCAAACAACAATTCGAGGACATGCAAAAACGTTATCATGACTTGCTTGAATCCCACACTCAGAAGCACTCTGAATTAAAAAAGCAAGCTGACGAGGCCAAGTCAGAAGCTGCTAAGACACGCCTTGCTGATGCTGAGCTTGAACGGAAAAACATCGAGTTAGCAAAGAAGAGTGCTGAACTAGAAAAGAAGAACGCTGACTTGGCTTCAAAGCTGTTGGAGGCAGAAAACAGAGCTGCCCTGGCCGAGGGCAATGTGGAGTGCGCTATTAAATCTACGGAGGAAGCCCGCAAGCAATTATCTGAGGCGGAAGCTGAGATTCAAGGTTTCGGCGAACTAATGATTGAATTCTTCGCACATATTATTCGTCGCCGAAACATTTCTTGGATCGAAGATTACCCATCCACTCTGGTTCAAGTATGGAATCAGATCATCGAGTGGGAAAAAGAGGAACTGAAGGTCAATTCCATAGATGAAGATAAGCTGATGGAGAAATACTTAAGAGATGATGAACCGGAGCGCCTAGCTGAAGGACGCCGCCTTATTGCTGAGGCCATGGAAGAAGAGAGACGGAAGTCTAAACAACAAACTGTTCTCAAATCTGGTTCCTCTTCTTCTGCCCCTGTAACTTCTGAAGTAGAGGGGTATGATCCTGAAAATCCGGGAATTCCCCGAACAACTCTGCTATCCCCTATTCCTGAAACAGCACCAGAGGTAGTAGTCACCCCTGCCGAGAAGTCTTCGGAAGGTATCCCTACCTTTTCTCCTCAATTTGCCAGGGCTATTTCTTCCTTTCGCCACATAATTGAACAATCGATGAGAGACCCATTGTTTTCGCCTGAGTTGATAACTGTTGCTTCTCATTCTGTAGGTGTTGAATCATCCGTAAAGACAGATGTGACTCAGGGAGCCACCGCTGGGACAAAGCCCGCAGATAAGGCCAAAAAAGGGGAAGACAAGGCTGCTTCTATAGACTTGGGAGAAGGAAATGAGCCAACTAAGGTCGCCACTCCCCATGGTGAAGAAATGATAGCATCTTTGAAGTACGATGGTGGAGACGGGGGGCATGAAGAGGAACCAGAAGTTGCAATAGTCGGGGAGTCAAAAAATGCTGATGACGTTACCTTGGCTGCAATGAAAGTCGATCAAGACAAACGCTTGCAACTAAAAGCTGAAGAGCTAGACCCCGAAGTCCTCAAACCCCTCGCAGTCGTGGATGCGGGATCAAGGTTAGTTGTTAAGCTCTCAACTAGATCTATTACGGAGGAACTCGCTAAAAAATCTTCTCTTGATTCCAGCGCCCCGCCCTCCGGGAAGAAGTCTACTGGCTCCAGCACCGCATCTTCAGGAAAAAAGAAGTCAAAACGAATCTTGACGGAGGCTGAGAAAGAAGCAAAGGATGCGGAGAAAGCTGCCAAGAAATCCAAGGCTCATTCGAAATCTAAATAGTGGATTGCCTTGTATCTTTTTAGCATTTGGTGAACCAATAATTGCTACTACAAAAGTAGCTCCTGCATTTTCTTTTTTAGCTATTTTCCTGTACAAATTCATTCATCTGTAAATAAAAATAATTCACTTTTTGCAATGTTTGTTTGTTAGTAGTTCTGCGCTTATGTAAAAATGCATGTCTATAGTTGTGAAACGAAGTTGTGGAGGGGGGAAACATGCGTATACACACGCGTCCCCAGTCAATTCCCACAAACTATTTAATGCTTAGTCGAGCAATCTGAATGCTCCCGATTCTCTGACGGGATAGCATTTCTTGTGCCGTCGGTACCTGCCGCTTTTTCTGGCATTTCTTTTATACTCTCTCTCTTTCTTTTGAGAGTTAGAGTTCGAGCTCAGTCATCTATTTATTCTCCGGTCTTTCAACGGAGAAAGATTTCTTTCTCAGCACTCAGTCGGAGACGCCTTTATACTCTCTTTCTCTCTGGAAAGTTAGAGTTAGGAGAAGAATTTCTTTTTCAGCGCTCAGTCGGAGACGCTTTTATACTCTCTCTCTCTCTGGAGAGTTAGAGTTAGGAATGTCGTTTTCTCATTCTTTTATGTTTTATCGCACAAATAGTCGTTGTGCTTCTTTTTATGTCTGAACTGTTTTCAACCCTTTTTAGGTTGTGAATTATCCTGTATCTTATAATCACAACAGAATAATTGATAAATGTATATATGTAAGGCATAAAAGTAAATAACACACAGTATTTTTATAGTGGTTCGGCTAAGTCGTAGCCTACATCCACTTTATAGTTCTTCATTCATATCGTCAGATTTTCCCAAGGCAAGTCGCGCCTTATTACAGAGTTCATAGGAAAAATAACACAAAGTACAGCATTTCTAATCCAAATATCGCATTAAGTGCTGGGCATTCCATGCTCTGGGGACTTCTTCGCCATCCACGGTCGTTAACTTGAAGGTTCCTTTTTCAAGTTTCCGTTGAATGACAAAGGGTCCTTCCCATTTTGGACCAAGGTGAGGAAGGGATGGAAAGACTCTTTTTAGCACCAAATCTCCTGGTTCAAAAGTCCTGAGGCGAACTTTTTTGTCGTAATAGCGTGCCATCTGACGCCGATGTCTTGCTGCACGCAAATCTGCTTCGTCCCTTTTCTCTTCGAATTCATCAAGAGACTCAAGTAAAAGTGCCTGATTTGTCATCGGGTCATAATATGTCACCCTGTGGGAAGGAACTTCTAGTTCAACTAGAATTACAGCTTCTGAGCCAAAGGAGAGAGAGAAAGGGGTATGACCGGTGGCCGTTTTAAATGTTGTTCGATATGCCCACAAAGCTAGGGGCAATTCATCAACCCACTTTGCCTTTGCACGCTCTAATCGCTTCTTGAGGATGGATTTTATTACTTTGTTTATTGCCTCTACTTGCCCATTCGATTGCGGATAGGCAACTGCAGTATATCGTTTGTCTATCTTATACTTCTGGCAGAAATTTCTGAATTCAGTACTATCAAATTGGGTCCCGTTGTCAGTTATAATCGTCCTTGGGATCCCGAACCGGCATATAATATTTCTGACCACAAAACTTATCACCTTTCTTGTTGTGATCTTGGTCAAGGGCTCAGCTTCCACCCACTTCGTAAAATAGTCCACGGCTACTATTGCATACTTAGCTCCTCCTTTAGCAATTGGTAGAACTCCAATGATATCAATCCCCCATGTGGCAAATGGCCAAGGACTCACCATTGATTTAAGTTGGGTCGACGGTGCCCTGGGGATTTTAGCGAATCTCTGGCACTTATCGCAGCGTCGTGAATAATCAGCTGCATCTTTATTGATCGTAGGCCAGAAGTATCCATACCGCAATATCTTCTTTGCTAAAGTTTGACCTCCTGTATGATCTCCACACTCACCTTCGTGTACTTCTCTTAGTACACGCTTGATGTCGTCGTGTGCTATACATCGTAACAGGGGCATAGAAAATCCTTGCCTATAGAGAGTATCATCTTGTATGACATATCTGGTAGCTTTGCGAACTACAGCTCTTTTCTCACTCTTCTTCGATGGGAGTGTCCCATTCTTAAGGAAATTCTTAATTGGAGTCATCCACGACTCCTTCTCTGGTTCCGCTTCAAAAGCGAATTCAATTTCCATTGACTCAAAGCTTGGCGATTCCAACGTTTCAATTGGAATTATTTCAGTCTCTTCTGGGTTGTCGGAACTAGCCAGCTTTGCCAGTCTATCCGCTTTCTGGTTTTCAACTCTGGGAATATGTGTGATGTTGTACCGCTCTAAGCTATTCAATAGCTCTTTCACTTTCTTGAGGTAGGCGATAAGTCGAGGTCCTCGAGCCACAAATTCCCCTCGCACTTGGCAAACAACAATTTTAGAGTCACAGAATATGTCTAACACTTTTACTCCAAGGTCTTTTGCAAGCTTCAGCCCGGCAATCAGGGCTTCATATTCAGAGTCATTGTTAGTCGCCGAAAATTCTAATCGCAGGGCGTAATATAACGACCGTCCTTCGGGAGTGACTAAGACAATTCCAGCTCCGGACCTTCGGTTGTTCTTGGCTCCATCTGTATATAGTTTCCACGGATCTATCTTTAACTCCTCCTCGGACTTAACCACTCTGTCATTGATTACTTCCTCCTCTGGAACGGTGAACTCCGCAATAAAGTCTGCTAGAGCTTGCCCCCTGATCGACCTTCGTGGTTGAAAATTCAAATCAAACTGACTTAGTTCTATGTTCCACTTGATCAACCTTCCCGATGCTTCGGGTCTCTGCAACACCTGCCTCAAGGGCTGGTCGGTGTATATGGTTATTGGATGAGCTTGGAAATAGTGACGAAGTTTTCGGGATGCGATTAGGAGGCTGTAAGCAAGCTTCTCAATCTTTGGATAGTTGCGCTCTGCCGCTGCTAATTTCTTGCTTACATAATACACTGGCCTTTGTACTTTGTCTTCTTCTCGAACCAGGGCTGTGCTGACGGCGTGAGCCGAGACTGCCAAGTAAACAAACAATTCTTCGTGATCTACGGGCTTTGATAAAATCGGCGGTTTCTCTAGCAGTTCCAATAGATTTCGAAAGGCCTCAACACAGTCCGGAGTCCACTCGAAGTTCTTCTTTCCTCTTTTAATCAAATCAAAAAACGGAACACATTTGTCTGTGGCTTTGGAGATGAATCTACTCAGCGCCGCTACTTTCCCTGCAAGACTTTGGACGTCTTTAATTCTCCTCGGCTCTTCGATATTTCTAATTGCTGCTATCTGGCTAGGGTTGATTTCAATTCCTCGGGAGCTTACAATGAAGCCAAGGAACTTTCCCGATGCCACTCCAAATGAGCATTTCAGAGGATTCAATTTCATCCGATACTTTCGCAGGATACCAAACATTTCTGCCAAATCTTGCGTATGGCTGGAGGACTGTTTCGATTTGACAAGCATATCATCCACATAAACTTCCATAGTTTTTCCTATTTGATTATAAAACATTCTGTTCACCAAGCGCTGATAAGTAGCTCCAGTGTTTTTCAATCCGAATGGCATTACAACATAACAATATAATCCCAAATTCGTAATGAAGCTCGTATGTTCTTGGTCTGGTACGTGCATAGGAATTTGATTGTACCCAGAATATGCGTCCATGAAAGAGAGAAGTTCATGACCTGCTGTCGAGTCTACAAGCTGGTCAATCCTGGGAAGTGGGAAACTATCTTTTGGGCAAGCCTTGTTTAAATCTGAAAAGTCAATGCAAGTCCGCCACTTTCCATTTGGCTTCTTTACCAAGACGGGATTCGATATCCAGTCGGGATATGTCAAATCTCGAATAAATCCATTCTGCTTCAACTTCTCTACTTCCTCTTTGAGAGCAGCCGACCTCTCTGGGCCCAGCATGCATCTCTTTTTCTTCGCAGGCGGATGTTTCGGATTTACATTCAATTTGTGACTTATAATAGATGGCGATATCCCACACATGTCAGCATGGGTCCAGGCAAACACGTCTAAGTTTGCCTTCAAAAAGTCCGTTAGTTCTTTAGCTCGACGTGGACCCAATTGAGAACCAATTTTCAAGACTTTTGTCGGATCAGCTTCATCAATGGGAATTTCCACTGTCGCTTCATTAGGAGTTGCATTCCTAGCCTCTGGTTCCTCGTCTTTTCTGGGATCCAGGTCTTCAGGTGTTCCTTTGGGCAACTCCTTTGGGGTCAATCTCTCTAATTGCTATGCCGAGCCCCCCTTTGAGGGAGATGAGGCATCCTTACTCTCAACGTTAAGTCCTTTCATCAACATCTTTAGTTCGGCCACATAGCAGCCCGTCCGGAAACTTGATCCCCTCTCATTACTCCAGTTCCGGCTTCGGTTGGGAACTTAAGTAACAAGCACCAAGGGGCGATACAAACTCTGAATTCAGCGAGGGCAGGCTTCCCCAAAAATGCATTATAAGGCGAATCTACGTCCAATACTACGAACTGAAGCATCCGCACTCTTCTACGTTCTCCTTGCCCCAGGGTCACGGGCAACTCTATGTATCCCATGGGAGCTGTCGACGCCCCGTTGAAGCCTCTGATCCATCCTTCACATGGTTTCAGATCTTCAGATTCAAGATTCATCTGATCAAATGACTTCTTGAACAAAATATTAACGGAACTTCCGTTGTCTACTAACACCTTATGGACCAAGGCCGGCCCAATGGTGGTAGTAATAACCAACGGATCATTGGTGGGTGATTGTATCCCAGTATTGTCTCGGCTGCGAAATACCACATCGTCAAACATGGTCTTCTGTTGTTTTATGGGGGTGACATCTTCCAAATCATCACCTTCATTCACGTCTAGATGCTTGGCAGCATTCACATATTGATCCATTGATCTGAAACTTCGGATTGCTGGGTGAGGTCCGCCTACTATGGAGTTGATAACAATTCCTTTACCTTTCTGTTGCGTTGTAGGCTTGGGAGCAGGTAGAATCTGTTTTGGAGCCTGCTCTCCTTGCCCCCTGTCCCTCGGGGCAACCTTGTACTCATCCAACTTCCCTTCACGCAACAGTTTCTCAATCACATCCCTCAAATGCCGACATTCATTAGTTGAATGCCCGTGAGTTCCATGAAGCAAACAAAACTTCCATGTCGCCATCTCTTTCTCGGTCGAATCACGAGGTGGCGGTCTTTTGTACTGTAACACATTGTACGTATCCAGGTAAATATTTTCCAGGGTGTCGTTCAATGGTGTATAATTCTCGTAGTTCTGGAATCGGGGTCTTTTGTTAGGGTCACTTCCCCTATTTCTGTTTCTTTTGTTACCGCTCGAATTACGGTTATTGTTGTTATTTCCCCCGTTTCCAGCATTGCTGTTTCCACCCTTGTTTCCTACATTTACTTCAACCTTGCCAGAACTTTCCCCAGACTGCTTCACGGCGATATTACTCTGCACATTCTCCTTTGAAGCTGTCTCAGACTTTCTCTTTCGGCTTGCCCTGGCCTCCTCTCGCCTTAGATAAATATCGGCTTTTTCGTAGAATATCTCCCTTGTGGAGGGTGTTTTCCCAGAAAGGTAGTCTCCAAACTCAGATTCAGGATCAACTCCTTCCTTCAATGCCATCAGAATAGTGGGCTCATGCGGGTCACTGACCTCAGTTACAGCTTGGTTAAAACGATCAAGATATGCCCTCAAAGATTCTCCTGGTGCCTGCTTGATTCTCGATAATTCAATAACACTTTTGGACTTTTGGCATGGAGTCGGAACTGGTTCATGAAACGCTCGCTTAGTTCCTTGTAATTTGAAATCGAACGAGGAGGAAGTCGGGTAAACCAGAACAGTGCCACATCTTCTAAGTAGATTGGGAATGCTTTGCACTTCACTTCATCAGGGGCAGCAGCAGCATTCATGAGCCACGAATACCGCATCAAATGTTGTCCCGGATCAGTCCTTCCGTTGTACTTGTCCATCTGTGGCAAGTTAAAGCGTCGGGGAAAATGGAAGTCGAGGATATCGTCGGTGAAGGGAGTATGGCTTCGCTCAATGCCGTAATCTTCATTTGTATAATTCCGGCTCTCGGACATGATCTGGCAAACCATTGCCTGTACATCAGCATTAGTTAGGGGACGCTCACGTTCCCTGGCCCTAGTATCTGAGTTCCTTCTGGGCTCTTGTTCAGGAGGTGCCCTTCTTCTTCGAGCTGCCTCTGCTCGATTCCGTTCCCTGCGCTCCCGGTCGATCTCGGGAGGAGGGGACTGGAGTCTTTGCCCCCGAGTGGGGTCATCGTTTCCTAATGCTCGTGCAATATCCTCACGAGATCCCAAAGATCCAAATGTCAGCTGCTCCACGTTCTGAGGTCGTTCGAGTGGCCTTCGTTCACGGGGCCGCTCTTCCTCGGAAGATGAAGATTGATCCACTGGTGTGTGACGAACCGGTGATGGAGTTCTCTGTCGATGGAGTTCACTAATCTCCCGACTCATGAGCCTTATATTTTCCTGCATCATGAGATTAGTGCGCTCGTGAACTTTCATAGCCTCCCTTGTGCTCTCAAGCATGTCAAGCAAGCGCGAGAAATCTCCTTGAGTGATGGGCGCAGATGGATTGACCTGATCACCAACCCTGGCGGCTGGAATTGGAGCATTCGTAGGGACTCGAGTAGAGGTTCCAGCTTCACCAAGCATCGGGTCGGATCGGAGGTAGGAGGTCGGGTCGGTTCGGAGTTGGGGAGCCTGGTCGGATCGGTACGTGGCAAGCAGCTCGGGTCGGTTCAGATTGGGGGAGTGTACTGCTTCAAAATCTCCTACCCGGATCGGATCGGAGCTCTCCCCCTGCTGGCGGCTCGGATTTCCTGCATTGGTTCTTCCTGCTGCTGAACTCTGCCCCCGAGACCTTGTTACAACAGCATTTTGCTGATCTTCGCCAGCTCCATTTCCTCGAACAGACTGAACTTCCTTGCCTTTTCCTTTGGCCATGAGTCTTTGACAATCACTTCAACAAATATAAAAAAGCGGAGAAACTTAAGGATTCACTTCTTTGAACTCAACGGTCCAAAAAGTAGAAAGAGATCCCGGAAAATAAAGAATTTAGATGAGGATTCTCAGTGAAAGCACCAAAATGTTAGACCCAAAAGTGGTTCTAACACCCAAATTGATTAAAAGCAAAATGAAATGAGATAAAAATAAAAATGAACACACAGGATTTATAGTGGTTCGGCGAAGAAATGCCTACATCCACTTATCTTTCACTATATTCAATGATTCAGTTGTAGATACAATGTAAGCCTCACTCAATTCCACTCACAACTCACTTATATTCACTCAATAGACTAAAACAAGTAATGAAAGAAGATTTGGATTCTCCGGGAGTAATGGAGTTCGGATTACAGGGGTGGTTGAATTCTCAAAGTGCCTAAAAAAGATCCTTTTCTTTGTCTCCAGACGGGGTATTTATAGGTGTGAATTTGCTCAAAACTTGATCCGGGTCGGGGCCACGTGTCGTCCATCCCATTAGCTTCGGGTTCGGATGAATTATTGTGTTGACAACGCATCAAAGTAACGAACGTTATGGGTAGGAACTGGTCACAGCCGGTCCGGATATCCAGGCGCTTTTGCAGGAGAATAATATGGAACATGGGCTCGGGTCGGAGATACACAGAAAAGGGGTTCGGATCGGGATACTCGATCCGACCCGGATTGGCCTGGATGCAACGCTCTCTTCTTCTCTAATCTGCTCCGCTCCGATCTATTTCCGTGGCAAACAGGTGGCTTTCCGATCCAATTGAGATTATGTTGCCCTCCGATCCGATTAGATATGCCTTACCAATTTCCTCAGCAGCAGATCACCGATCCGAACAGAAGATTCTATCCGACCCGAACCGATATGTTGCTCTGACCCGACCCGAACAATCGCTGCTGTCCAATCTAGGTTGTAGTGTCTTCTCCAATCCGAACCGAAGTCTTCTAATTAAAAAATGCTCTTCAATGTCCGATTTCTTGACTTTGTGTTGCCTAGTTCACAAAGTAGGCTAACAGTTATCTTTTGAATTTTCAACTTCTTCATTTCATCTACTCTTTCCTAAATGATTCATATGTTGCATCATATTGAGTCAATATTAGAAATATCACTGATGTACTATATACTGTCAAGAACAATTTAAGCTAAGAATTTAATCATATGGTATAGGCTCTATAACAATATATCATTAACATCAGCATTAACCCCACCTGAACATGGTCCAGCATTCAAAAAGAATTTAGTCTGACCTATGCCTTTCTCCCAAAAAAAAAAAAGAAGGAAGAAACTAACAGATTTCGAGTTAAAAATAGGTGACATCAGCTGATTTATTTATTATTTTAGGGTGAAATCCATAGATATTGCATTAGTCCTTTCCAAATCCTTGCAATTTTTAAAATTTGATAGTGTGGATAAATTATAATACTTCCTTCAGTTAATATACCTATTGCAAACAAACTATTAAGATTACTTCTAAACAGGTGAAAATATACATGTGCTATCAAACAGGCTCTTGCCTGTACCGTATAGTATTATCAATGACCATGTGATTCATTCTTAGACAGAAATATGTGTGTGTGTGTGCACGTGAGTGTGTTGCTGCATAGATTCCTGAAACTATACAGTGTAAACCACTACATCATTTGAGATAGGCTATATAACAACAATGTCTAGAAATCTAAAAAACTTTTAACATATATGCAATAAATACCATTTCAAGCATCTGCCTCTCGTGTTTTTCTTTGGTTTTTTCGATGATGATTTTCCAGGTAAGTAGCTTTTTGTGTTCCTTGACCTGTTTACGTATTCAAGCTTAAATTTTCATTATATAAAACAAATTTTACTTAATTGCCACATAAAGATATCACTAAGTCACCTTATGTTTGTAATGCAAAATAATACAGAAAGTTTACCAACTATCTACCCTTGTACCTAACATATGATTTCATATCAGCGATATTCTTGGTTAAAGCATATGATGTCTTTGCTCTAGATGTTCTTATATTGAATTGGATTAGATAGTATTATGTGCATTAGCAGAAATCCAAGTGCTGCTGGCTTACTGAAGAGGATGGTAACTTCAGATTCCTTAAAGGTAATCTTGAGAAAAATATATTCACAATTAGTGCTACATAAGTGTAACATAACCTCGAAATAAATCTCAAAATCAAATGACATATTTTTAAGCACTAGTTTTCCAGAAGCATAGATCATCATCTTAAGACATTAACTATATAATATTGCCCATCAATATTGAATGTAGTTGTCGATATCACTCACTCAAGATTTAGAAAAATATTCGATTTTAGGCAGAAAAAAGACATCACTTTTTGAATTTTTCTGTAAAAAAAAGGTTTTCGAAATTAATTTCCCGTATATGACTTGAGCATCTCAAAACAGAAAAAGGAAAGTCAAGTTATTTTTGCTGATCATATTAAGAAAGTGGAAAAAGAAGAAGGATGCGTTTATCAAATGAACATATTCTACCTTAGCAGTTGAATCAATTTCATGACAAAAAGTGCATGCAGTTTCTTTGTGAGGCATTGTGACTTGAACATGAATGAGTCAGCAGTTACATTATATTAATGTATGAATTAAAACATCACAATAAAATGAATTCGTTAGAAACATAAAACATGTTTACCTATGATTGACAAGATATCTTCTTAATTCAAACTGACACAAGATGGAACAGTGTTTATATATAACAACCTCTATGTTTGTGTAGATCGTGAAGCAACCAATAAGGAGTTCGACCTATTAGGACTGAATTCATTTATAGCCACAAGAGAAAACATATTTGTTTCATGTTTTGAAATTCAGTACGTATATAATATACCGAGAATATGATAATATACCGAGAATATGGTACTAAGTATTGGAAGTTAATGCACTGCAACTTGAACCACTGAATACACAATGTTTGTTATGTTCATCTCATATATTTCTCTGAAATATGTAACATTACCTGTGAAGTTGCGACACTTGGTTTTGAAGTGGACCACATTTTGCAATCGCAACCTCAACCTCCAAAAAAAGAAGGGTGTGGCAAATATGTACCCGACAAAAAATTGTAATAAGCGAAAGATTAAGAGACTGAGTTTGAATAACATGGAGATAATTAGACAATTTAGTTGAAGTATCAAAATGTTGACCGTATGATGTTTTTTTGAATCTTAAATTCTTTGTCTTTTGTTTGTCTAGTCCGTAGAACAAAGGAAATTTATAATATAGTGCATATGAAAATCCATGCCGATAGCATGGGCGCAACGATTATTTTTCACAATATTTAGTAACAGACTGCAACTAAAAATATTCACAATATGGATGCATAATTTTCTCTTTTTATCTATGTATATAGATAAACTATAGCAGAAATTAGCAAAAAAAAGATAGCTGACTTAGACCAATGCACATGTGTAGTGGAAAAAACAATAACCATTGCCAACATACCATGCCATTTGCTGACAATTGATGGGGCTGAAATATTGAAACATTTAGTTTTGCACTCGGTTGCAACAGCTTTTGCCAGCATAGTCTAATATAAACAACAAGCATAAAACAAACACTAATGTCCAGCTAACATTGCCTGATAATCAAATTTAACTTGAATCAAATTTAACAGCTAACATTTTGATTTTTGTTTGATCATATATACATATGATGAGTTTATTAAAGTTTGTTACATGTTTTGCCATCTTACAACAAATTTGTATAGTTGTTCCTTTTCATACGGCTCCTTCCCTGTTTGCTGAAGTTTTATCAAAACTGATTGAGTTTATCTATGAGCTCCTGACATTAAAAAAAAAAGTTTTTTTTTTATCAAACCATGCAAAGTGTTGTTCCAGAATGCGTTAAGGTAGAATATTAGTCTGGTGAATCATTCTTTTCATGATGGACATTCTCTTTTGGATTCATGCATTAAATTTCTTCCAGTATGTTCAAAGTATTATGATTGTTTTATATTATAATAGTTGTTCAACTTTATATGGAGCCATGTGCTCGATTATTCATGCAGCCGTCATTTTTGACCAAGTCTTGTATTTAAACTATTTTTCGGTTCTCATTATGTATTATGCGGATGGTTTAAAAGTTGCTTCATTTCAGCTGTAAGCAAATTATTATTATTTTTTTGGATCTCAGCACTGATTCAGGTTTTGTTTTAAATTTTTTAAATGGTCACGTTGTTATCATGCTATGCGGATATACTACAGACCACTACCCTGACATGTATTAATTTATTTGGTGACTCATTGTATTGAATCCAATACATCATTAATAGGAACGATTTTATTATTTGACCTGTTCAAGATTCAAAGACTTGGCTATCCATATATTATGGATATTATTTCGGTTTCCTTTTCTCTGTTGTTCGCATAAACCAAAGTTTTTTTGTGAACTGACTTTAGAGTTTTATTGGTCTTAACCATTATTTCAGTTTAATCTTTTGATCTGTCATGTGAGTTAAGATGCAAAGAAATTCAAATTTTTTTTTTTTTGGTGTCTCTTTGCAGCTGTAAATATTTTACATTAGTAGTGAATTAACTTTAAAATAATATGTCACCAAAATGACCTCTATATTTTGGTGGTTCATGAAAATGTTTAATATTTGTGTGTAGTTATTCATGCGAATATTAGTCGGCCCAAAGAAAGGCTAATGTTTGGCCGAATCACTTACACATGTATGATGATAAATACGTGACAATTATAAGGATTTAAAAGTGAATAATTAATCGGCCCAAAGGAAGATTGTTATTCGACTTTTATTTATTGTCAGCATTTGATCGTTGCAACAAGAGTATCACTTGCAATTAATATTACTGTCCAAAGACTTGATATTAATGTTGTACCAGATATCTTGGAAAAGAGAACTACCAATTATTTGAATTTACTAATATTGGTTTATAATGTAAGCATACTTAATTGATTCTTTTATTGATTACAGTTAATATGACTACGGTATCTGCCAATCTTAACAATATTCCTATTCTGACTGGAACAAACTTCAAGGATTGGAAAGAGAACATATTACTTGTTCTTGGCTGCATGGATCTTGACCTTGCACTTAGGATGGACGCACCTACCCCTCTTACGGATGAAAGTTCTTCTGATGCTATAAAGGACTTTGAGAGGTGGGATCGTTCAAACCGCATGAATCTAATGATCATAAAACGCGGCATTCCGGAGGCATTTAGGGGTGCGGTGTCTGAAAAGATAACCAACGCCAAAGATTTCCTTGCTGAGATTGAAAAACGTTTTGCCAAAAACGATAAGGTGGAGACAAGCACGCTTTTGCAACGCTTGATTTCCATGAAGTATCAAAGCAAAGGAAACGTAAGGGAGTACATTATGGAAATGTCAAATGTTGCTTCAAAACTTAAGGCACTTAAGCTAGAGCTTTCAGATGATTTGCTCGTGCATTTGGTATTAATCTCTCTTCCTTCACAGTATAACCAGTTCAAAATCAGTTATAACTATCAGAAGGAGAAATGGACTCTTAATGAGCTCATTTCATACTGTGTGCAAGAAGAAGAGAGGTTGAAGCATGATAAGACTGAAAGTGCTCATTTGGCCTATACCCCTAAGAGAAAAGACAAAAAGAGAAAGAAGGATAATGAAGCTGCTAAGGGTCCGGCAGAAAAGAAACAACAAAAGGAAACTGATGGTTGTTTCTTTTGTAAAAAGCCTGGACGTTTGAAGAAAGATTGTACCAAATATCACGCTTGGCGTGTTAAGAAAGGTATGTCTTTTGCTTTGGTCTGTTCTGAAGTAAATTTAGCTACAGTACCTAAAAACACTTGGTGGATAGATTCCGGTGCTTCTACTCACATAAGTGTTTCTATGCAGGGCTGCCTGAGCTACCGAAATCCAACTGATGCTGAAAGATACATCTATGTGGGCGATGGAAAATTGGTTCAAGTGCAGGCTATTGGGCATTTTTAGTTATTATTAGGAACTCAGTTTTATTTGGATTTATTTGATACTTTTGTAATACCGTCATTAAGACGGAATTTGGTTTCTATTTCTAAATTGGACAAATCTGGATATACTTGTTCATTTGGGAATGGTATTTTTAGTTTATTAATAAATTCAAATCTTGTTGGAACTGGTTCTCTTAATGTTTGTGATAACTTATATATGCTTGATGTTAATACATCTTATAATGAAGCCTTGCATGTGGAATTACATGGTACTAAAAGGAAAGCTAATAAAGAAAATTCAGCCGCATTATGGCATAAGCGATTAGGTCATATATCTAAAGCTAGAATTCAAAAGCTTGTGTCAGATGGCATTTTGCAATCCCTTGATTTTTCAGACTTTGATGTTTGTATAAAGTGTATCAAGGGAAAGCAGACCAAACATAAGAAAATAGGTGCCAATAGAGCAACCGACGTCTTAGAATTGATACATACAGACATTTGTGGGCCATTTCCTGAGGCATCATGGAATGGACAACAATATTTTATCACATTCATAGACGACTATTCAAGATATGGCTACCTATATCTTATACATGATAAATCGGAATCCTTGGACATGTTCAAGAAATTTAAGTTAGAGGTTGAGAACCAACTCAACAAAAGAATAAAAACTATCAGATCTGAACGTGGCGGTGAATATTACGGTAAATCTGACGGATCAGGTGAACAATACCAAGGACCGTTTGCCCACTTCCTAGAGGAATGCGGAATAGTCCCACAATACACAATACCGGGTTCACCTAGCATGAATGGTGTTGCTGAGAGACGAAACCGAACCCTTAAAGATATGGTAAGGAGTATGATTTGTCATTCTACCTTACCAAAATCACTCTGGGGAGAGGCATTAAACACAGCAGTTTATATCCTTAATAGGGTACCCACTAAAGCAGCTGCCAAAACACCTTATGAGCTTTGGACAGGCAAACAACCCACTGTAAAGAATTTTCATATTTGGGGATGTCCAGCTGAGGCAAGGCCTTATAGGCCCAATGAAAGAAAATTGGACTCTAAAACAGTGAGCAGCTACTTTATTGGTTATTCTGAGCGATCTAGGGGCTATAAATTTTATGATCCCACACTAAGGAAAATTTTTGAGACGGGAACTGCAACATTTTTTGAGGATGTAGAGCTTGGGGGGAGAAATAAAGTAAGGAACATTGCTTTTGAGGAGGAATCATCATCTATGATATCCACTAAGGTTACTTCAAATGATATGACGGTTATCGTGCCTGTCATTGATCAAGAAGTAAATATGGAACCTCAACAAGACAATGTTGAAGAAAATCCCTTTCAAGTTGAAGACAATGTTCTACAAGAACAAACTCAACAACCTCAACAAGAATTACCATTAAGAAGATCCACTAGAGATAGAAGAAGTGCCATTCCGGAAGATTATGTGGTGTTTCTTCAAGAATTAGAGGATCACAATGGATTGGTCGAAGATGATCCTATCAACTTGCACCAAGCCATGCAAGATATTAATTCTCAAAAGTGGATTGAGGCCATGAATGAAGAGTATAAATCCATGCAAGACAATAAAGTTTGGGACCTTGTCACTTTGCCTGAAGGTGCAAAACCTATTGGTTGTAAATGGATATTTAAAACCAAAAGGAATGCAGAAGGTAAAGTAGAAAGATACAAGGCACGTCTTGTAGCAAAAGGTTTTACTCAAAAGGAAGGCATCGATTTTAAAGAGACTTTCTCTCCGGTTTCATCGAAAGACTCTTTTAGAATAATTTTGGCGCTTGTTGCACATTTTGACCTTGAGTTACATCAAATGGATGTTAAGACTATTTTTCTCAATGGAGACATTGAGGAAACAATTTATATGGTGCAACCAGAAAACTTTGTGGTCGGAGATCCAAAGAATATGGTTTGCAGATTAAAGAAATCCATTTATGGACTCAAACAGGCATCTCGTCAGTGGTACTACAAATTTCATAATGTAATTACCTCATTTGGTTTCGAGGCGAACATTATTGACAACTGTGTGTATCACAAGTTTTGTGGGAGTAAATTTGCATTCTTGATTTTATATGTTGATGACATATTGCTAGCCAGCAATGATTTACATACATTGCATGAAACCAAGAGATTTCTTTCAAACAACTTTGAAATGAAAGATCTTGGCGAAGCTTCTTTCGTATTAGGAATCCAAATACACTGTGATCGTTCACGTGGTATTCTTGGATTGTCACAAAAAGGCTATATAGAAAAGGTGCTTGAAAGGTTTGGAATGCAAGATTGTAAAGTAGGAGATACCCCTATCGCTAAAGGAGATAGATTTTGTCTCAAACAATGCCCTAATAACATCCTTGAAGTTAATGAAATGCAGAAAATTCCTTATGCATCTATCGTAGGGAGTTTGATGTATGCTCAGGTGTGTACGCGTCCGGATATTGCGTACATTGTAGGAGTGTTGGGTAGATATCTTAGTAATCCTAGAATGGATCACTGGAAAGCAGCAAAAAGGGTTATGAGGTATCTTAAGAGAACAAAGGACTATATGCTTACATACAGAAGATCAGATCAGTTGGAGATCATTGGGTATTCTGATTCTGACTTTGCTGGATGCCCAGATAGTAGAAAATCCACTTCAGGATATATATTTCAACTAAGTGGGGGAGCCATATCATGGAAGAGTGTTAAGCAATCACTCATAGCTTCTTCTACCATGGAAGCAGAGTTTGTGGCTTGTTACGAGGCATCTAATCATGGGAAATGGCTGCGAAATTTTGTCACTGGGCTGTGCATTGTCGATAGTATTGAAAGACCATTAAAGTTATATTGTGACAATAAATCAGCAGTATCATATTCCAATAACAACAGAAGCTCAAGCAAGTCAAATTATATTGACATCAAGTTTCTTGTTGTGAATGAGAGAGTGCAGAATGGTTTGATATCCATAGAGCATATTGGGACAAATTCCATGTTGGCGGATCCGCTTACAAAAGGATTACCACCCAAGGTCTTTCATGAGCATGTTGCTAAAATGGGTGTATCTTTTATTTAAGGATTTTTTGGTTCAGGGGGAGTTTGTAATAAGTTAGTTTTATGATGTTGCTCTATAATTTGGTTATGGACATACTTTAGTTTTTCTGATCAGAAATAAAGAAATAAAAGTCATTTTTCTTTTGCACTCCATTTGTTCATATATATATATCGAACATTTTGATCTCAATAAAGTAAAGTTGGACCAGTTGGAAATAGGCATGCAAAGATCACATTTCATGTAATTTCCATGCTACACATACATGATTGATCTATGTCATTTGGTTATGTTAGTATATGTGATCATTGATGGGTTTAGTTACAATGATAGTGACGGAAGCCGCTTTGGTCCTATATTAACACAATCAATGGACGAGATTGTTTTGGATATACCTTATTATTAAAATAGCTATTTGAGAGCTCATAAAGTAAATACATTTATAAAGTTGCATATGTGGCCCGGGGGAGATTGTTGGAAATATTCAACCTATTGGGGCCACATATGCTAATGTATTGGCTATCTTATGACTAAGTCCGAACACGTGATCTAGTTTGAAATAAATATCTGAGGACTTTTAGGGTATAATTATCATGTAATATAATAATGTGTGGATACCGGAGTGATAATTTTTAGTTTGTTGAAGGGCCGAACTAAAAATATCACACTACTATATATATAGGGTTATGGTCCCCGAATTACACAAGTTATCAGAGTGTTCTCTTACCTCTTCTATAGAGACATATTTACAGATCTGAACTTGTTTCAATTTGGAAGATCAAAACTCAACCTCATTCTACGTATCAGCAAACATCGATGGATTCAGGTATGGCTTCCGCTAATCTCTTTGATCTTATTCAGTTTATTCTCGATTGAATCAATATGGCTATATTCAGATCTGTAGCGAATTATGTTCTAACAAAGTCACATTCAATATTTGTTCATGGGATTAAACGCAAAATCGGCAAAACTGTCGTTGTTGGTTATATAAATCTTGTATCGTATTTCATTCCTATTCAATAAGTATGCTTGGTAATGTGTATTAAATTAATATCATATTAAAAAAAAAAAATATTAATAATGAAATGAGCTGATGTAAAACTAAGATAGGAAGGAGACACGTATCAAACGGGTAACACGCATCCATTATTTTCCACACGTCATGTTTCTTTTCCTTTCCTTTACTCCTTTTCCCCTTCCCACGTTTGTCATTTTTGTTCGAAAGAAAATTTGAGAGAAAAAGAAATGGCTGAAGCCCGTGTCACCTCTTCCTTAACCTTGAACACCGACCATTAGAGGCGTGCCTTCTCCTTCGCAGCACCTCCACCGGCATAGTACGACTCGAAGTCGCCCACTGTTGGATGACATCGTGAATACCTCTTCTTCCAATCGAGATCGCGCAAATCACCGGCCATCCAATAGTCATCGTACTCATCATCGCGCCACCCTATTTCTCCACCAGCGCCTCCTACCCGAGTACCTCCTCCATGCCCGACCTGCTCCTATCGTAGGAAAGCCTCAGCCACTCGAAAAATACCCCAAAAATCGAATCCCCTCAGATCGTAAATAATCAGAACCCGTCCTCCTTTCTTTTGGTATTCCACTACCTTCCGCCTTATTGCCACTGTATTTTCTCCTTCCACCAGAGCCTGCTCCGTCGCACAACTCATCTCGTACCTTCTCCTTCGCATGCTGTGATGAATCATATTTTTGCAAAATGGCCTCCAAGTGTTTGTGAATATTCCTAGGAGAGTCCTGCATCTGATGGCTTCACTTTTGATAATCTCGAGCAGTCCTCACCACGTAGGAGGGTGATGTTACTGCACCGTCAGCTACTGCTTGCCTCGTTCGGATACCATTTTGGTATATCACCTCTTTTATTTATATACAAAAATATATAATGAGTTACATATATGGAGTTCAACTGATATAATTTGAAAATCATCGTCATTTAGGAATCATAGTTAGTGGGATTTTGTTATGCCTGAATGAGTAATAAGATTTTGGATATCAAGTTGCGCCTCAATTCCGGGTCAGGTTCCAAGTCATTTTTCTTCGCCTCGAAAGGTGAGTTTCCTCTGACTCGCGACTGATTGACTCACGACTGATTGATTATTAAGTGAATTAAAAATATGGGATGTTGAATGAAATGCTAGGCTTGCCTTAGAATCTATATTTGTTTGTTATGTGGATGATGCACATGTGACACCCACACTACCATCATATATTATATATTTGGATGCGATGTATGTTATGATATGTTTTGCGTTATTCTCACCTTGCTAGTCCCCTATAGATTTATAAAAATACCATGGGTTGAAATGATACATACTCGAATGGATTGTATGGTTTGAAATTTAATTCAAATCGATTTGGGATGGGGGTTGAAATGATATATACCCAGGATTCGGATCTTCCTTTAAGACGAATTGAAATGATACATATCCGTGCTACTTGACCATAGGTTAGAAAATTCTATACTAATGTCGTGGTTAAATTAAAAAAAAAAAAAAAAATCTATTTTAAAATTACTACAAGTACATATCGATTTCGTAAATAGATTTTGAAATGAAAATTTTTGGACAAAGGAAAAGAATTGAGAAAATTTTCAAACTAAACGTAAACTTGTTTTAATAAAATGTGATTTTGTAAATTTAAATATTTGAATTTATGTTAATTTAAACAAGACTTTCGATATATGCGTTTTGTAAATTTAAATATTTTAAAGTTATGTTTGTTTAAATAAGCCTTCCAACATATTTGACTTTGTAAATTTTAGATTTTGAATTAATGATTGTTTAAACCCAGTTATTGTATTTCGATTTTACAATATAATGCATGTTTCCTTATTTAAAGGGTTGATTCAATGTAAAATATTTTAGTTAAGAGATTTGGTTTAAAGGATTAGCACATTTCGACTTATATAAAGATTTAATTTAATAAAATTATAATTAAGTTCGGAAAATAACCGTTTGTAATTTAAATATTGTACAAAGAAAGGGCTTGGGAAGATTTACTTTGAATTAACTTAAATTTGGTTTTATTGGAAAAGTATTGAAATATTTTTGTAAAGAATTATATTCAAGCTAAGGTTTAAGCCAAGCAAGATTTGCGGAATTTGACTTTTGTATAGTCTTTTATAATAAACAATTAAAAGTGTTGATTCAATAGAAGTGGTCTCGAATGAAAGGAAATAACTGAAATAACAAGTTTGGAATTTACTCAGTAATGGTTAGGAACAACATGATAACTAATCGTCAAAGCAGTTTTGGAATTATATGTGTGTGTGTATATATATATATATATATATATATATATATATATACACACACACACACACACACACACATATATTGGATAAACTAGGAATTGAAGAAAAAATAATTTGGAAAATAGTGATTTGAAAATATTTCCTGTTGAGATGAATTTGAATTCAGACCAAGTAACTGAGGAAATTGATTGAATGTTGGGATACAGATTTGGATCAGATTGGATCATGCTAGTTGAATCACAATTATATTCACCTAAAGGTAAAATTTCCACATTGCTTGGTTTTACAATCTGTATTCCTTTTAACACATGGACTTAAAGCATTTGACTATATAAATTTTATAACTGTTTTATAACTATTTTACAAGTATCTATACTATATTGAAAATCAACTTTCCTAAGCACATTTTATGGATTCAATGTTTTCACAATTTAATATCTTATTCTATTTTACAACTATTTACATAAGTATACATACACTATTCTCAAATTTAAAATATTACACTATTTTCAAGTTCATTATTCCAATTATCTTTTTAAATTAAATGATCCATGTCCAATCCGAGCTAATGGATCCGAAAGGATTAAATTTAAGATTTCAGATAATAATGATATTTTGTTGGAAATTGAAATCCTAAATTTGAATGGTTCGACAAAGGATTTTTGTGAAAGTCGGATTTGAAATCTAAACTCGAAAGGTTTGACGAAGGATAACTATAAATGATTTGAAATTTGAATGAACCATCTTTGAATTACTCGAGAAGTTGATTTTAGGGCAGTACTTGAAATAAGTCGATTTGCGATACTCGAAATATGATTTCAAGTCTAATGACCATGGTGTGAAAAATGTAAATGTTTGGTTGTTAAAGAGTCGGTAGCTGTCCTACTCTATGCCAATATCGATACCAATTTAACAACTGTGCATGTGGTGGAGAATCCAGAACGAAATAGGATGGTATGGAGGCGATTATTGGATTTGAAGAAAGAGAACGATGATGGATTAGCCTTGACCTTCGGGTCATAATTAAAATGACTAAAACAATTGCTATATCATGACTAAGTGAGGTCGCACCTTTGATCGGACATGCTCCTTCAATACCATCTCTATGATATTGTGATCTATTTGGGTGCACCCTTGATTATGGGATTGTGTTCCGAGGTGGGCGGTAGTAGCTACTATGTGTTACCACCGGTCCGGGCATGCAAATGGTAGAGTCCTACCCTGGGTATTCTTCGGTGCCTTGTCATATTTATCATGACCAAGCCACTACGATTTTGATTTGACGTTGTCATATCGCGGTGCATCCCAATTTACCGACGTACTGGTGTTTTATATGCAATGTGTACGACAATGTCTGTAAATGGCGTAAGGGTAAAAATGTAATCCCGCTTACGCTATTTTGATATATTTACTTTACTAAATAGACACCATTATAATAGCGTATTATACTATATGTATTAGTTCCACGGATCTTTAAGGGATGTGAATCCCAAACTTCCCTTAAGTTACTGATGCATTCCGTTTAACATTTCACTTGAGTTGCTTCACTTATATGAGAATGTTAGTCCTGACTCGGGTATTTCATTTGTTTTATTCTTTGCAAAATGCTCGGGTCAGACCGAGTATTACAGCCTGGAGATTTATCTTTTGGAGCTTGAGATTTGTTAGAGATCCAGTCATCTATCTATTATTATGTAGTCATATGCACCTCTATCAGTATATTCTTGCATAAGTGAGATTTTATATTCAGCCTTTCGCTGTATCTGTATTTATATTTGTACTCTGAGATCGTGTAAATTTAAAGATTTTGTAATATTGTACAAAAATTTATTTCCCTTTTGAGATATTCTTTGTTTTGTGTCCATGATTCTGTGATGATTTATAGTTCAACTTCATAAGCAGTAACAATCTGTCGTTTTGATCGGTTCGAGTTGATTTAATTACCGACTTGGAGCGGACAAAATGTCAGGTCGTTACATTTATTGAAGATTTGATTATAAATAAACTACGTCTGCACAATTTGGTGTATTATTCATGACAATAAATCAATTTTGCTGATATTTGAGGTAGCAGCCTATTTATATGAAGATGAATGTGCGTATGAAGTGCAGAATATTTAACTCATATTTGTAAACATATTGTTTTATAACTTATAAAAGAACTTTTAATCATTTTTGACTAATCTATGACAAAGTCCAAATCAAATATCCCTTGCTTATTAAAAACAAAATACCTTTCTTCATTTGAAAATGAGGTGAATTAAACTTGAATGTATTTTTGATGAAAATTACGTGTCCTAGCATCCCAAAACTTAAGTTAATGATATGATCTATAAACAATAAAAGTTATTTACTTAGAAAGGATGAAAATGATGGCAGCACATAGAAAATTAGTTGGACATATATATTGTGTGTAACATTTTTACCGGGAACTATTAGTTGGTAAAGTCTATTTAGAAGGCAATTACGGGGACTTCACATTTGGATAGCTAATATTTTAATGTCAGTCATAAAATCATGGTATAGTTAGTATTAATTTATCTCAACTTTTTAATTCCCTTAAACATAATGTTCACCCTATCCACATTTACTATAGTATATTCAATCACCTACGATTCCATTTGCCAAATCACAAGAACATGTATGGCTAGGTAAGATGGCCTTTTAGAAGTTTCTTTCAAAGAAGTAATAACCTACATTACAACATGACAACGATATATGCCGATAGGTTATGGCATTCTCCAGTTTTCCATCTTAATATAAGATGAAGACAAAATAAATAAGTTATTGAAAATCAGAGCTTTGAACAGATTGGAGAACTATTGCCAAATATTGTCGCTTTAAAAGATGACATGGATACAGTGCCCAAAATGATTCTTCTTTTCTTTTGTTGTCTTTATTAAATTTAAGTTATGAAATAGAAGATAAATTATGCACTAGCACTAATATAGAAATTGACTTATTTTTGTCATATGGATCATAGATTTGCGATTTTATTACAATACATGGGTTTTCTAAATTGTCCAGAATGTAGCTTTTAAATTAGTGTCTTCTAACCATACAAAAAGTAAAGGTAGTTAGAATCTCCATGACATATGTTTCCTCTAGCATGGGTAAGGATTGGCATAAGAAATAGAAGGTAAGTATATCGATGCACCATTCTTCAATTATAAAGGTCGTATATCGTCAATGGATCAATCGAAACACTTTTTTACATCAAGAAAGATCATTTAACAAATTGAAGATTGAGTAACGATTATATTTTCTGCTTCAAAGACAAAAGACTAAACTTATGTTTATTTTATAAATAAATGGTTCTGTACTATGTGGAAATATAACAATTCGATACATTACTTGCAGTTAATTTTTTGTAAGACTGTACAAGTAATCTGTCATACATGTAGAGTCTGTAATTTCAACATGAAATGAATTTATGGCATTTTTCATTGCAAGGTAGATGGAACTCCTTTTTGTTTGCAGAAAACGATATAGGTTTTTTTTTTGTAGAAAGATTACAATGGTATCAATTATATAGAATTATCAAAATTTATGGCCTTCTTCATATTCCTTCTACAATTCCTACATTTTTTTTGCATTACACTATTATTGATAGACAATTGTTATTACATTACCTTAATTCTCATTAATAACCAACTATTATTACCTTAAACATGTTTGAAACACTTTGTAAATATTACATCATCAATAGATATAATACTTTCATGTTTCATTTCTTTTGTTGTAACTGCTAGAGGATATGTTATGGGACATTATGTATCCGACTCTTTTTTGTATCAAACCAGGGTTTAAGTTACCTATAAATTGTAATAAACTAATCATGTTTACAGAAAATATTAACCCTTTTCACTTAATTATGAAGTAAATAAAACTACATACATAGGAAATGCATTTCTTTTCGAACTATCTCGGCAACAAATAAATTATACTTGATGAAGTTCTATGTACATAAATTAGTATGTAGTTCAAGCCGCTCAACACCTTAATTGAGGATGTAATAGCTAAAATGAAAGTTGAAGTTTTGATTCTTTTTATAATTGGATTATGAACAGGCCTTACATTTTGTGATATGACTATCAATATAAAGTTGATAGAATTGTTCACTCGGCTGCTTCTAAATGTATTGACTTATGAAATGATTTTTTTTTTTCATCTGCAAAGTACTATATGATATAGGAAGTTTTCTTATGAAATTAGTATGTAAACATATTTGGAGGGGCTATCATATTACCCATTTATTTTTAGTACTCTCCTTATTTGGTTCCTAGCCCCATATATTCCACCAATGTTTCAATGTAATTAGTAGTCTTTTATAATAGAGGAAAACAACAATATTCAGATTTTTAAAAATACTGATGGCAAACTAAGATTGAAGTTGTTGAAGAGGACGATCATACCTAATGTTATCTCTCCGCGCATGTATCTGTGTCTATATATGTACACACACACACAAATGTGTATCATAATTACCATAATTACCAGAATGGAAGATGAAAATATATTTAGCTACTTTAATTGTAGTAACTATCACCACATCTGCATATATAGATTGATGTAAAATAATTAGAAGAAGCATGTATTATTAAGAAAGAGTTGAAGTAGTTGCATAAAACATAAACAGTAAATGGTCAGTAGTAGGTCTGTGCAGCTGCAGGACCATCTTATATTGTCTTGAAAATATAATAATTTTTACTTGAACGATCGTTTGGTTATAACAATCTGAATGAGCTAGGCATGAAAAAATATAGAGATTGTTGTATTTTATTATCAAGATTTAAATTAAGTAGATGTGTTACATGTTTGGGTAATTTTGGATGCTTCCTGTAAGATTTGATGGAACTTCAGCTATATTTCAAATCTGAAAATTTTCATACTAATGAAATAATATATATCAATACTTAACTTATTATTACAGTTTGTAGATATTAAAATCCCATTTGGGCTTGATGTCAGTGAGAATTACATGATCAATATTAACAATAATTCAAGTGCAAATTTTTAAATATAATTGAATATATTGATTATAGAAAAATTGTTGGTTATAAAATAAACAAATACTATATGGACTATGCAAAGGAATAATACTTTTATTTGATTAATACTAGGGGTTTATATTTGACTCGTGGGTTTTTGTCCTTTTTCCATCCTGGATATTTTTGTCAATGTTCGGTAGGTGGGAGCTAGTTTCTTAATTTCAAATTATGTATTTTTTCCTTGGATAAAATTGTATAAAAGGTACTTAAGTTAATTCTAAAATGTAAACATAGCATAGTTTGTGTTTAATTTCCCATGCCAACTATTGGTACGGGTATTTTTACTTTATCAGCATTTGGTTGTAAGGTGGTCATTCTTACGGCAAATAGTAGAGCTATATCATACAAGTTTATTTTCTAATTATGATAAGTATAAAGTAGGTTCTTACCTTTTGTTGCAACATCAGTGAGGAAGGGCATTCGCTTCTTTAGCATGCTTCTTTACCATACATGTTGTTTTTGACAGTTTGTTAAAACATGTTAGATGTTACTGATTTTTTAATAACCCCGGCAATTCTCCACACTAACTGTAGGCATACTAAAATATGTATTTTTTATTGTATCTGTAATTTATTTTTACCAACCTTTAAAATTCTTACAGTGACCTTGCAGTTTGATAATTACTGCAAGCATCGTTGTTTTCCTTCCATACTCCATGATATCCAAATGCACTTCCATAACAGCATGAAATATTAACTTTTTATAAATTTATTTATAATAATTAAAATTAAAATTAAAATCTAGACACTGCGTAGGAGTAGGGAACATGTTGTTTCTTAAATAGAAACCTGATTTTGTAAGCTCTACCTTGGTTTAATTTTATACTGGATACGGAAAATATAATCTAAAAATGCAATTGATATAGGATGGGCAATCACATTCGTTTAATACGGATTCCGATTATTTTTTCTATGAATCAACGATAATTAGGTTTTTAGAATTAAAAATGTGATTAACGACAAGCATAACCTATGAAGGAGATAAGTTCTTAAACAACCATAGGCTATAAGGACAGATTCACTACTTTATTTCTAAAACCCTAAAAATTAGATATAAATAAGATAACCGTTAGATCAAACACGAATATACCCTGTGAAGGAGCATAGCTCTTAAACAACACAAAGTATGAAGGTTCAGATCTAACTCTTGGTTCAGATCTAACTCTTGGTTCAGATCTAGATCTATATATATGAAGTCCTAATCTATTTGGCTATGTGATTCATATTGAATAAATTTTATAAGCGTCATCACCCCCTAATTAAAGGGGATTAGCTAGACATAGCTAAATAATAAAATGCAAAAAATAAAAGAACAAACATAAATAAAATAAAACTAAAACTAAAGAGAACAAGGAAGAATACTTTTATTCCAAGAGAAGAGTTACAGAATAAAACCCAGTGTCCTTCTAAATGAAAGCGATACAGTGTATTTATAGCTGTCATGACCAAGGCTAAGCAGCCAATTACATGATGTTATACAAAAGGCTTTGCCCAAATAACAACTAGACCAATGTGAACGCAAGTGAATGGGCATGCAAATGTCATGGAAAAATAGCTTGCGGGCAACAAACGGAATCAACTTCAATGAATAATAACTCCATAACATCTGAGACAAGCGATCCTTATGAAATAACATTGAATCTTGACTTTAAAATATGCGGAAGAAGGTTATTAAACAACAACATTTATTCAGGTCTTCATACTTTAATCAAACTCTAAAAATCAACACTCTTCTCGCACCAATTCTTCAAGCTTTTCAACAATTCAGTGCATCAATCCATTCATCTTAAATAATCTGAAAACACAACTATAAATATACATTATTAATTATTTTAAAGAGAAAATAAGATAAATAAGAGGATAAAATATACACATTTACGTGTAAATCAAATACCGCCACACTTAAATTCGTCCTCGAGTAAACTAAACTAAGATATGTCACACTTTTATAGGAAACACGATTGCATTTAGTGTATGCAATAAGCCGTTAAACCCCTAGGTGTCCCTAGTAGGACGAGTGTTGTCTCGTGAGGGTTTTCAGCGGATACTACCCACAAAATCCAAAGTGTCTTATATACGTGGATTAATCAAATAGTATATTTAAGGTCTTTCAAATTCCAAGCAATTTACTTAATTTCAATAATAATGATTTAGTCCTAAATTATCCATCTCATTATTGGTGCAAAAATGAATAGAAGTTTTCAAGCTAAATCGTAATTCCTTGATAACACTGTAATTGCCTTGAAGATCAAGAGCATGGTGTTAACCAAAGTTCTAAACATCAACAATGTGCACCCAATCATTTATTTATTATTCTCTTTTTTATTCTGAATAATTTTGCACCAGTGTAACTGTAATGTATTGGATGTGAGTTATGCATAGATGAAGGAAAATTTTGTATGTTCTAAAAATATTATAGATAAGAGGGCAAGTGTATTAGTTGAACTTCAAGCTACAAAAGATAAAGTAATACTAAGACACATATGGACGTTTTGTTTCCTTTCATCTCCTCTACTACAATCCTCACTTCTAAGTACAGTATGATGGATGTGGATGGAATGGAAATGAATGCTTTATAGTCAAGAATGATGAATGGCTATTTTATTCCTTTTTTTGCATGATGAATGATGAGTGGAGATCGAATGGAATGATACCGTACATTATTTCATTTGATTCCTCCTCTACTAAGCGAATCATAACCAACACTTCATGAAAGGAAATTTGTGCCCTAGTTACTCTACTTCTATAACCCTAATTTAACACACAAGTCCAGATCGATGTTATATAAAAACCTAAAAGGAAAGATAAGCAAAGTTTCGTAAGATAGATAACCCATATAAAATAAGATGTGGTATACGGTTATTCTACCTTAAAATAAGTACGGAGTGGGTAGTGTGTTAGACCAAAAATTGGCTCTAACACCCAAATTAGCTATGATTTTAATGAAATTAAACTAAAAAGAAACGAAGAACACATGATTTATAGTGGTTTGGCGTTAAAGAGCCTACGTCCACTTTCTATTCTTTTAATTGATGATTTGAATGCAAATACAGCAATGATTCTCACTCAACTTCACAATTACAATGCATAAATTCACAAAAACCTCTCAAATGTAGACTTTTTGAGATGATTTTGATCTGAATATGGTTGTGAAATTCGGTTATGAAGTTAGAGCTGAGAACTTGCCAAAAGATCCTTTCAAATGCCTTTTGATGGTGTATTTATAGGTGAAAAATCTCCTCGAAGTGGCTCCGGTTCGGAACTGCGTGGCACCCATCCCATAAGAGTCGGGTTCGGAGGCCTCCAGATGGTGACAGCGCATCGATTTAGTGGAAGATCGTGGGAGGAAATGGTTATGCTTGGTCCGAGTCTTCAGGAAACGCGTGCAGCAACGGTAATAGGCTCAGAAAAAAGGGGTTTGGGTCGGCCGCCTCCGATCCGATCCGATGAGGCTACTTGCTCTCTTTTGATGTTGTTGACGTACTTCTCCGAACCGAACCGATATGATGTTTGCATCTTCGATCTCTGCTTCTTTCCTGCGATGGTTCCCTCCGATCCGGACCGGTTGGTGGCTTTCTCACTATTTGCTCTTTGTGTAGCCTAGTTGATCACAAAGTAGGCTAACATTTTGCCCCCTCGAAGTACACTCTTATTTAAGATAAAGTGTGCTTCGAAGTAGTTTACAAAACATCCTTTGAATTAAAACCATTGAATGATCGCTTCCATTTACTTGTAGAGTTGTGTCGCTTCATAAAGTCGTGCCTTTTGTTGCTTATATATATCTATAAACCATATGAATTACTTTCTTTATTTTCAAACAACTTTGAGAGCTCTTTTTAGTGTCCAGTAATTCCTCCAGGTAAGCTTTTTCTTTATTTTTCCTCGAATTCAACCTGCATGCCAAGTCAATGTGTATAATCCCTTTCGGTTCGGACTCCGACCCGAATGGATTTCCCTCCTGTATTGTTTAACAGTGGACTAACAGGCCAGAATGCCTTTGTGGGCCTGAATCCCGGTCCGAACGGGGTAAAAAAGACTGGGAATACGAGTGGTCACCACAAACTTATATAAGTCCTCCTCCCGTCTTCTTCTTCATCTCCTTCTTTTATTGCTTTCACCCAACAGATTTTGTACCAAAACCCTAAAACTTCAAAAACTCCGAAACTCTCTCGTTCTTCTTTAAATTAAACAACTTGGTAGGTTTAAAATCTCGAATTACCTTGCTATAATCGTTTTCAGTTTAGATTTGTGGTAAAATTGGGCGATTCGAACATGGTGTTTGTTTAATTCTGACGCCATGGCCTCCTCCCTCCTCGCCGTCGTCGTTGGTGGTTCTGTCACCACCTCGAGGCGTTGGGAGAGGGGATTAGGATCTTACTGGATAGTTGAGCACGTAAGTGCTTGGTTTTAATTGGGGTTTGTGAAATGGAGTTGGTTTTGGCATTGGTTAAGCGAGATGGAAAATGAAGAAGATGAAGAAGAGGGGAGGAACTGGGATCGGTTCGGGTGGAGAAACTTTGGAATGAAGGGAAGGGAAAGATGTTTACACGACCGGATCGGGTTGGAGCAAAAGAAAGGGCAAAAAAGGGGAAACAAAGCCTACCTGACCGGGTCGGTTCGGAGTAAGAGACAAGGAGGAGAAGAGGCATGATTATTCAAGTCAATCCGAACCGATCCGGTTGCCTACGTCCTAACCGATCCGGCTTTACTTACTTGGTGTGAATATCTGCTTCAGACCGAAACATGACTTTGCCCTCCGATCCGATCCCAATGCACATACCCGAACCGAACCGAAACAGTCCAACTCATGCGCGAGAATTTATCCAACAAGCTTAATCAATGTTTGGCATAACCTTCAACTTGATGAACAGTTAGGATAGCACCTTGTGAACATAACAAACATCAAGAACTATTCTAAAACATTGTTACTCCTTTGAATCTTTACATCACGCTCTCATGTGTTTACTTTGCATCTTTGGTACACGTAGCACACACTTTAGTTCACATACACACACGGGGGGATGCGGGCTATCTTACTCTAACTTATGTTATTACTTCTCCAGTAGTCTAGTGATCATGGCCGGGAGACGTTCATCTAGGTTAACAAAGAAGATAGAAGTTGCGGAAACTTCTGAGAGATTTGCTCTTGATGACATATCTTCTTCCTCAGACCCCGAATGGGACGATGCGGGCTCAGATTATAAAGTAGGGGCACATAATAGTGAAACACCTTCTGATAGTGAAGTTTCTCTGGGCGATGAAGAGGAAGGAGGGATAGGAGATAATCGATCCCCTGATGAGTTTGAGTCCGCCATTATATTGGAGTTACCCAAAGATTCTGTTGAATCGACGATTGATGACGACAGACTTGTTCGAATATTTTTAAAGCACGGGATACTGAAAAGAGATACCCTGGTGCCATCGAAAGCTGATCGTCCCCACAATCCTCCGGAAGGATTTATGGCAGTTACTCGATTGATGTGTATGGTTGGGGCTATTCCACCGTTCCCGCCTTTTGTCGTCGACTTTTTGAGACAGATGCGGATTGCTCCCATGCAGTTACACCCCAACTCTTATGCTTATTTATATACCTTATATATAGCATACAGAGAGGTTTTAGGTATAGAGCCTACTTTCGATGATGTCCACTTTTTTTATAATTTCAAGCATCAGACTCGAGAAACTCCTTCCTTCTCCTATTTTGAATCAGTCCCAAAGAGGAAAATTATTTCAGCTCCATTTAGCAGCAAGGCCGGCGATTCTAAGCTCGAATCGTTTTATATCAGGCAACAACCGGGGTGCGCCAGGAGGTGGACCAAATCAAGTAAAGCATCAATTTTCTAGATCTCGATTTTGAATGTTCATGCCAACACATTAACCTGATTTTCTCTTTTATTCGCAGTTGATAATCCAAAACAAATATCGGATCAGTTATACTTTGATCGGTTGCATCGGCTTCTCAATGGCGATCAAAAGTTTCTAACCATCGACGAAGTTCTTAAGGATGAGTATCTCCATCATCACGGGTTACTATCCATTACCCGCAGCATAGGTTATGGGTCATGTCCATATGTATATATACCCCCAGTGGACATTATTCCTGAAACGGGCGAGGGCTCGAGAAATCCAACAATACCTTTTCGGACTTCATCTTCTCCATCTTCAACTCAGGACGACGAGTTAGCCAACATAGCTGAAAAGCACAGAGAAGGGTATACCGTCCCTGATGATGCTATTTCTCCTGAGAAGTCAACGTCCCCTAAAGAGTTGCCAACAGACGCTTCTCAAGGAGATGTCCCTACTACCGACGATTCAACATTTCAGGGTTTAGGAGATCTCCCCCTAACTGAAACCATCTATACTTCAGAGGACTTTGGCACAAATCCTTTAACTTTCACTTCTTCAGAGGAGACTACTCCCGTGAAGGCCAAAAAGCCCACTCGCGCTAGTCTGGCTTCAGACTCGGGTTTGTCGGGGGGAACACCACTTAGGATGCACTTAACACATGAGCACCACACATGACAGCACTCACTTTTTATGTGAACACCGATTCTGAATTCCACTTACATTGCTATGCAGGTACAATGTCTCGCCCTTATTACGATGTCAGGAAAATGCGCCGTAGCATGTCTAGACCTCCTTCCAATATCGAGCATGATCACCGTGAGAGCCGGGGCAGAGATGACAGAAGGCCTCATGATTCTTATCGACCACATACCTCACGTTCTCGTTCCCCCGTCCGGTCAGATCCAGATAGATATAAAAGCTCTCAGAGTCGTCGAGGAGAAGAAACGTCGCAGCCCAAAGACCGAACTTCTCCTCAAGACAAACACAGTCGGGAAAAAAAATCCACCAAAACATTCTGATTCACGAGACAAACATAAGATTTCCGAGAAGCGATCCGGAAAGGGTGATACAGCCATCGTCCCGACTAAGCGAAAAGACGTTGAACCAACATACTGCAAACCTCCACCACTGGATGCTGAGTCCAAAGTTAAGTTGGCTTATCTGAAGAAGTAGTTCCCAGATCATTACTTTGAGAATCTGACTTTTTTACCTGCACTTGAGCCTATTTCCTCAAAGTGGGCAGATAAGGCTAAAGCGAAGATTGACGCAGTCGAGAAGCAATACTCGGAGATGTTCAAATATTCACGCAATCTCTCCAGAATTATTCAGACTTTAATTACTGATGTTAATTCATGAAAAAGACTGCAGATGCCGATGAAAAGGCCTTGAAAATTTTGGAGAAGGACCTTGAGGACACACAGGCTCAACTTGCCATTGCTCAACGAGAGGCTAGCAACTTCAAGCAGCAATTTGAGGAGTTACAGAAGTGTTATCATGACTTGCTGGAATCTCATAGTCAAGAGCGTTTGGAGTTGAAGAAACAAGCGGAAGATGCTAAGTCGGACAATGTTAAAATGCAACTGGCTTACAATACTCTTGAGCAAGAGAAAGCTGAGTTAGCTAGAAAAAATACTGAACTAGAGAAACGAAACGCTGACTTGAAGTCCAAGTTAATGGAAGCCGAGAATAGGGCTGCTCTAGCTGAGGGGAATATGGAAAATGTCATTAATTCTGCTGAAGAGACCCGTAAATAGCTGTCAGAGGCTCAAGAAGAAGTGCATGGTTTTGGTGAATTATTGATTGAATTCTTCGCGAACATAATTCGTCATCGAAACATCTCTTGGATTGAAGACTATCCAACTACCTTAGTTCACGTATGGAGTCAAATCATCAAATGGGAGAAAGAGGAACTTAAGGTAGACTTCATCGGCGAATATAAACTTATGGAAAAGTATCTGAGAGATGATGAGCCGGCACGCCTGGCCGAGGGGCGTCGCCTCATTGCCGTTGCTATGGAGGAGGAGAAGCGGATGGCCAAACAAAAGAATATCCCTGAGGCTGGTTCTTCTTCTACTACCGCTGAAACTTCCGAAGTCGAGGGATATGATCCCAAGAACCCGGGGATCCCTCAAGCGTCTCTTTTATCTCCTATACCCGAATCAGCGTCAGAGACGGTAGTCACTCCCATTGAGAAACCATCGGAAGGTATTTCTACCTTTTCACCTAAATTCGTCAAGGTCGTCTCCACTTTTCACCACATAATTGGGCAATTGATGGAGGATCCTTTATTTTCTCCTGAGTTGATAACTGTTGCTTCTCATTCTGTAGGTGTTAAACCGACCGAGAAGACTGACATACATCAGGGAACCACCACTGGGGTAAAATCCGCGGAAAAGACTCAAAGAATACAGGATAAGGCTACCATTGGAGAGTCAGGAGGGGGAGCTGAACTGTCTAAGGCCGACACTTCTCATGATAACGAGATGATTGATTCCTTAAAAGACGACAGTGGTAATGAAGGGCATGAAGAAGATCCTGATGTGGCTGTAATTGGGGATTCAAAAAGCGCCGATGACACTACTTTGGCTGAAATGAAAGCCGAACAAGACAAACGTATGCAGCTAAAAGTTGAAGACCTGAACCCTGAAAGCCTTAAGCCTCTTGCAGTGGTGGATCCTGGATCAAGGTTAGTCGTTAAGCCTTCAGTTAGGTCTATTACGGAAGAGCTTGCTAAAAAGTCTTCTCTTGATTCCAGTGTTCCGATTCCTGGGAAAAAATAAACCGTCTCTAGCACTTCGATTGCAGAGAAGAAAAAGCCAAAGCGCATTATGACTGATGTTGAAAAAGAGGCTAAGAATGCTGCCAAAAAATCCAAGTCCGCTCCGAAGCCCAAGTGATGAAGTGCTTTGTTTTATTTTGATACTCAATTGGTCCGAAATTGTTGCAGCGAGTGCGGCCCTCGCATCTTTTTTTGCTTGTTTTCCTTGTACAAACTCATATGTTTGTAAATAAAAATGGTTTATTTCCTGCAATGTCTGATAGTTGTTAGTTTAGCACTTAAGCGAGAATGCAAAAGTGTGTCATATTAAAGTTATATAATGAAGTCATTGTTGAGGGGAATATGTATGCACATATATGCCCCCAGTCAATCCTGGATAACTGAGCAAGAATTATTCAAGATTGATTGAATTAAAAATCCAATTGCCCCCGATTCTCTGACGGGGCCATATTCCTTTCGTCATTGATGCCTATTCTTTCTAGCATCTTTATACTCTCCTATCTCATAACCAGGTTAGAGTATCGTTGAGGCGGTCTCTCATCTGGGTGCACCTTCACGCCTCAGGGGACATCGTCTTCCCATCCTTTATACTCTCTCTCGATTCTTGAGAGTTAGAGTTAAGAATGTCGTCTTCCCATTCTTCTGTGTTTTATCATACAAACAGTCATTTTATTCGCTCTTGCACATAGGTCATATCCAACTTTCCAAATTTAACTTAACATTTCGTGTTTCATGGTCATGATAGAATAATTGTTGAAGATATAAATAATGTAGAAAAGTGAATGACACACGATATTTTTATAGTGGTTCAGCTAAGTCGTAGCCTACATCCACTTTATAATCCTTTGTCCATATAAATAGACTTTTTAAGGCAAGTCGTGCCTTTTTACAAAGCTTATAAAAACAAAAAGGATGACGTTTCATATTTAGCTCAGATATCGTCGTAAGTGCTGAGCGTTCCAGGCTCTGGGAATCTCCTCACCGTCCAAGGTCGTTAGCTTGAATGCTCCTGTATCAAGCTTCCGTTGGATGGTGTATGGCCCTTCCCATTTTGGACCCAACTGGGTCGAAGGCGGGAAGACTCGTTTCAGTACTAGGTCTCCTGGTTCAAAGGTTTTGAAGCGAACTTTCCGGTCATAATAACGTGCTACTTGATGTCGATGTCTCGAGGCACGCAAGTCGGCTTCATCTCTTTTTTCTTCAATCATATCAATAGATTCTAGGAGGAGTGCTTTGTTTGTTATCGGATCATAATACGCAACTCGATGAGAAGGGACTTCTAATTATACTGGGATCACTGCTTCTGACCCAAAGGAAAGTGAATAGGGAGTATGGCCGGTAGCTATCTTAAAGGTTGTCCTGTAGGCCCATAAAGCTAATGGCAACTTGTCCACCCATCTAGCTTTGGCTCGCTCCAACCGCTTCTTCAGAATTGATTTAATGACCTTGTTTATGGCTTCGACCTGGCCATTTGACTGCGGGTGAGCTACTGCAGTGTATCGTTTATCAATCTTGTATTTCTGGCAGAAGTTTCTGAACTCGATGCTGTCAAACTGCGTCCCCTTATCAGTTATGATGGTCTTCGGTATCCCAAATCGACAAATAATGTTTCTGACCACAAAACTGATCGCCTTCCTCGCCGTGATGGTTGTTAAAGGTTCAGCTTCCACCCATTTTGTGAAGTAGTCCACGACAACAATCGCGTACTTAGCTCCTCCTTTGGAAATAGGTAACACTCCAATAATGTCAATTCCCCACATGGCAAACGGCCATGGACTTACCATCGACTTGAGCTGGGTCGGAGGCGCTCTGGGAACTTTGGCGAATCTTTGACATCTATCGCAGCGTCGTGAGTAATCAGCCGCGTCTTTATTCACGGTAGGCCAGAAATATTCGTACCGTAATACTTTCTTTGTTAGGGTTTGGCCCCCAGTGTGGTCTCCACACTCACCTTCATGAACTTCTTGCAGTACACGTTTAATGTCATCGTGTGCGATACACCGCAACAGGGGCATTAAAAACCCTTGGCGATAGAGGACGTCGTCCTGTAAAACATATCTTGCAGCCTTGCGTCTTACAGCTCGTCTTTCGCTTTTTTTTAACGGGAGGGTTCCATTCTTGAGAAAATTCTTAATCGATGTCATCCAGGATTCTCTCTTTGGTTCAATTTCCAAGGCTAGCTCTGTTTCCATTAGGTCGAAACTCGGTGATTCCAACACCTCTATTGGAACCATTTCAGTTTCTTTAGGATTATCGGAACGTGCTAGCTTCGCCAGTCGATTGATTTTCCACTCTTGGAATGTGTGTTATGCTATAATGCTCCAAACTTCCCAACAACTCCTTTACCTTTTTGAGATAAGTAATGAGTCGAGGGCCTTTAGCATTTGCTTCCCGAACTCGGCATACAACTATCTTGGAATCGCAATATATATCTAGTGTCTTCATTCCCAAATCTTTGGCGAGTTTCAGCCCGGCAATCAGGGCTTCATACTCGGAATCGTTATTAGTAGCAGGAAACTCTAACTGTAATGCATAGTAAATAGATCGTCCTTCAGGAGTTATTAAAACAACACCGGCGCCGGACTTTCGATCATTCTTGGCTCCGTCCGTATATAGTTTCCACGGACTAAGCTCTAACTCTCGATCCAAAGTAACTATCTTGTCACCCACAGTTTCCTCTTCGGAAATTGTAAATTCAGCTATAAAGTCAGCCAATGCTTGCCCCCTTATTGATCTTCGTGGCTGGAAGTTCAAATCAAATTGACTCAACTCAATATTCCATTTAAGTAACCGCCCCGATGCTTCGGGTTTTTGCAACACTTGTCTCAAAGGTTGATCGGTGTATACAACTATCGGATGTGCCTGGAAATAATGGCGAAGTTTGCGGGAAGCAATCAGGAGGCTATAAGCAAGCTTTTCTATCTTCGGATAATTACGTTCTGCAGCAGCTAGTTTTTGGCTTACGTAATATGCAGGTTTCTGGACTTTATCCTCTTCACGTACTAATGCCGTACTGACGGCGTGAGATGATACCGCCAAGTAGACAAACAAATCATCATGTTCCACAGGCTTTGATAATATTGGAGGCTTTTCTAAGAAGTCTAACAGATTCCGGAACGCCTCCACACAGTCGGGAGTCCACTCAAAATTTCGCTTTCCCCGTTTTATGAGATCGAAGAAAGGTACACATCTATCTGTAGCTTTGGAAATAAACCTACTCAATGCAGCAACTTTTCCAGCCAAGCTTTGAACGTCTTTGATCTTGCGTGGTTCTTCAACGTCCCTTATTGCTGCTATTTGGTTAGGATATATCTCAATTCCTCGAGAACTCACAATAAACCCCAGGAATTTTCCAGATGCGACCCCAAACGAACATTTTAGGGGGTTTAACTTCATCCAGTACCTTCGAAGAATATTAAACATTTCAGCTAAGTCTCTTGTATGATCGGAAGACAGTTTAGACTTCACAAGCATGTCGTCCATGTAAACCTCTATGGTCTTCCCGATTTGATTGTAAAACATGTGGTTGACTAGACGCTGATACGTGGCTCCTGCATTCTTTAACCCAAATGGCATTACCACGTAACAATATAACCCCAAGTATGTGATAAAGCTTGTATGCTCTTGATCTGGTATGTGCATGGGAATTTGATTGTATCCGGAATAGGCGTCCATAAAAGATAAGAGCTCATGCCCGGCCGTCGAATCTACTAGCTGATCAATTCTTGGGAGAGGAAAGCTATCCTTCGGACAAGCCTTGTTCAAATCAGAAAAGTCGATACATGTTCGCCACTTCCCATTTGGCTTTTTGACCAGGACAGGATTCGATATCCAGTCGGGATATTTCAAATCCTTAATGAATCCATTATCTTTTAATTTCTCTACTTCTTCTTTTAAAGCTGCTGACCGCTCTGGGCCTAACATCCGTCTTTTCTGCTTGACTGGTGGGTGCTTTGGATTAATACAAAAAGAGTGGCTCATGATAGTAGGATAAATTCCATGCAGGTCAGTGTGAGTCCAGGCAAACACATCTAGATTTGCCTTCAAGAAATCAGCCAATTCCCTCGCTCGAACTGGATCTAATTGCGAGCCGATCTTTAGTACTTTTGTTGAGTCTGTTTCATCAATAGGTATATCTATTGTTATTTCGTTGGGAGTTGCCTTCCTGTCTTCGGGTTCTCTATGCTGTAATGATCCGAAAATCCGGTCCAATTTGAGCTGACTAATAACACAAGTCCAACCCCAAATTGCACGGGAAATTCAAGAAATTAATAGAAAGAAGATAGAGGGTGAGGATAGATAAGATAGAACTATTAGAATAGAAGAAGAAGAAGAAGAAGAACGTCATCATCAGAGTAACACGAATCTCACAGCGGAACGAATAAAATATAACATAACTTTTGAAATACAAACAGTATATGTATACAATAACATATTAGAGTACAACACTTACAACACAGCAGAAATAATAATAGCTATAGAATCTTGAAGCCTCCTACTCCAAGCTCTCCAAGTGTATCTGTAAAATCCTGAACTACTTGACTGCTCGTACAAATTTAGGCACCCAAGAGTTTAGGTAGAACAAAACAAAGTAAACTCCGGGTCAGTCATGGGACTGGTATGAGTAAAAACAGTTTAAAACAGTTCGAACAAGTAAGCGATATCTCATAAGACCAAGCCGTATAACGGAACGGGTTTTTCCCTAATGAGAAATCCAAAATATCTTTATATCAAAAACATTTTGATATTATAATAATGTCTATCAACCACAATATAATAATCATCTAGCAGAAACGCTTTCATCTCACGTTCTACATATATAGTATACAATCAAAACCGCAAGCACGTATTGGGTAATGGATTTCCAACTATGACAAGGTATGGAAGCACCTTCCGATCAGTGTACTCTAGGAACGATACACTGGAGTTCAACAAGAACATCTTGCAACTCAGCCACACATGACCGACCACTCATTTCGCTTGAGTGTATCGAATGTACACCACCAACGGTTGGGATCAGCAACCGCTTCCCGTATATATATGGGACAACATTGATAGATTTAAGAAGCAAATGAATATTCTCTAGATAGGTGATTATACACCCTACTTCGGAGCGACCGACTTAGCCATGCTGCCTGCCCGATTTTTGTCATTTCCAGGTTGTTGAGGCCAGAGGTTACGATTACTTTCCATTCATTGATAACATGATCACTTTGAATGCCACATTGTCAGATCCGTTAATCACTAATTGATTTGCACAAATATTCGGGATGTTATGCTAAGGGAATAAATCCGTTGCAACCATATATATTTATATAGACCAACCCATTCGATCATTGGAAATACTTTGTTAGACATTCGTCCATTTACGTTCGTTCTGGGATTGAACGAAACCGAAGGCACTATTCAGTACATCCATCTTAGTCCATTGTTATCTAAGATTTATACAACAGCCCTTGCACTTTACTCCGTCTTCAATATATTCAGCATATATGATTCGCAACGCTTATGCCAATACGGAGTAGTTCTTTGGATAAGAATCCAACTGGTCTCTCCATATTAACAACGTTAAAATGGTCAAAACTTTGATAGTCTGTGATTTAACTGTCAAATGAAAACATGTCGGTGTTCACACAACGATCTAAATTCCAAATGGAATTATCGATCAAATCATCCAACATATAAATATATATATATTCATATTTCCTTATTTTCTATGATTAGAAAATATACGTTATTAACACTGGAAAACATTTCCATAGCTTATTCTCGTATCACTATTCTTCCACAACCATCAGTCCCTAGCTGTAAACTAGTAAGAGAACAATTCTCTAAGTATAAACCCCGAAGGCCGAAACCAACATCAGATCCACACTCAGAAAACCATTCCACTTAACTAATCTCTAGTCAGTTTCTAATATCGTTTTAACTCTATTTGATTAACTCTTATTCGAATAAATAATATTCGATTAACTATATTTGAATAACTCTAGTTCGATTTGACTCTAATCGATTTACTCTAACTGATTAACTCTAACTGGTTAACTCTAATTGATTAGCTCTAACTGAATAACTTATTTGATTCAACTCCTTTTTGATTAACTCCTTTCGATTACTAATATTCGATTTCTTTATTGATTTACAAAGATTTTCCCTTTTTACAACGTTTATCCATTTAAAAAGATTTCCTTTTTAACAACGTTTATTCATTTATAAAGATTTACTTTTTACAGCGTTATTCATTTATAACATCCTATTCCGTTATAAATAATTTCCTTTTTATAATTCTATTTATTTCCCTAAATAAATATTCCTTTTTAATCCTATTTGTTTTCTAACAAATATTTCCCTTAAATTCGATTTGTTTTCTAACATATATTTCCTTCATATTCGATTTGTTAATAATTCATTTTCAATATCTCTTTGAAAATTTCTCTTCCTATATTCCAGTGTCACTTATGGGGTTTAACGTGTCGTATCACAAATGATCAATATTCATTCAACATACAAAATCAACAACAGATTTTATAGCACAACATATATCACAATATATGAAAACGGTAAATTAAATGTTGAGGAATCCCGTCGGATTCCTCCAACCTGTTCTTCTGCATCACAGATGTTAAACCATAAAATTTACATCAACTTCATTTCAGTATGAAATGTTCTGATAAGAAACATCAATATTTAATGGTATATATATAATTTAAACTAACTGACTAGCAGTTCAATCAACCAATCTACACACAACAGTCAATCAATATCTAACAGTTCTAAAAGTACATTATAAAAATATAACTGTTCAGAGTTGGTGAGTTTTACTCACATTGGACGATCATCGTTGATAACGATAATTGTCAGTTGATTCAGTCGGACGTTCTATTTTCCCTGAAATTCCCAAGAGCTCTTAATCATTCTGTTCCAACTCGACCTCATAGTATTCTCAGTATGAGTCCAATAGGACTTGCTTACTTCTTTTCCTCATTAGTTAAGTCATGATTGGTTGTTCCAGGTATTAGTCTTCTTCCTCAATTACCCATTCACACGCCCTTTACAACAAAACCCACTCCACGCACTCATCTCTTCTTTCCAACATCAACAGACCCCGCAAAAACAACCATAGCCGAAAACAAACTCGACTCCTTTTTCCCTTTACACTTTAAAATTAACATTGTGCCAAGTCTTCTTCCAAATGAAGATTCTTGTACTGAGCAAACATTCAACGGTTGACCCTCCATTGACTGCAAGTTATGGCCAACTCCGACATCATCCGTGACCATTACTGCCACCGGACAACTCCTTCACCATTTCACTGCTAGACCCGCACCCTCACTTCAGTGCTCCTTCACCATCTTTCTTCCATCTCAAGCACTGCCACCACGTCACCCAACACAACACAGTAACTTCTCACTCTTCAACAAAAGTTCACCCAAATAACTCCACAACGTCTCTCTTCCCAACAGTAATATGGCAACTCCGAACCCATTTAAGAACTCACGAACAACCCCACTTTTAACCACACTGCTCCTCGTTCTCAGTACTTTCACAACAAACTTCTGTTCCCCAACCTCTTCTTGTTTGAAACAGTACCCAACTTCCCTTCGTATCTCCTTCCTTTCCTTTCACGCTAAATGTCTTCAATTCCAAATGCAAAACCCACTTCCTCTCCCATGATTCTAGAAACCCACGTCACTGCTGTAAACAACAGCTCGTCCTCAAACCCTCACCAAACCCAGCATGCCAACGTTCTTACTTCTCTTTCTTCATATATAAACAACGGTTCCACAGATACTCTCGCACTAAATACCACCGCAGGAGTATGGTCGGACAGCACTGGAGCACGCGCTATCTCACCCTTCATCGTTGCCGACAACCGCCTGGAACCCCAAGTCACCAATCTCCATCAATCGCCTAGCCTTCGTTGAGCAACTCTAGATCCACCGTTGCGAACAGATATGCGTTCGAACCCAGCTTAATCGGTATAAAAGTGAAGAGGAAGGAAGCAAGAACCCGAATATAAGTGTTTGAGGATTTAAGGGATTTTATTTTGATTTTCATTCTTCGATTTCAGTCCGCGTTTTGATTTCCTGAAGGAATAAAGGTGGAGGCGGATTTTCTTTGGTTGTTGACTTCTGGGAAGAATTAGGTTTAAGCTAAAGCTTTTATAGGCATTGTTAGGACCAAAAATATAATATTATATTAATACTTAATGGTGAAGTATCCTTTCAAAACGAATTCATACGATTTCTGTTTCTGACAAACCAAGCAAATCCTGACATAGAAAAATATTCCGGATCCAATGGGACAGGTTTCGTCGAATTCCGACACCGTTTGCGAATATCCTTTAGAAAATATCGATGAAAAACACCGAGCATTAATTCTTTAAAATTACAGAAAAAATCCTAAAAATATGAGGCCTTGACATTTCACTAGACCTCTTCCTAAGGCTTCGTATGAAACTTGTTTCGTTGAATTTTGAGTTCGTTTGACCAGTTAACCATTCAGTTTTAGTTTGTTTTAAATTAAAAACATAGTGTACCGTACTATGAAATATTCTGTTCACGTAGGGACTGTTATGGACAGAAACAAAAATACCATTGAAATGGGTGACGTGATCTGGTCCCAAAAATGTAATGATACCGGTAGATGGGTTCATATTGTGAAACCCCGAAATGTCGATACAGGGTGTCAAATACTCCAAATAAAAAGTTGCTTATTTAATTAATTAAAAATTATAGTAAAATTCTAAAAATTATTTTATCACTACTTCCCAAAAGAACCTTGTCTAAATTCAAACCCGATCTCTAGTTATATCGAATAAACCGTTACGGTCGATAAACGAATCTATAACGACTATTTTAAAATTTGATTTGGACATATCTCAAAATCTACATGACGAAATCCTGATTTTTCTCTTTCCCTAGAAAGATATAATCCACCAGCTCCACACGTTTCTTGTTTCACAGAAATCCGATTTAAAACGAACTCTGTACATCCATTTGAAGTTCAAATCGTCAAATCGCGAACTGTTGCGCCACTTCAAACTCGATTTTAATTATAATATAATTATACGTTCTAACGTCGTCGATTAAATAATATATTCGTTATTTAAATAATTAAATAAGTTAATTATTACACTGTTAAAAATTCGGGTCATTACATTCTTCCCCACTTAAAATAATTTCGTCCTCGAAATTGCTAAGTTAGAGGACGACCCAATCTATTGGAATTCCTAAGATTTGTTTACCCCTTATTACCGATTTCAACTGAACCAATTAATATTGACTAAAATATTAATTCCTTCCGACTAACCTAAGTTTTCAAAAATTCTGAAAATTTTCTAACACTTTAAATTTTCAGAAAATTTCGCCATAACCTCCTTTGTACAGCCATATCTGTAAAACCACAACTCGTCTCTCTAGGCTATCTCCAACCCAAAAGAAAATCAAACAGCCAAGCGGCTTGCCGATTCGGCTCAAAAATTCCAAACTCATATCAAATATAAACTTGTACCTTTTTGTCGGGTATATCATTATATTCCTACCATCTGCTATCACTTTGCATATATCATGCCATCCAAATCAAACTCCAATCTGTCTTTATTCTCAACACAATTATTGGCTTGTACTCAAGTAAAATTCCATTCAAACTCTAATCTCAAATTTCAATCTCTCAACTTACCAACTCAATTTCATATTCACTTATTTCAAGTTAAATCCCAATTTATAAATCACTTTTACCAGTTCACCTATTTAACTCATAAGTTAATTTAATTTCCGAATTTAAATTCCTGGGTTTATTCAAATCACTTGAAATAATAACAATTCAAAATCCTATGAATTCCTGAATAACTTGTTTTTTTTGTAAAACAATTTCAAAACAAAATCTTTGGTAGTAATCCATCACTTAGCAACTCGAAAATTACACCGATGATGTATCGATCCATCATCGGAATCATTTCCCAGTGATCAAAGTGAGTTCAAACTATATTCCTTTCAAAACCACTTTAATCTCTTCCCATTTTGAAATCAATCCCAGATATCCTTATCAAAACAAATTTAAAACCTCCCAGGATTTTAAAATTCACGTATACTTAATCCAAATTCAATTACAAACACTGGTCTAAATTTTTAGTTTTAATTTTCAATTCTGACTTTAATTTCAGATTTAATTCATTCGTAACACTTATACGAATTTTGATTGGTTATTTATAACCATTCCACTTTTATAATCTTATTCGATTATAATAACAACCAACACATTATAATATTTCCAATATATATACTTGGGTAAAAAAAATTCATTTACCCTCTTTTCAAAACATACCATGTCGGTTCATCGTATTCAAGTGTTTAGTAACTCCTATCAACGCAGTTTGCATTACTGTATCGACTAGAATTCATAAACTACTCGACCAATAAATCTCCATAATATAAAACAAACTTTTATATCAAATAACAAATACGCGCTCATATACATACACTCAATCTCAGTCTAGGATATTACTAATCCCATCTCTACTGAGTCACGCCACAGAGCCAAGGCAATTCGCTTAACTTAAGCTCTGATACCAACTGTAATGACCCGAAAATCCGGTCCAATTTGAGCTGACTAATAACACAAGTCCAACCCCAAATTGCACGGGAAATTCAAGAAATTAATAGAAAGAAGATAGAGGGTGAGGATAGATAAGATAGAACTATTAGAATAGAAGAAGAAGAAGAAGAAGAAGAACATCATCATCAGAGTAACACGAATCTCACAGCGGAACGAATAAAATATAACATAACTTTTGAAATACAAACAGTATATGTATACAATAACATATCAGAGTACAACACTTACAACACAGCGGAAATAATAATAGCTATAGAATCTTGAAGCCTCCTACTCCAAGCTCTCCAAGTGTATCTGTAAAATCCTGAACTACTTGACTGCCCGTACAAATTTAGGCACCCAAGAGTTTAGGTAGAACAAAAGAAAGTAAACTCTGGGTCAGTCATTGGACTGGTACGAGTAAAAAATAGTTTAAAACAGTTCGAACAAGTAAACGATATCTCATAAGACCACGCCGTATAACGGAACGGGTTTTTCCCTTATGAGAAATCCAAAATATCTTTATATCAAAAACCTTTTGATATTATAATAATGTCTATCAACCACAATATAATAATCATCTAGTAGAAACGCTTTCATCTCACGTTCTACATATATAGTATACAATCAAAATCGCAAGCACGTATTGGGTAATGGATTTCCAACTATGACAAGGTATGGAACCACCTTCCGATCAGTGTACTCTAGGAACGATACACTGGAGTTCAATAAGAACATCTTGCAACTCAGCCACACATGACCGACCACTCATTTCGCTTGAGTGTATCGAATGTACACCACCAACGGTTGGGATCAGCAACCGCTTCCCGTATATATATGGGACAGCATTGATAGATTTAAGAAGCAAATGAATATTCTCTAGATAGGTGATTATACACCCTACATCGGAGCGACCGACTTAGCCATGCTGCCTGCCCGATTTTTGTCATTTCCTGGTTGTTGAGGCCAGAGGTTACGATTACTTTCCATTCATTGATAACATGATCACTTTGAATGCCACATTGTCAGATCCGTTAATCACTAATTGATTTGCACAAATATTCTGGATGTTATGCTAAGGGAATAAATCCGTTGCAACCATATATATTTATACAGACCAACCCATTCGATCATTGGAAATACTTTGTCAGACATTCGTCCATTTACGTTCGTTTTGGGATTGAACGAAACCGAAGGCACTATTCAGTACATCCATCTTAGTCCATTGTTATCTAAGATTTATACAACAGCCCTTGCACTTTACTCCGTCTTCAATATATTCAGCATATATGATTCGCAACGCTTATGCCAATACGGAGTGGTTCTTTGGATAAGAATCCAACCGGTCTCTCCATATTAACAACGTTAAAATGGTCAAAATTTTGATAGTCTGTGATTTAACTATCAAATGAAAACATGTCGGTGTTCACACAACGATCTAAATTCCAAATGGAATTATCGATCAAATCATCCAACATATAAATATATATATATATATATATATATATATATATATTCATATTTCCTTATTTTCTATGATTAGAAAATATACGTTATTAACACTGGAAAACATTTCCATAGCTTATTCACATATCACTATTCTTCCACAACCATCAGTCCCTAACTGTAAACTAGTAAGAGAACAATTCTCTAAGTATAAACCCCGAAGGCCGAAACCAACATCAGATCCACACTAAGAAAACCATTCGACTTAACTAATCTCTAGTCAATTTCTAATATCGTTTTAACTCAATTTGATTAACTTTTATTCGAATAAATAATATTCGATTAACTATATTTGAATAACTCTAGTTCGATTTGACTCTAATCGATTTACTCTAACTGATTAACTCTAACTGGTTAACTCTAATTGATTAACTCTAACTGAATAATTTATTTGATTCAACTCCTTTTTGATTAACTCCTTTCGATTACTAATATTCGATTTCTTTATTGATTTACAAAGATTTTCCCTTTTTACAACGTTTATCCATTTAAAAAGATTTCCTTTTTAACAACGTTTATTCATTTATAAAGATTTACTTTTTACAGCGTTATTCATTTATAACATCCTATTCCGTTATAAATAATTTCCTTTTTATAATTCTATTTATTTCCCTAAATAAATATTCCTTTTTAATCCTATTTGTTTTCTAACAAATATTTCCCTTAAATTCGATTTGTTTTCTAACATATATTTCCTTTATATTCGATTTGTTAATAATTCATTTTCAATATCTCTTTGAAAATTTCTCTTCCTATATTCCAGTGCACTTATGGGGTTTAACGTGTCGTATCACAAATGATCAATATTCATTCAACATACAAAATCAACAACAGATTTTATAGCACAACATATATCACAATATATGAAAACGGTAAATTAAATGTTGAGGAATCCCGTCGGATTCCTCCAACCTGTTCTCCTGCATCACAGATGTTAAACCATAAAATTTACATCAACTTCATTTCAGTATGAAATGTTCTGATAAGAAACATCAATATTTAATGGTATATATATATAATTTCAACTAACTGACTAGCAGTTCAATCAACCAATCTACACACAACAGTCAATCAATATCTAACAGTTCTAAAAGTACATTATAAAAATATAACTGTTCAGAGTTGGTGAGTTTTACTCACATTGGACGATCATCGTTGATAACGATAATTGTCAGTTGATTCAGACGGACGTTCTATTTTCCCTGAAATTCCCAAGAGCTCTTAATCATTCCGTTCCAACTCGACTTCATAGTATTCTCAGTATGAGTCCAATAGGACTTGCTTACTTCTTTTCCTCATTAGTTAAGTCATGATTCGTTGTTCCAGGTGTTAGTCTTCTTCCTCAATTAACCATTCACACGCCCGTTACAACAAAACCAACTCCACGCACTCATCTCTTCTTTCCAACATCAACAGACCCCGCAAAAACAGCCATAGCCGAAAACAAACTCGACTCCTTTTTCCCTTTACACTTTAAAATTAACATTGTGCCAAGTCTTCTTCCAAATGAAGATTCTTGTACTGAGCAAACATTCAACGGTTGACCCTCCATTGACTGCATGTTACGGCCAACTCCGACATCATCCGTGACCATTACTGCCATCGGACAACCCCTTCACCATTTCACTGCTAAACCCGCACCCTCACTTCAGTGCTCCTTCGCTATCTTTCTTCCATCTCAAGCACTGCCACCACGTCACCCAACACAACACAGTAACTTCTCACTCTTCAACAAAAGTTCACCCAAATAACTCCACAACGTCTCTCTTCCCAACAGTAATATGGCAACTCCGAACCCATTTAAGAACTCACGAACAACCCCACTTTTAACCGCACTGCTCCTCGTTCTCAGCACTTCCACAACAAACTTCTGTTCCCCAACCTCTTCTTGTTTGAAATAGTACCCAACTTCCCTTCGTATCTCCTTCCTTTCCTTTCACGCTAAATGTCTTCAATTCCAACAGCAAAACCCACTTCCTCTCCCATGATTCTAGAAACCCACGTCACTGCTGTAAACAACAGCTCGTCCTCAAACCCTCACCAAACCCAGCATGCCAACGTTCTTACTTCTCTTTCTTCATATATAAACAACGGTTCCACAGATACTCTCGAACTAAATACCACCGCCGGAGTATGGTCGGACAGCACTGGAGCACGCGCTATCTCACCCTGCACTGTTGCCGACAACAGCCTGGAACCCCAAGTCACCAATCTCCGTCAATCGCCTGGCCTTCGTTGAGCAACTCTAGATCCACCGTTGCAAACAGATATGCATTCGAACACAGCTTAATCGGTATGAAAGTGAAGAGGGAGGAAGCAAGAACCCGAATATAAGTGTTTGAGGATTTAAGGGATTTTATTTTGATTTTCATTCTTTGATTTCAGTCCGCGTTTTGATTTCCTGAAGGAATAAAGGTGGAGGCGGATTTTCTTTGGTTGTTGACTTCTGAGAAGAATTAGGTTTAAGCTAAAGCTTTTATAGGCCTTGTTAGGACCAAAAATATAATATTATATTATATTAATACTTAATGGTGAAGTATCCTTTCAAAACCAATTCATACGATTTCTGTTTTTGACAAACCAAGCAAATCCTGACATAGAAAAATATTCCGGATCCAATGGGACAGGTTTCGTCGAATTCCGACACCGTTTGCGAATATCCTTTAGAAAATATCGATGAAAAACACCGAGCATTAATTCTTTAAAATTACAGAAAAAATCCTAAAAATATGAGGCCTTGACGTTTCACTAGACCTCTTCCTAAGGTTTCGTATGAAACTTGTTTCGTTGAATTTTGAGTTCGTTTGACCAGTTAACCATTCAGTTTTAGTTTGTTTTAAATTAAAAACATAGTGTACCGTACTATGAAATATTCTGTTCACGTAGGGACAGTTATGGACAGAAACAAAAATACCATTGAAATGGGTGACGTGATCTGGTCCTAAAAATGTAATGATACCGGTAGATGGGCTCATATTGTGAAACCCCGAAATGTCGATACAGGGTGCCAAATACTCCAAATAAAAAGTTGCTTATTTAATTAATTAAAAATTACAGTAAAATTCTAAAAATTATTTTATCACTACTTCCCAAAGAACCTTGTCTAAATTCAAACCCGGTCTCTAGTTATATCGAATAAACCGTTACGGTCGATAAACGAATCTATAGCGACTATTTTAAAATTAGATTTGGACATATCTCAAAATCTACACGACGAAATCCTGATTTTTCTCTTTCCCTAGAAAGATATAATCCACCAGCTCCACACGTTTCTTGTTTCACAGAAATCCGATTTAAAACAAACTCTGTACATCCATTTGAAGTTCAAATCCTCAAATCGCGAACTGTTGCGCCACTTCGAACTCGATTTTAATTATAATATAATTATACGTTCTAACGTCGTCGATTAAATAATATATTCGCTATTTAAATAATTGAATAAGTTAATTATTACACTGTTAAAAATCCGGGTCATTACATTCTTCCCCACTTAAAATAATTTTGTTCTCGAAATTGCTAAGTTAGAGGACGACCCAATCTGTTGGAATTCCTAAGATTTGTTTACCCCTTATTTCTGATTTCAACTGAACCAATTAATATTGACTAAAATATTAATTCCTTCCGACTAACCTAAATTTTCAAAAATTCTGAAAATTTTCTAACACTTTAAATTTTCAGAAAATTTCGCCATAACCTCCTTTGTACAGCCTTATCTGTAAAACCACAACTCGCCTCTCTAGGCTATCTCCAACCCAAAAGAAAATCAAACAGCCAAGCGGCTTGCCGATTCGGCTCAAAAATTCCAAAGTCATATCAAATATAAACTTGTACCTTTTTGTCGGGTATATCATTATATCCCTACCATCTGCTATCACTTTGCATATATCATGCCATCCAAATCAAACTCCAATCTGTCTTTATTCTAAACACAATTATTGGCTTGTACTCAAGTAAAATTCCATTCAAACTCTAATCTCAAATTTCAATCTCTCAACTTACCAACTCAATTTCATATTCACTTATTTCAAGTTAAATCCCAATTTATAAATCATTTTTACCAGTTCACCTATTTAACTCATAAGTTAATTTAATTTCCGAATTTAAATTCCTGGGTTTATTCAAATCACTTGAAATAATAACAACTAAAAATCCTTTGAATTCCTGAATAACTTGTTTTTTTGTAAAACAATTTCAAAACAAAATCTTTGGTAGTAATCCATCACTTAGCAACTCGAAAATTACACCGATGATGTATCGATCCATCATCGGAATCATTTCCCAGTGATCAAAGTGAGTTCAATACTATATTCCTTTCAAAACCACTTTAATCTCTTCCCATTTTGAAATCAATCCCAGGTATCCTTTTCAAAACAAATATAAAACCTCCCAGGATTTTAAAATTCACGTATACTTAATCCAGATTCAATTACAAACACTGGTCTAGATTTTCAGTTTTAATTTTCAGTTTTGACTTTAATTTCAGATTTAATTCATTCGTAACACTTATACGAATTTTGATTGGTTATTTATAACCATTCCACTTTTATAATCTTATTCGATTATAATAACAACCAACACATTATAATATTTCCAATATATATACTTGGGTAAAAAAAATTCATTTACCCTCTTTTCAAAACATACCATGTCGGTTCATCGTATTCAAGTGTTTAGTAACTCCTATCAACGCAGTTTGCATTACTGTATCGACTAGAATTCATAAACTACTCGACCAATAAATCTCCATAATATAAAACAAACTTTTATATCAAATAACAAATACGCGCTCATATACATATACTCAATCTCAGTCTAGGATATTACTAATCCCATCTCTACTGAGTCACGCCACAGAGCCAAGGTAATTCGATTAACTTAAGCTCTGATACCAACTGTAATGACCCGAAAATCCGGTCCAATTTGAGCTGACTAATAACACAAGTCCAACCCCAAATTGCACGGGAAATTCAAGAAATTAATAGAAAGAAGATAGAGGGTGAGGATAGATAAGATAGAACTATTAGAATAGAAGAAGAAGAAGAACATCATCATCAAAGTAACACGAATCTCACAGCAGAACGAATAAAATATAACATAACTTTTGAAATACAAACAGTATATGTATACAATAACATATCAGAGTACAACACTTACAACACAGCGGAAATAATAATAGCTATAGAATCTTGAAGCCTCCTACTCCAAGCTCTCCAAGTGTATCTGTAAAATCCTGAACTACTTGACTGCCCGTACAAATTTAGGCACCCAAGAGTTAGGTAGAACAAAACAAAGTAAACTCCGGGTCAGTCATGGGACTGGTATGAGTAAAAACAGTTTAAAATAGTTCGAACAAGTAAACGATATCTTATAATAACACGCCGTATAACGGAACAGATTTTTCCCTTATGAGAAATCCAAAATATCTTTATATCAAAAACCTTTTGATATTATAATAATGTCTATCAACCACAATATAATAATCATCTAGCAGAAACGCTTTCATCTCACGTTCTACATATATAGTATACAGTCAAAACCGCAAACACGTATTGGATAATGGATTTCCAACTATGACAAGGTATGGAACCACATTCCGATCAGTGTACTCTAGAAACGATACACTGGAGTACAATAAGAACATCTTGCAACTCAGCCACACATGACCGACCACTCATTTCGCTTGAGTGTATCGAATGTACACCACCAACGGTTGCGATCAGCAACCGCTTCCCGTATATATATGGGGCAGCATTGATAGATATAAGAAGCAAATGAATATTCTCTAGATAGGTGATTATACACCCTACTTCGGAGCGACCGACTTAGCCATGCTGCCTGCCCGATTTTTGTTATTTCCTGGTTGTTGAGGCCAGAGGTTACGATTACTTTTCATTCATTGATAACATGATCACTTTGAATGCCACATTGTCAGATCCGTTAATCACTAATTGATTTGCACAAATATTCTTGATGTTATGCTAAGGGAATAAATCCGTTGCAACCATATATATTTATACAGACCAACCCATTCGATCATTGGAAATACTTTGTCAGACATTCGTCCATTTACGTTCGTTCTGGGATTGAACGAAACAGAAGGCACTATTCAGTACATCCATCTTAGTCCATTGTTATCTAAGATTTATACAACAGCCCTCACACTTTACTCCGTCTTCAATATATTCAGCATATATGATTTGCAACGCTTATGCCAATACAGAGTGGTTCTTTGGATAAGAATCCAACCGGTCTCTCCATATTAACAACGTTAAAATGGTCAAAACTTTGATAGTCTGTGATTTAACTATCAAATGAAAACATGTCGGTGTTCACTCAACGATCTAAATTCCAAATGGAATTATCGATCAAATCATCCAACATATAAATATATATATTCATATTTCCTTGTTTTCTATGATTAGAAAATATACGTTATTAACACTGGAAAACATTTCCATCGCTTATTCTCGTATCACTATTCTTCCACAACCATCAGTCCCTAACTGTAAACTAGTAAGAGAACAATTCTCTAAGTATAAACCCCGAAGGCCGAAACCAACATCAGATCCACACTCAGAAAACCATTCGACTTAACTAATCTCTAGTCAGTTTCTAATATCGTTTTAACTCTATTTGATTAACTCTTATTCGAATAAATAATATTTGGTTAACTATATTTGAATAACTCTAGTTCGATTTGACTCTAATCGATTTACTCTAACTGATTAACTCTAACTGATTAACTCTAACTGGTTAACTCTAATTGATTAACTCTAAATGAATAACTTATTTGATTCAACTCCTTTTTGATTAACTCCTTTCGATTACTAATATTCGATTTCTTTATTGATTTACAAAAATTTTCCCATTTTACAATGTTTATCCATTTAAAAAGATTTCCTTTTTAACAACGTTTATTCATTTATAAAGATTTACTTTTTACAGCGTTATTCATTTATAACATCCTATTCCGTTATAAATAATTTCCTTTTTATAATTCTATTTATTTCCCTAAATAAATATTCCTTTTTAATCCTATTTGTTTTCTAACAAATATTTCCCTTAAATTCGATTTGTTTTCTAACATATATTTCCTTTATATTCGATTTGTTAATAATTCATTTTCAATATCTCTTTGAAAATTTCTCTTCCTATATTCCAGTGTCACTTATGGGGTTTAACGTGTCGTATCACAAATGATCAATATTCATTCAACATACAAAATCAACAACAGATTTTATAGCACAACATATATCACAATATATGAAAACGGTAAATTAAATGTTGAGGAATCCCGTCGGATTCATCCAACCTGTTCTCCTGCATCACAGATGTCAAACCATAAAATTTACATCAACTTCATTTTAGTATGAAATGTTCTGATAAGAAACGTCAATATTTAATGGTATATATATATAATTTCAACTAACTGACTAGCAGTTCAATCAACCAATCTACACACAACAGTCAATCAATATCTAACAGTTCTAAAAGTACATTATAAAAATATAACTGTTCAGAGTTGGTGAGTTTTACTCACATTGGACGATCATCGTTGATAACGATAATTGTCAGTTGATTCAGACGGACGTTCTATTTTCCCTGAAATTCCCAAGAGCTCTTAATCATTCCGTTCCAACTCGACTTCATAGTATTCTCAGTATGAGTCCAATAGGACTTGCTTACTTCTTTTCCTCATTAGTTAAGTCATGATTGGTTGTTCCAGGTGTTAGTCTTCTTCCTCAATTAACCATTCACACGCCCGTTACAACAAAACCAACTCCACGCACTCATCTCTTCTTTCCAACATCAACAGACCCCGCAAAAACAGCCATAGCTGAAAACAAACTCGACTCCTTTTTCCCCACTTTAAAATTAACATTGTGCCAAGTCTTCTTCCAAATGAAGATTCTTGTACTGAGCAAACATTCAACGGTTGACCCCCCATTGACTGCAAGTTACGGCCAACTCCGACATCATCCGTGACCATTACTGCCACCGGACAACTCCTTCACCATTTCACTGCTAAACCCGCACCCTCACTTCAGTGCTCCTTCACCATCTTTCTTCCATCTCAAGCACTGCCACCACGTCACCCAACACAACACAGTAACTTCTCACTCTTCAACAAAAGTTCACCCAAATAACTCCACAACGTCTCTCTTCCCAACAGTAATATGGCAACTCCGAACCCATTTAAGAACTCACGAACAACCCCACTTTTAACCGCACTGCTCCTCGTTCTCAGCACTTCCACAACAAACTTCTGTTCCCCAACCTCTTCTTGTTTGAAACAGTACCCAACTTCCCTTCGTATCTCCTTCCTTTCCTTTCACGCTAAATGTCTTCAATTCCAACAGCAAAACCCACTTCCTCTCCCATGATTCTAGAAACCCAAGTCACTGCTGTAAACAACATCTCGTCCTCAAACCCTCACCAAACCCAGCATGCCAACGTTCTTACTTCTCTTTCTTCATACATAAACAACGGTTCCACAGATACTCTCGCACTAAATACCACCGCCGGAGTATGGTCGGACAGCACTGGGGCACGCGCTATCTCACACTTCACCGTTGCCGACAACAGCCTGGAACCCCAAGTCACCAATCTCCGTCAATCGCCTGGCCTTCGTTGAGCAACTCTAGATCCACCGTTGCGAACAGATATGCGTTCGAACCCAGCTTAATCGGTATGAAAGTGAAGAGGAAGGAAGCAAGAACCCGAATATAAGTGTTTGAGGATTTAAGGGATTTTATTTTGATTTTCATTCTTCGATTTCAGTCCGTGTTTTGATTTCCTGAAGGAATAAAGGTGGAGGCGGATTTTCTTTGGTTGTTGACTTCTGAGAAGAATTAGGTTTAAGCTAAAGCTTTTATAGGCCTTGTTAGGACCAAAAATATAATATTATATTATATTAATACTTAATGGTGAAGTATCCTTTCAAAACCAATTCATACGATTTCTGTTTCTGACAAACCAAGCAAATCCTGACATAGAAAAATATTCCGGATCCAATGGGACAGGTTTCGTCGAATTCCGACACCGTTTGCGAATATCCTTTAGAAAATATCAATGAAAAACACCAAGCATTAATTCTTTAAAATTACAAAAAAAATCCTAAAAATATGAGGCCTTGACGTTTCACTAGACCTCTTCCTAAGGTTTCGTATGAAACTTGTTTCGTTGAATTTTGAGTTCGTTTGACCAGTTAACCATTTAGTTTTAGTTTGTTTTAAATTAAAAACATAGTGTACCGTACTATGAAATATTCTGTTCACGTAGGGACTGTTATGGACAGAAACAAAATACCATTGAAATGGGTGACGTGGTCTGGTCCCAAAAATGTAATGATACCGGTAGATGGGCTCATATTGTGAAACCCCGAAATGTCGATACAGAGTGCCAAATACTCCAAATAAAAAGTTGCTTATTTAATTAATTAAAAATTACAGTAAAATTCTAAAAATTATTTTATCACTACTTCCCAAAAGAACCTTGTCTAAATTCAAACCCGATCTCTAGTTATATCGAATAAACCGTTACGGTCGATAAACGAATCTATAACGACTATTTTAAAATTTGATTTGGACATATCTCAAAATCTACACGACGAAATCCTGATTTTTCTCTTTCCCTAGAAGGATATAATCCACCAGCTCCACACGTTTCTTGTTTCACAGAAATCCGATTTAAAACGAACTCTGTACATCCATTTGAAGTTCAAATCGTCAAATTGCGAACTATTGCGCCACTTCGAACTCGATTTTAATTATAATATAATTGTACGTTCTAACGTCGTCGATTAAATAATATATTCGTTATTTAAATAATTAAATAAGTTAATTATTACACTGTTAAAAATCCGGGTCATTACATATCCTCTATGGGATCTATATCATCGAGCACGTCTGAGGGAGACTCTCTTGGGGCAGGACCCCTTAATTGCTACGATGAGTTCTCCTTTGGAGGGGCGGAATCGTCCTTAGCTTCTATATTCAACCCCTTCATTAGCATCTTTAACTCCGTTACGTAACAAGCTCGTCCCGTAGCTTGGTCGCCCCTCATCACCCCAATTCCTGAGTCAGTCGGGAATTTAAGCAGCAAGCACCAAGGTGCAATACATGCCCTGAACTCGGCAAGGGCCGGTCGTCCTAGGAAGGCATTGTAGGGCGACTCCACGTCCAAAACTACAAATGGCAGGATCCTTACTCTCTAGCGATCTCCCTGCCCTAATGTGACTGGCAATTCCACAAAGCCCATCGGCGCCGTCGATGCTCCGTTGAAGCCACGTATCCATCCTTCACATGGCTTTAAATATTTTGCCTCAAGTCTCATCTGTTCGAAAGCTTTCTTGAAAAGGATATTGACCAAGCTCCCGTTGTCCACTAACACTTTATGGATTAAAGCAGGGCCAATTGTTGTGGTAATCACTAGTGGATCGTCGGTTGGAGATTGAACTCCGGAATCATCTCTATTGCGGAATACGACGTCGTTTGACATCGTATTTTGTTGTTTAACTGGAGTAACGTCTTCGAGGCTACTGCATTCTCCTACCTAAAAGTGCTTGGCAGCGTTGACGTACTGATCCATTGCTTTAAAACTACGACCAACTAGGTGAGGTCCGCCTACAATAGTATTAATGACGATCCCTTACCTTTTTGCTGGGCTGTGGGTTTTGAGGTAGGCTGATTTTGGTCCGGGGCTTGTCCCCCTTGCCTCCTGTCCCTTGGGGCGACCTTGTACTCGTCTAACTTTCCTTCTGGCAGCAATCTTTCGACAATATCTCTCAAATGACGGCATTCATTGGTGGAATGACCGTGGGTTCCATGAAACAAGAAAAACTTTCCTGTTGTAATTTCTTTCTCAGTGGAGTCTCTGGGTGGTGGTTTTTTGTACTTCAATATGCTATATGTGTCTAAATAAATATTCTCCAATGTATCATTTAACGGCGTATAATTTTCAAAAGTCTGAAATCTGGGTCTTTTACTAGAGCTATTCCCTCGGTTCCTGTTCCTTCTATTGTCGTTCCCATTTCTGTTGTTATTACCTCCACTCTGGTTGCCAACATTTACTTCCACCTTCCCTGAACTGTCACCAGATTGTTTCACAGCAACGTTACTCTGAACACCTTCCCTCGAGGCCCCTTCATATTTTCTCTTACGATTTGCCTTGGCTTCTTCTTGCCTTAAGCGGATATTAGCTTTTTCATAGAACAATTCTCTAGTAGGAGGCGGTTTCCTAGACAAGTAATCCCCGAACTCTGTATCAGGATCTACCCCTTCTATCAAGGCCATTAGGATAGTGGGCTCATGGGGATCGCTAACTTCGGTAACGGCCAGGTTAAAGCGATCCAAGTATGACTTCAAAGATTCTCCTGGGGCCTGTTTAATCTGTGACAATTCTATGACGCTCTTGGACTTTCGGGCATGAAGTCGAAACTGATTCATGAAGTGCTCACTCAATTCTATGAAATTTGATATCGACCGAGGAGGGAGTCAGGTGAACCACATTAACACTACATCTTCAAGATAAATTGGAAAAGCTTTGCATTTCACGGCATCTGGAGCTACTGCTGCATTCATGAACCATGCATACCTCATCAGATGCTGCCCTGGGTCCGTTCTTCCTGAATATCGATCCATCTGAGGCAAGTTGAATCGCCGAGGGAACTGGAAATCCAGTATATCATCTATGAAAGGCTATGACTTCGCTCAATGCCCCAATCTTCATTAGTATATCGCCGACTTTCGGACATAATCTGGCGCACCATTGCCCATACATCGGCATTTGTTAATGTCTGCACAGGCTCTCTAGGTCTGATATTCGGATTACCCCTAGGTTCCTGATCAGGGGATAACCTCCTGTTTCTAGCGGCTGCTGATCTATGTTGCTCTCTGCGCTCCTGGTCAATCTCAGGAGGTAGAGGTTGGAGAAGCTATTGCTGCGTGGGGTTGGTAATATTAGGATCCTGGGTAGGACGTGGGATCCGCGCATGGGTAGCAACATGGGCTGTTGCAGGCTTGGGTCATCAGGGCCCAAAACACGAGCGACATCTTCTCGGGATCCTAAAGATCCAAAAGTCAACTGATCAAGGTTCTGAGGTCGTTCAATCGGCCTTCTCTCGCGAGGCCGTCCCTCGTCCGAAGAAGACGAATCATCTGTAGCAAGGCGGCGGGTTGGGGAAGGAGTCTTCTGCCTCCGGAGCACCTGTAGTTCTCTACCCATAGTAATCATGTTTTCCTGCATGCGAAGGCTGTCACGCCTCTGGGCTTCCAATGCTTCTTTAGTGCTCTGGAGCATGTCAAGGAAGCGCGAAAAATCTCCCTGGGTAATTGGTGCAGGTGGATCAGGCTGAACATTAGTCATCATGGTTGGAATCAGAGCGTTGGAGGGAGCTAGAGTAGAAGTTCCAGCTTCATTCTGGTTCGGATCGGATCGGTTCACAGTGGCCTGGTCGGGGCAGTTTGGATGGAGAGAGTGGGTGCCCTCGACCTCATTAGACTGGATCGGATTGGTGCCTTCCATCCGGTTCGGATCGGTGCCTTCCATCCGGCTCGGATCCTCCAGGTCGGAGCGGTCTGCTCTAGAGCTTTGAGCACATGACCTCGTTAACACGATGGCTTGCTGATCTTCTCTAGCATTGTTTCCCCTAGCGCCTTGCACATCTTTTCCTTTGGTCTTATCCATGATACTCGATTCTTCAATCGTTAGTCAACAAGTACTGAAAGATGTCAGAGACACAGGATTAACTTCTTTGAACTTGAAAGCCCAAATAGTAGAATGATAATCCCAAAAAGGCTGAGAATTCGAAGAGTTCTCAGTGAAAGCACCAAAATGTTAGACCAAAAATTGGCTCTAACACCCAAATTAGCTATGATTTTAATGAAATTGAACTAAAAAGCAACGAAGAACACACGATTTATAGTGGTTCGGCGTTAAAGAGCCTACGTCCACTTTTTATTATTTTAATTGATGATTTGAATGCAAATACAGTAACGATTCTCACTCAACTTCACAATTACAATGCATAAATTCACTCAAACCTCTCAAATGTAGACTTTTTGAGATGATTTTGATCTGAATATGGTAGTGAAATTCGGTTATGAAGGAAGTTAGAGCTGAGAACTTGCCAAAAGATCCTTTCAAATGCCTCTTGATGGTGTATTTATAGGTGAAAAAACTCCTCGAAGTGGCTCCGGTTCGGAACTGCGTGGCACCCATCCCATAAGAGTCAGGTTCAGAGACCTCCAGATGGTGACAGCGCATCGATTTAGTGGGAGATCGTGGGAGGAAATGGTTGTGCTTGGTCCGAGTCTTCAGGAAACGTGTGCAGCAACGGTAATAGGCTCAGAAAAAAGGGGTTCTGGTCGGCCGCCTCCGATCCGATCCGATGAGGCTACTTGCTCTCTTTTGATGTTGCTGACGTACTTCTCTGAACCGAACCGATATGATATTTGCATCTTCAATCTCTGCTTCTTTCCTGCACTGGTTCCCTCCGATCCGGACCGGTTGGTGGCTTTCTCACTATTTGCTCTTTGTGTAGCCTAGTTCACAAAGTAGGCTAACATAGTGTAATATTGGTATATAAAGTGACTTTTTTTAACCATTAACAATAAATCCATCAAAAGGTTCTTAAGTATACCAATATAAGAAAAACTTATCGAAACATGAATGTAAATCGACTAAAACTTGGGTCTGAATTGTGTGGGGTATCGAAGAAGAATGCTACAATGAGTCATTTCTCCATAAATGGGCCAAGTGGAATTCAGAACTTACAAGTTTAAAAATTTGAGTAGATAAATATTATGCATGAAAACAAACTCAGAAAATCCAAGAACTGTAGGTGCAAAATCAAATTTTTTTTTTTATTTGCACGTTCTAACATGTATAACAAGGGTTGACACGCTTACTCCAGAACACGACTGACGTCTGCACAGTCTCAAGCTAGCATCTTAAAAAGACACATTACGACTCAATGAATAATTAATGTTCATTCCCATCACCCAACAATTCAACTTATCAATAAAGAACCAAGTTGTTATTTATGAATTTTAAGTTAGTCCTTATTCAACGAATGACCTAGTTCATAAAATTTGATTGCTGATGTAATGTAAATTCCCCCCATATTTGAGTGTGACTTTGTCCTCACAGTCGTTAATCAAACATATCTTAGTGAAAGGGAATTATTTAACAAGAGAATATTTACATATGTACAAAAGAGGGTTAGTGCGTTTACCGAATGTAATGTGGCTCATGGAGGACCATGAGCTCTTCCACTTGGTCGGGTATTGGCTCCAAGTAAGGTTTAAGGCGTTGACCATTGACCTTATAGGATGATCCATTGGTTGGATTCTCAATTTCTACCGCACCATACGGAAAAACGGACTGTATAGTGTAAGGTCCTGTCCATCTAGATTTTAACTTATCTGGAAATAAATGCAATTTTGAGTCATACAACAGAACTTTTTGACCTGGCATGAAAGTTTTACGTAAAATTGATTTATCATGAAAAACTTTCAATTTTGTCCTTATATATTCATTCATTTTCATATGCATCATTTCGAATTTCATTAAGTTCATTAAGTTGAAGCTTCCTAAGTTCACCTGCTTGCTCTAAGTCAAGACTTAAAGTTTTTATTGCCCATAACGCCCTATGTTCTAGTTCAACTGGCAAGCGACATGGCTTACCAAAAATCAACCGATAAGGAGACATACCTAAGTTGTTTTGAAAGCGGTGCGGTAAGCCCAAAGAGCGTCAGTTAACTTATGGAACCAATATTAACGATTTTGATTCACAATTTTGTCAAGGATTTGTTTAATCTGCCTATTCGATACTTCAACTTTTCCACAAGTTTGAGGATGGTAAGGAGTGGATAACTTGTGTGTTGTCGAATACTTTTCTCATGAGGGCTTCAAAAGAACGATTACATAATTGTGTTCCGTTGTCGCTAATTATTGTGCGAGGTGTGCCAAACCTAGAAAAGATGTCTTCTTTTAAGAAGCGCACAACAACCTTGTTATCATTTGTTGTGCATGGAACAACTTCGACCCATTTAGGGACATAATCAATGGCTAAGAGAATATAAAGGTTCCCAAAAGAATTAGGGAAGGGTCCCATGAAGTAACTACCCCAAACGTCAAAAATTTCGACCTCTAGAATGGGTTTTAGGGACATCATATTTCGTTTACCAATTTTCCCTAAGAATTGACATCGATCACAAGTTTGGCAAAATTCGCAAGCGTCTTTGAAAAGGTTGGGCCAGTAGAAACCCGATTGGAGAACCTTTTCGGCGGTCTTTTTGGGACCGAAGTGACCACCACAGACTTGGTCATGACAGAAAGAGAGGACTTGTGAGTTTCAGTGTCAGGAACACACCTTCAGATGATTTGATCGAGACAATATTTGAAAATATAAGGGTCATCCCAGAAAAATTGTTTCACCTAGGAAAAGAATTTTTGTTTATCCTGCTTGGACCAAAAAGAAGGGGTCTGCTTGGTGACTAAGTAGTTGACAACGTCAGTGTACCAAGGATCGGTGGATAAAGAAAAAAGCTGTTCATCTGGAAAATTCTCATTGATCGGAAGAGAAGAAGACAGGGCACTTGGAAGACGAGAAAATGGTCAGCAATAACGTTGTCGGATCCTTTTTTATCCTTAATGGTAATGTAAAATTCTTGAAGTAGAAGGATCCAACGAATGAGACGAGCCTTAGCATCCTTTTTAGAGAAAAGTTACCGATTGATATGAACAGTGATGTGTGAGCATAAGGTATTAATTTTTCTAGAGTGAAAACGACTACCAAAAGTTCTTTTTCATTGGTCGTATAGTTGATTTGAGCGTCGTTCAAAGTCTTACTTGTGAAGTAAATGACATGAAGAATTTGATCGATACGTTGTCCAAAGACAGTGCCTACAGCGAAATTCGAGGCGTCATACATGATTTCAAAAGGCAGCTTACAGTTGGGAGAGCAGATGATAGGGGCAGAGACAAGTTCATTTTTGAGATGCTCAAAAGATGAAATACACTCAGAGTTGAAGTCAAAAGGAACATTCTTACCAAGAAGATTAGTCAAAGGTTAGGTGATTTTGCTAAAATCATTTATAAAGTGACGGTAAAAGCCAGCATGACCTAAAAAGGATTGGATGTCCTTAATGGATTTGGGAATGGGAAGATTAGAGATAACTTCGATTTTGGCTTTGATTACTTCAATTCCTTTATTAGAGATGACATGTCCTAAAACAATGCCATGTTTGACCATGAAGTGACACTTTCCCAATTAAGTGTTAAGTGTTTATCTTTGCAACGGTTAAGAACAAGATCAAGGTGATGTAAACACTTAGTGTAAGAGTCCCCAAGATGGAAAAATAATCCATGAAAACTTCCAAAAATTGCTCGATCATATCAGAAAAATGCTAACCATGCACCTCCGGAATGCTGCAGGTGCATTATAGAGACCAAAAGGCATACGACGGTACGCAAATGTACCAAAGGACAAGTGAAAGTGGTTTTTTCTTGATCCTCAAGAGCGATAATGATTTTATTATAGCCCGAGTACCCGTCAAGGAAACAGTAGTACTCGTGACCGGCTAGTTGTTCTAACATTTGATCGATAAATAGCAAAGGGAAATGATCCTTACGTGTTGTAGCATTAAGTTTCCTATAATCAATGCAAACACGCCAACCCGTCTGGGTGTGGGTTGGGATAAGCTCGTTAGCTTCATTTTGGATCATGGTTATCCCTGATTTCTTGGGTATGACATGAATCGGACTAACCCATTGGCTATCGGAAATCGGATAGATGATTCCATTGTTAAGACACTTAAGGATTTCATCACGAGCTGCTTCTTTCATGATGGGGTTTAGTCAAAGCTGGGAATCACGAGTGGGCTTAGCATCAACTACAAGGTGGATTCGATGTTGGACTATCGAAAGACTAATCCCCTTAATATCAACCATGGACCAACCAATTGCTTCCTTATTTTTCTTAAGGATGGGAAGGAGTAATTGTTCCTGCTCTATAGTAAGGTCAGAAACGATAATGACAGGAAGAGTTTCATTGTCTCCTAAGTAAGCATACATAAGATGACTGGGAAGCACTTTGAGTTCGGATTTGGGAGACGACTCAATCGAAGAAATTGGTTGAGGGATAGACTCAGTTGTGAGTGGCTTGACAGGAATTGACTCAGAGACATTTTCGGGAATATCTTGAAATAAAGTTTCATAATTCGACTCAATTTCGTTGTTCAAATGGTCGAGCTCAGGTTCATTGTCGTGGATAACGTGGATTCAGAAAAATGGTCCACATAAGAGTTAAGAGAGTTTACTGTTCTAAAGATGTTGAGTTCGATAGTCATGTTACTGAAAGAATGTTTCATAGACCCATTTCTACAGTTGATAAGCGCATTAGAGGTTGCTAAGAAGGGTCGTCCTAAAATAAAAGGGATCTGGTTTGCAGGATTGTTTACCTGTTGAGTTTCTAGGACAATGAAGTCAACTAGAAAGATGAATTCGCCTACTTTGATCAGTACATCCTCGATTTCACCCACCGGCTTCTTAATTGAACGGTCAGCAAGCAGAAGGGTAACCTTGGTGGATTTCAATTCTCCTAGACCTAATTGGCGGTAGATGGAATATGGAAGAAAGTTAACACTAGCACCTAAGTCTAGCAGGAATCTATCGATTTTCTTATCCCAATAGTACATGATATTGTGGGGCGGCCAAGATCCTTGTATTTCACTGGCATTGATTGGGACAAGACTTCGCATTAAATTGCTGGTAGAAACACTTTCTTAGGTACATGTGTATGACGTTTTTGAGTGCACAAATCTTTTAGAAATTTCATGTACTGTGGAACTTGTTGTATAATATCTAAAAGAGGAATGTTCACTCTAACTTGCTTAAATATTTCTAGGATCTTTCCTATCTGGACTATCTTTTTCCTAAGTCGGAGTCTATAAGGAAATGGAGCAGACAACTCAGTAGGTTTGGCTACTTGAGTTTGAGGATGGTCGTTATCAAAAATTGGCTCTGTGTTTTGATTTGGATTGGTCGAATTTTCGGTAGGGTTTTGAAGATCGTCTGGTAAATCATTTGGGTTGACCACATGGTTGTCAATCTGTTTGTCTGATCTAAGAGTCGTGACCGCATTCAAGTGACTAACGTTTGAATCTTGAATGATATGAATTTGGTTGGAGTTCGAATTTTCCCCTCTACGGTTTTGGATGGGTTGACTTGGAAATGTACCCTTTTTCCCTTTCACTTAATCTAGCGTTAAGTTGAGACATTTTTTTTGAAGTTCACCCATTTGGTGGTTCATGTTTTGCATGTATGAGTGTAACGAGTTGCCTAACTTATTTTTTGATTTTCTACACTTTGCTTAGTCATTTGCGCTAGTAGTTGACTCACCTTAGTTAGATCCCCCTCAATCGTAGAAAGGCGTTTTTCATATTGGGGTGCAACTGATTGTTGCGCTTGATTTTGAGAAGGTGGCGTAAGATTTTAGAATTGATTTTGTTGAAAGGGAGGATTCAAAGGATTATTCGAAAATGGTTGAAAAGGGGGTCGAACCAAATTCGAATTTGCATTGTTATGGGACCAAGAGAAGTTAGGATGGTTTCTCCAACCCGGATTGTACGTTGGGAGAATGGGTCGTTTCTAGCTTTGTTAAATGCGTTGAGTTGTTCTAACGAATGTGGGCATTGATCGGCAATGTGGTTAGGTTCGTTACATTTGCAACATGAAGGCTGAGACGCTCGAGTTTGATTTATTTGAGTTGATGAAAGGACATTATCGAATTTGGTTAACATCGCATCTATTTTTCACTTCTAAGGCCGTTGAGGATCCTACCGAATGAGCGTTTGATCGGAAATAAATGTATTTCTCGTTAGATCTTTCCCATTGAGCTGTTTTTTGGCTAAATTTTCGAGAAATTGCCACACAACATCGTGATTTTGGGCTAGAAAATTTCCATGGCGCATTGATTCGAGCTTGGTTCGAGAGTTATTTTCGAGTCCATCATATAAAATTTGACAAAGAGTCCATTTTTCGAAATTGTGATGTGAACATTAGACTAGAAGTTCTTTAAATCTTTCAAAATATTTTGCAAAGAATTCACCCCCAAATTGATGAAAATTAACGATTTCGTTTTGAATTTTGGATGTTTTTCCAAAAAAATTCTTTAGAAAAACATTCACAAATTCATCCCAAGTTCCAACCGTATTTGAAGGCATGCTATGCAACCATTTTTCGGCATAATTGGTAAGTGAAAATGGAATTAACCTAAGTTTGATATCGTCACTTAGTTGTTGAAATTTCATGGTTGCACAAACTTGTTCAAATTTGGTTAAGAAAATGTAAGGATCTTCTCGTTCTAAATTGCCAAATTTTGGAAGAGTATTTATGTGATTCGAATGAATTTCAAATTCATTACCCATTGGGGCGGGCAATATAATGCAAGAAGGAATAGAAACCCGATCGGGGAAGTATCTATCTATAAGAGTTGGAGGGGGGGTCTCTTCGGCCATGGTTAAAGGAATGTTTGTTCGAACTAAACGATTAGTAAAAGGATCACGGGTCCAACTACGCATGCACTAGCAAGAAGAATAAGGAAAGACAAGAAAAACAAGTTTGAGAAGAGAATAGAAGCGATTTTTTTACAAAACGAAAATTGTTTTGATAATCTTTTTTTAAAAGAGAAAAAGAAATATTCACAAAAGATTTTTTATTTTGAGTTTTTTTATATATATGAATGAACCTAATGCAACTATACGAATGCAAATTACTTATTTACATTTTTTCTAAAATTATATAATGACGGTTAGAATAATTTCAACAAAAGATTTCTCAGCCAGTTAACGGACATGAGTTATCGGTACACCTTAAATCACCCTAGCAATGCAGCCGATGGTTTAAGTACCTTCAGAGGAACAACCAATATAATATTTACGAATCACCGTAATATTTATAAACGGTTATTACTCTTCCATAGTCTAGACACCAAGAAATAATTCGTTAGACATAAACCAATTTGTCAAGATATAATGAAGTCCTTAGAAAATAAAAAATAAACTAAGATGAATGCAATTTTTGGAATATTTTAATCAATCATAGTACAGTCACAGAATAATAAATTGCAAAAAAAAAAAAAAAAAATTACAAGCAAGCCGCGACACCTGCACAAAATCCTTACAAGCAGATTTTATATATTTTTCAAGCAGTAGCAGACCCTGTAGAGTTTTGAAAATTCTCGCTTAGATCAGCAGTCTGTTCAATGCAATTGAGTAGCGCTAGCGCGTTCACACCCCACTTGGTGTGCAACCGCTCCAACCCAAATCTGTTTGCCAATCGCTTTGTTGAACTCTTCACATCTCGTTGGCCTTTGAATTGATTTTTTTTCAGTTAGAGAGAAAGGTAGAATGAAAATAAAATTAAACTAAAAATCAAATGAGTGAAAATCAAAATGAAAACAAACTAAACTAACCTTAATTAAAAAAAGAAAGACGAATTTTTTTTGGAAACAGAAAAACCAAAATCAAAAACTAAAGAAATGAGAAACAATTAAGAGAAAACAATTAAAAAAACTAAACATAGGCCCAACACACTTGAAAACAGCCAAGTCCAATAATCGAACAGACACAAAAGCAAGGCAATGTTGCCCTCACAAATACCCTTGATTCCTCAAACCGAGACAGTAAAAATAAATCGAAAGTAAAACAGAAGTCATCAGGTAAAATAAAATTCACAATAAATCAATGCTTGAATTCCAATCGGGTGGTGGTTTTTAGGAAAGGGGTTGATTTGTTGCTGCAAATTGGGTAGGCGGTTGGTAATTCGGAAATTACAGCGATGGTTGCAGATTTGGGGGTGAAATGATTGCGATGGAGGAGGGGTTTCAGCGATTTAGGTTTTGAAGTTCGATTGGGGGGACCGATTGCGGTTTTAGAGTTTGCGTGGAGGCTGTGTGACAGATGAGTTTTGAAGTGATGAATTCGAGTATTAAATTTTGATGACGGTTCTCTGACTTGGGATTGGGAAAAAGAGGTTCGTGTACGTGTTTGGTGGTTTTGCGATGCAGAGGTAGGACTAGGTATGTGATGCGATCAGGTTTCTGACGTGCTGATATTTGTGGACTAGTGAGAGACAGAAGATGATGATGCTTGGTTGATAGTGGTGGTTAGGGGTTTGCGCGTTGATGGGTTTGGCACAGTCTTGCATTTGAATTGGTTTTGTGGATTGTTAATGAGGAGAGGACGGTTGGTATGAACTGTGAAGGAGGACGTGATGTTGAGTAATGACGTAGGCAGTGTGGACTTGTCGGGACATCTTAGTTGTGGATTTTTGTTTGAAGTGGTTGTGTGTGAAGATTGTGGTCTGAAGCAGTGGTACAGGAAGATGATTGGTGATGTTATATGGGCTTGGAGGTGAATGCGGGGTTGATTGAAATTGAATTTGGGGTCTTGGAGTTGCGGTTGATTGAGGGTTCGAATTAGTGGTTGTGAATTTTTGTTGCAGTTTTCGTTCAGGGAGGTAGGGTTTGCTTTGGGGAAGAGGTGATCGGATTTTTGCTATTGCGAAGAAGAGATGATGGAGATGTGGATATGAACTTGTCAGAGGTGAACTGGTAAGGGCTAAAACTTGGTGATCGGCTAGTGTAGTATGGCGTCGGGGAATATTTGGCTTACCGATAAGAGTGGTGTAGGTTGATGGATTTGTTGGGTTGTAGTGAGAAGAAGGTTTCTGAGTGATGATGTTTATTGGTTGTGGGCGACTAATCGCTTGTGTATGGATGAAGAGAGTCTATTGTATGTGATGGGTGGAGTAGCAGAGTTGTAGATGGGGGTTAACGTGAGGCAAAGAGGGTGTATGTATGAAGTTTGGTAACAGTGTTGATGATAGGAAGGTGATGTTGTACGGGTTTGAGAATGGAGAATTTGTAGTAGAATTAAAGCAGAAGAATTTTTAGAAAGATTTTTTTTAATTTTGTTTTGGGAAAAGGGAAGTAATTGCACAGAGAATTGGAAAGAAATAATGAAAGAAATGAAAAGTAATTGTAAAGAGAATTGGAAAGAAATATATGAAAATTGTAGAATTGGAAAGAAATAAATGAAAGAAACGAAAAGAAAATGAAAACAAAAGGCAAGTGTTTTTTCTCTCTTGTCCTTGAGATTATGATATCAATCAATAATACCAAACCAATTAAACAAGAATTTTCTATTATATATGAAAGAAAACAAAAGGAATAAAATAAAAATATTTTTTGTGTTTATTTTTTTTAATGGAAAAATAAGAAAATAAAAATTTAACCCGAAGGATTTACTAATAAAAATTATTTTGATCCCCAGCAACGGCACAAAAATTAGTTTGCGAACAAATTAACAATTTTTTAATTCATTCAGCTATCCTAAACAACAAGGGTTGTTGCAAAGGGTGTCGAATTCTGAGACCAAAATTATTTTACTAATAAATCCAATCAAGTTATTCCGAAATTTTGATTGTTTGCAAATAATAGAAAATAAAGAAAAAGAGAGTTTTATAATAAACTAAAGCAATTAGGGAGTAATGACATAAACTAGATTGATAATTATCAATAGCCAAACAGATTTTAGATCTAATTCATGCTTCTGTCACAAATGTGAATCAACGATAATTTGGTTTTTTAGAATTAAAAATGTGAATAATGAAAAGCATAGCCTATGCAGGAGCTAATCTCTTAAACAACCATAGGCTATAAGGACAGATTCACTACTTTATTTCTAAAACCCTAAAAATTAGATCTAAATATGATAAGCATTAGATCGAACACGAATATACCCTGTGAAGGAGCATAGCTCTTAAACGACACAGAATATGAAGGTTCAATCTAACTATTGGTTCAGATCTAGATCTATATACATGAAGTCCTAATCTATTTAGCTATGTGATTCATATTGAATCTAATTTATAAGTGTCATCACCCCCTAATTAAAGGGGATTAGCTAGACATAGCTAAATAATAAAATGCGAAAATCAAAAAAACAAACATAAATAAAATAAAACTAAAACTAAAGATAACAGGGGAAGAATAGTATTATTCCAAGAGAAGAGTTACAGAATAAAACCCAATGTCCTTCTAAATGAAAGTGATACAGTGTATTTATAGCTGTCATAACCAAAACTAAGTGGCCAATTACATGATGTGCGACAAAAGGCTTTGCCCAAATAAGAACTAGACCAATGTGAACGCAAGTGAATGGGTATGCAAATGTATATACATAATATTATTTAGCACTCTTCTTGCACCAATTCTTCAAGCTTTTCAACAATTAAGTACATCAATCCATTCATCTTAAATAATATGAAAACACAACTACAAATAAATAGTATTAATTATTTTAAAGAGAAAATAAGATCAATAAGAGGATAAAATATACACATTTACGTGTATATCACTTTATAGTGCATATTAGGAATCTCTTGTAACTTAACCATAAAAAAGAACATCCTAAAATTTGCCTAACATTTCAACATTAAATTTGACAACTTTTCCACAAAAAAACTCAACCATATCCAATTGTCTGAGTTAGAAGGTTCCCAAATAGCAAGGGAGCATAGATTAAAAAAAATAAGAAGATTGCAAGAGGATCTACCGCTCCTTTGTTGTCGTCATAATCAATTAACTTCTTGATTTTGGCATGAGTTAGTAAATTGTTGACATCATATTGTGTCAAACGATTTAGAAGGTTAAAAGGACCTGTATGAATTGTCTTTCTCTCTAAATTCTTTAGTAGGGCTTCACCATTCGGTTCTTTCATCCAATTTTTGATTTGATTGCCGGTAGCGAAACGTTCGTATGGATTTTGGGATGGGGTAACTTCAACCGCCTCCTTTCTTTTGGGAAAAGGTTGCTTAGGAGCCATTGATTTGAGTTTTTGAGATTTAGGGATTTTGGAAATTAGGGTTAGAGTAAAAATATTGAGAAATAAAAGTAAAACTGACTGGACAAGGGGTTAAAAACGACGGGTAAAAGGTAGTTCTAGAACGAACATACATCTATTTTCTTGCGGTAAACGTCTGTCTTTACAAGGAATTTTTTCTCGAAAGTTTGCACAAACGGCTATCGTTAACCTTCAGACCTCTGTGTTGAGTATGTGATTATGACTCATATTGTCACAGATGTATGGCAGTCAATGAACAGACATTTATGTTGTCAGGGTTAAATAACCCAAGTCTCTCGACAGACGTTTGTTATTTGCGTCAGATGTCTATGCTGAAAGATAATATTTTTCTATTTTTACAACGTAATGATGTCAGACATTTGTAACACCCCGAATTTTTGAATAATCGAATTAACTAAATTCATTCAGACTTGAGAATTAAGGGAAACGGGTTATGCCATTGTGTTCGTCTCGGAATTCTGGTTGAGATAGAGTCCGAGTTTGGGTAAAACGGATACCGGATGAAGGAGATATGGACAAACGAAGTCAGGCGGAAAATTCAGAAAAGGAAAAAAAATGCAATGGCGCACTTGGGAAGTGTGCCAGTACAAAAATACATTGGTGCACTTCCCAAGTGCGCCCATGCCGAGAAGAAAGCCTGCACAACTTTCTGGTGCAATCTGATCCATATTGTGACTCATTGCTGAGTCCTTTCTGACTCCTTGCTGAGTCATTAGGGCTGAGGTATCACCCTATCCTGACTGAGTGGTTTTGATTAACCCTAAGATCATCCAACGACTATAATTAAATTGAAATTCTATATAAACATGGGTAGACTCAAACCCTAAATCAAAATCAAAATTGGAACTATGGCCGTCATGCTATCATCTTGTAACCTAGAGTAGCTGCCACCAACTAAAGGGAAATCAAAGCTAATCAATTCAGTTCTATTCAACTCTAATCTAAACAATAACGAATCTACTACAAAGGCGAGCTAAATCAATTCCAGAACTCAGATTTCAGAACACAAGACTTTATTTTTGTGAGTTTGATTTCTTTAATAAGATAATTAACAATTTAATTAGATTTAGCTATGATTTGGATTATATGGTTATGTTGTGAATCATAGACCGTATGTTATTATCTATGTTGTAAATTCTATGATGTTATCATCTATGTTGTAAATTCTATGATGTTATTATCTATGTTATAAAGGTGTGATGTTATCATTTATGTTGTAAATCTATGATTGGCTTATGTACAATCAATTCATAATGAAGTTTCATATGCTAGTTTGGTTATGTTGTTGGAACTAATTCATATGTTAAATCATAGTATGTATGCAAGTTTAGATGTTAATTTAGATATGAATCATATGCAAGTTAGTGAGAATCATATACAACCTTACATGTTTCATGATATCTATTTTATGTGTAAATTGGATCTAACGTTAGGCCATGACATGTGTCAGTTAGATGCAAGTTTACATCATAGTTTATGTTGTATAAATCACATATGCAAGTATATATATGTTGGAGCATGAATCATGTAATGTAAAGTTTGTAACTATTGCCTATGCAAGTTTACACCTTATGATTAGATCTATGACATCCATAGTTTATGCAAGTTTGTAACTTTGGCCTATGCAAGTTTTTGGATGAAAAACCTTATTCACACATGCAAGTTCACCCCTTATGTTTAGATCTAGTTTTTATTCTATGCATGTTTTGATGTTTTCTCTTTATTCCATAAGTTAGACTATTCGAGTCTAACGTATATTTTACGTTAAACGAACAAACGTACAATGTGGGGCAATGGGATAATATTAAAAGATTTAATATTGAGAATTGGCATACATGCCTTAAATGTAATGTTAATTGGTATAGTTTTATATACCATAAATAGATGGACATAATTGAGTCAATTATGGACATAGTTAAATTTGTAATTGATTGACAATTTGAATAGGGAAATTAATTCAAATTGGGGGTAATTAATTATGTGTAATTAATCGTATAAGACACGAGGTTAGACTCTTTTGTGGTGTAAGACTGTCCGGACCCGCCCGGAAAATCCAGCTGCCACAAATGCCAGTCTAATGTGAGAGGTCTTAGGCATAAATTAAATGCGTAACAATTGTAAAGACACGAGGTTAGGCTCGTTTGTGGTGTAAGACTGCTCGGACCCGCCCGGCAAATCCAGCTGCCACAAATGCTAGTCTAATGTGGGAGGTCTTTATAAGGTTACGGTCTTAATGAATTAAGAAACACTTAACCAGATAAACATGTAGTGGGACATGAGGGGTTAAGTGGGTGCCTTGGGTGGCATGTGAAATTAAGTGGGTGCCTTGGGTGGCATGTGAAATACGATTAGGTGTCTCAATAATTAATTAATACTGATTAAAGACAAATATGGATGACAAACAAAAGTTTGGTTGAGTGAGTGATTCTCTGAGTAACGATCTAATGTTGATCTCGGTCTTCGGGGTTGGTACTTAGGGAGTTATTCTCTTAACCAATGTATCTGTGGACTAGGAAGTACCTAATCATAAACTAAGTGAAAGGGTTAAGACTAGCTTAACCAATAAAATGATAAGTGGGTAGGGTTAAGACAAACTTAACCAATAATTTGATAAGTGGGTAGGGTTAAGACAAACTTAACCAATAATTTGATAAGTGGGTAGGGTTAAGACAAAGTCAACCAATAATATACATTGATCTGGTAGGGTTAAGACAAACTTAACCAATAATATACATTGATATGGTAAGGTTAAGACAAACTTAACCAATAGTTTGATAAGTGGATAGGGTTAAGACAAGTTTAACCAATAACACATGTTGATTTGTTGAGTAAGTAACATGGGTGACATGTGGGATATAATTATGAACACTTAACCAAGTCGAAACATGTAAGAAGACATGAATAAGAGGGGTTAAGTGGGAAATTCTAGTGGGGACCAAGCATAAGGGAAAAGCTTGTGTGGGGACCCTTTTCAAACCAGTAACCCATTTAGTATCTTTGTGGGCTCGACCCAAGTCGAGGACAGGACACGCGTACTGGGTTTGATTGTAAGAGGTCAAAACGGGTCAGCGGTGGCAACGCAAGTCCAACGGGTTCATATGCGTGTGTGGGCCCGGGCTGGTAGGTAAGACGTTGTTGCATCGTGTAGATATAAGCCGTGCATTTTTGGTTGTAACGGGTTGCCACTTTGGGGAGTGATACACCCCACTGTGGGGTCAGCATGGGTATCTATGAGTTAGGGAGCCGATCGAATGGGGAAGGTAGTGGGTACACCTAGTGGAGATAGGAGCAGATGCCACCTATGAAGACAGCTAGGAGTATAACTACCATATTATGAATAAATATTGTAATTAGAATGGGGAGGGTAGTGGGTACACCTAGTGGAGATAGGGGCAGACGACACCTATGAAGGCAGCTAGGGGTACACGAACTGCCATTATCATTATTTTGTTCGGTGGACGGGATCAACTTTTAGGGTGAGTAGGAAGGGTGCGGTGTAATTAGCATTGGTGCAGTGTAGTAATTATCTTATAGTGATTAGGGGCGCCTTTAACGTTATCTTTGTTCATCTTATTTCATTGTTTGTTCTGTCATACCTAATTATTCACAGTCATTTCCTTATTTTCCAGCTTGTGCCTTATCCTAGTTATTTTGATAATTGTATTGTTAAAGTTATCGCACTCGCCAGACTTAATGTCTGACCCCCTTTTCTTTCCACCTCTTTTCTTCTTCCCCCCACCCTTAGGTTTGCAAGGAGGGAATACTACAGCTTAGTGCGTATTTCTTTCAGTTGCTTGAAGAGAGTAGATGTATCACTTTGGATTCTCTCATCTTTATTTCTTTACTTATGCTCAGTGGGGATTTATGCATTTATGTTATTTATGTATTTGCATCTTTATGTACTTTGAAGTTTTTGGAAAAGACTATTGATCCTGTTGTAATGGTTTTTGGAGACTACTCATGTAAACTCGTTTTTGAGTTATGAAGCAATAAAATAAGTTTTAACTTCCGCTGTGTTTATTTATTCTTGTAATTTATCTGTTCTATACAACAATAACGCTTCATGGACATTGATGCATTCCCTTTGTGATTGAAATTAATGGACATGGGGTGTTACAACATTTGTGTAACCTTTATCCAATATCTGAAAGGATATATTTTTACCTGTAACAATATTTTTAATTTATATGAGATTTATTTAAAATATATGTATACGTTAGAAGAATGCTGTAACACCCCGTAATTTTAAAGAACATTATAATGATAAACTAAAGAATACTTAATTAAATATTGAGAATTAAGTAAAACGGATTGCACCATTGCATTCGTTTTGGAATTCTGCTTAAGGTAGACACCAAGTTTGCATAAAACGAACATTATATGAAGAAGATATTAAGGTTTGAAGTTTGTATACATATAAGCATAAAATATTTATAAACTAATCCAGAAATAATAATCAGAGAGTGGAAAAAGGAGGGGATTCCGCTCGTTAGGGGTCGACCCCGTGCCCCATGGGTGTCGACCCCTGGGTCGACCCTTACATAGAGGGTTCGACCCCTGTGTCGACCGCTGGGTAGACCCCAGTCAGATCTAGGCAGATCAATTTCTGTGAACATGGACTCGTTTCTCGACTAGATTCATTGACCTTAGGCTATAAATAGGACTTCACTTCCATTGTTTTATTCACCAAAAACAATAGAGACAACGAGGTGCTACCCCAACTCAAACTAAACTAGCATATTCTTCTGCAACAACAAGTTATATGGATTCAAGAATCTCTGCTACGACATCAACCAACAATTCTCTGTTCTTTAGATCTAGTCACAATGAGTTTATCTTATTTTTAGATGTAAACATGTAAAAATTAATCCTGACATGTTCATAAGTTGGATCTAAATCGGTGCCTATTAATAACTTGAATCACAACTAATCATATCTATTATTACCTGTTCACCTGATCTACTGATTAGTTCTAATATGCATATTCCTGATATGCTTGTTCTGTTATCATGCCTAATTTTGTCATCATATGCCCATTCTGCTATTATGCCTATTTTTGTCACTATATGCCTATTCAGTTAGTATGCCTATTTATGAAATAATATGCCTGTTTTTTTATTATGCTTATTCCTGTTCTCTTCTCTCCCACCTTTCCTTTTTTATTTTTATAGTCAGGCTACCATCGAGCCTAGGCCTATAGCTGAAATATGCGAACGTACGAAATTGAGAACTGTTGGGGTTAAGTTAATCTTGCTAAAGCCCGACAAACTTAACCTGTATTACATGTTGGGGTTATGCAACACTGTTAAACTATTAGGCATAACCTGTCAAATCCTAGTAGTGGGGATGCAAGCCCGAGGGTAGCTTGTATCATCTATCGTGTGGGACCCGTATCAGTCAGTAACCATCTTGGTATCAAACGGGGAACCCCGAACTAGGTCAGGGTCAGGGTATGCTTACTGAGTTGATTGTAAGGGGTTCATATAGGTGGAGGTGTCTACAGTGCGGGATCCAACGGATTCATGTATGTGCATGGGTCCGGCTTGCTTCGGAAAATTAAGATGTTGTGACATTAGTAGATGGATGCGCATCTCGTTAATAAAGGGGTTGCCATTTTAGGAAGTGATACATCCTACTATGGGGCCAGCACAGGGTGTCTACAGGGTAGGGAGCTGATCGATTTGGTAGTAATTAGAGTACATCTGGTCATGCTTGTTTAGAAGCTCATTATTCTCATTGGGGGTAACGCCTGTCATTTCTGTTGGGCTGTCTATTATTGTTGTTCGGGGTAAAACCCGTCACAAGAAGTACACCTAAGTCTACCATCTTGTTCTTGTTGGGTTCATATTGTTTCTTTTATACTAGTATTGGTGCAGAGAAAAGTATTAGAGAAGCACAATATATCTTGTTCTGTTTATTTTGCTCATCTTGATCAATCTGTTATATCTGCCTTATGATACTATTATCTCTCTCATCTAGTTTATATGCCTAACATGATGCTTTTACTTATTTATATGATAAAAGTAACTGGACTCACTAGACTTTATGTCTGATTCATTTTGTTTCCTCTTCCCTCTCTTCTGTTTCCCCCATCCCCCCTCCCCTCAGGTTCTCAGATTAGTAATACTCAGGCTTGATTTGGATTCTCTCTTTCATTCTGCTTGGAGCTGCTTAGATGTACCATCTCGGTTTCCTGTCTTCTTTGATACGGCTATATTTTGGGGACTATGATTTTTATATATTACTGTACTCTGATGATTTAAGTACAAGATAGAATTTTTAAATTGATGTAATGGGTTTTTTGTATTTCAGACTTATGATGTAACTGGGTTTTGGACCACGATGATTTCTGTTTTAAATAAAGCTTTAAATTCCGCTGTTATTTTGTATCTGTCTTATAATGTTTATGTTCCTGTTTACCTATAACGCTTCACGAAACTTAGTGCATTCTATTAAAGAGTGACATTAACGGACGTGGGGTGTCACATTTGGTATCAAAGCTGAAGGTTACCAGATCAGATAAAAGGTTTTGAAAATTGTTTTCAGAAAGGTTTTAAAAGAAAGTATTTTCAAAGAAAAGTCTTTTTTTGAAAAACATATTCCCTAAATCCATATAAAATATCTCTCAATTCTCTGCTTGAGTCACTTTTCCTTTTCTTTTTTGCATGTCTGGTGAAGCAATTCTTCCCGAAGTGTGTCCCCAGTGCAGCACGGTTCCGTAGGAATGTTAAAATTATGACACATGTCGAAGGGTAAGGAAATGCCTAACCTCAATCTGTTACCGCAGTAGTTTCACCTACGGCTAATTTTCTCTCAAGCTTAGTAAGGATTTCCGTGCGATGGAGGCAGCTTTCGAGAGACTTGTTAGCATGTTACACAAGGATGGTAAAGAGGTGAATAAGGGAGTTAAGGCTGAGGAGAACAACCCAAGGATGAGAAAAATATGGCCTAAGAAGGGAACATAGATGAAAGAAGGAAAGCCAAATAAAGTTCAAATAAAGGCAAGAAGAAATGTCATGAATGCTTGGGTCATTTGGTCAAGCAATGCAGAAGAAGGAATAATGCTTGTTTCAACTGTGGAAAAGTCAGACACTACACTAGGGAGAGCCCAAAGAAGCAAGGACAAGGCAGGATCTTCTAGAGGGCAGGTGCATACTCTCGTGGCCAGTGTACCGGATAGAGGGAGGAAAGTTTCTGCTGAAGGTTTGATTTCTCTTTCCAATCATCATGTTAGAACACTTTTTGATTTTGGCACTTCGCATTCTTTTATGTCTGATTCTGTGGTTGAGTCTCTGCACCTTAGTACTAGTATGGTTTTGGATCCCATTGTTGTCTCAAACCCCATTGAAGGTATGACTCGTTTTCCTATGATTTGTAGGGGTTTGAGATATCTGTGTTGGGCGACGAGTTTGGGTGCGACACATACGTTCTTGGTTTCATAGACTATGGTTTGATTCTAGGGATGGATTGGCTAGCCATGTATAGTGCCATTCTAGACTGTGAGAGGAGGGTCATTAGACTTTTGACTTGCCATGGGAGGACCCTCGAGATTTCTTGTGACCCTAAGGAGTCTGTCATGCTTAGTTTTCTAGAGTCGCTTGATGCATCTATCGATGATCTACGATCTGTTCTAGTAGTCTGTGAGTATCCTGATGTTTTTGAGGAGGTTCGGGGATTACCTCCGAGACGCGAGATTGATTTTCATATATACTTGGTGGACAATGCAAAGTCATTTGCATTGCCTGTACGCCACATGGCTCCGAGGGAAAGGAGGGAGCTCGGCAAGTAGGGGAGCTACTTGAGAAATGGTTTATTAGGCGAAGCATATCTGAATGGGGTGCTCCGGTGGTATTCACAACTAAGGTGGATGGTTTGCTTTGTTTATGTGTGGATTATAGGGAGTTGAATAAGCTCACTAAGAAAAACAGGCACCTACTTCCAAGGATAGATGATATGTTTGACCAGCTTGTTGGTGCATCTATTTTTTTCCCAGTTAGACTTGGTGATGGGGTTTCATCAGTTGAGGGGGCCGAAGACAGTATAGATAAGACTGCCTTTAGAACTCCAGATGGTTTCTTTGAATGGCTCGTCATGCCTTTTGGGTTGACGAATGCACCCGCCTATTTTGTGGATCTGATGAGTAGGGTGTTTCGGGAGTTTCTGAATAAGTTTGTTGTGGTCTTTGTCAATGACATCTTGATTTTCTCGAAGAGCGAGGAAGAGCATGCCCTACAATTGAGGGAGGTTTTGAAAACTCTCCCAGCGCATCAAATTAAGGAAAAAAATTCCAAATGCCATTTTTGGATAAAGGAAGTGAGATTTCTAGAGCATGTGGTCTCTAAAGATGGGATATCATTAGATCCCGCGAAAGTAGTTGCAGTTCAAGATTGGAAGATTCCAAGGAATGCAACGAAGGTGAGAAGTTTACTTGGTTTAGTGGGCAATTATAGGAATTTCATTAAGGACTTCGCAAAGATATCAGCCCCACTCACCAGACCGACGAAGAAGAATCTGACATTTTCATGGGGTATAAACTACGATGATGCTTTAAATTGATTGAAGAGGGCTCTGACGATAGCCCCAGTCTTGACTTTGCCTGATGGGAACAAAGTGTTCATAGTATACACTAATGCATGTGGTACGGGGCTTGGTGCAGTTCTGATGCAAGAGGGAAGGGTAGTATGTTATGGAGGTAGACAGTTAAGAGTACATGGGAAGAACTACCCTACCATGATTTAGAGTTGGTTTCCATAGTATTCGTGCTCAAGATTTGGAGCCATTATCTACTTGGAGAGAATTTTGAGTTGTATACCAATCATAAATCTCTCAAGTACTTGTTATCGCAGTAGGATCTCAATTTGAGGCAACAGAGATGGATGGAGTTCCTAGCGTCCTATGACTTTAAGATTGCTTATACCCGTGGCAAGGGTAATGTGGTAGCGGATGCAATAAGTATGCAGAGGAAGACTTTGAGTCCCCTTTTTGTAGAGAGGCAGAGTTTGGAGTACATATCAACTTTTGATTTCAGACCCTCTACCGAGTTCACACTTGGTTTATTGGCATCGTTAGAGGCGCGACCTACTCTTATGGATCAAATAGGAATGTCGCGGTGAGAGGACCCATAGATAGTAGATATTTTAGCTAAGCTCAATAGAGAGGATACTTTAGTCACCTCAGCAGATATTCCACAGATGATAGAGGGTGGTTGCGATGTGATGGAAGGCTTTGTGTTCCCCGAGTTGGGAGTTTGTTGAAGACAATCCTTGAGGAAGCCCATCATTCTAGGATGACTATCCATCTAGGAGGTGATAAGATGTACATAGATATGAAGAGGATTTTCATTTGGGCTGGGATGAAGAAAGATGTAGCGGAGTTTGTTTCTCGATGTTTGATTTGCCAGCAAGTCAAGGCTGAGCAAAGGAAGTCCGGTGGTTTACTTCATCCTTTGGAGGTTCCACAGTGGAAGTGGGAGAGCGTCTCTATGGATTTCATTGATGGTTTGCCTAGATCGAGGAAAGGCAACACCAGTATTTGGATTATAGTTGATAGGCTTACTATGAGCGCTCATTTTATTCCTGTTAAGAGTAAGAGGATGGCAGCATGGTTGGCAGTAGTTTATCTTCGTGAGATAGTCCGTCTACATGGAGTACCTTCCAGTATTGTGAGCAATTGTGACCCCATATTCTCTAGTGAGTTTTGGAAGAGCTTGCAAGAGGCATTAGGTACACAGTTGTGTTTGAGCACCGCTTATCACCCTCGGACCGATGGGTAGACAGAAAGGGTGAATAGAGTTCTTGAGGATCTTTTAAGACTGTATATCCTAGACTTCGGAGGGACTTGGGAAGAGAATCTTCCATTGGTAGAGTTCGCCTACAACAACAGTTATCAAGCTAGTATGGGCATGGCACCCTTCGAGGCATTACACGAACGACCCTGTAGATTACCGACTTGTTGGTGGGAGTCTACAGAAGGGCTTCTACTTGGACCTGAGATGATTAAAGAAACTTAAAAAAAAATTGATCTTATTCGCAGACGCATGAAGACAGCTTAGGATAGGCAGAAGTATTACGCAGATAAGAGAAGAACTTATATTGAGTTTGAGGTAGGAGACATGGTTTTCACCAAGGTATCACATTTGAGGAATGTGGTTCATTTTGGATCTGTAGGGAAATTAACGCCAAGATTTGTAGGGCTATTTCCCATAACAGAAAGGATTGGTCAAATTGCTTATAGAGTGAAGTTACCAGAGAGACTGGCCAGTGTTCATGATGTTTTCCACGTTTCTCATTTACGGAAGTGCTTGCATGATATAGCAGAAGTAATGGAGCCGAGCATGCTTGAGGATGCTGAAGTAGAATGGGAGGCGACAGTTAGACGAGTTCCAAACCGTATTCTTGGATCAGAGGTCAAAAAGCTAAGCAACCGAGAGAACAAGTTGAAGAAAGTTCAATAGGGAGATAACCAAGAGGATGCAACTTGGGAGACTGAAGACAAGATTCGCTCCTTATGCCCTTTTCTTTTCAAAGGTATGTATCTAACTTCTTTTTTCCAAAGCTTTTATTCGTGCTTGCTCCTGTCATTTAAGTATATCCTATCGATCGAGTCTTCGACCTTTAGGTAGGAAACCCATGGATGTAAACATGTGTTTAAGACGTGTTATGTTTGATGGATGCAAGTCTTTGCTAGTGGTTGCTCGTGGATGCATACACACACATTAGGCACTAGATCAGCTCAATCACTCTCATACTATATATGGATGTGTGTGCATTTTCTTCTTCTTTTATGGATGGAAATGGGTGTATCATCATATGAATGATTGCATTTGGATGGATGGTTGTGCACATATATAGAGTTCACATGATATACTAGGATTGTTTGCATACATGTTGGATTCATGGCACTAGCATACGTTGCATTATGGAGGTCAACTGAATCAGTTGACCACCTGATTTTTCGCATTAGTATAGGGACATATACACACACCTTTGTATATGTCATACGAGCATTAGAAATATTTCAAGGACAATTAATGCCTGTGATTAGTGGATGAGTAGATGGATGATGGATGTTAGGATATACATTCTTCTTAACTTGGAGATTTCGGGGACGAAATCCTTTAAGTGGAGGAGAATGTAACACCCCGTAATTTTAAAGAAACACTATAATGATAAACTAAATAATACTAAATTAAATATTGGGAATTAAGTAAAACGGACTGCGCCACTGCGTTTATCTCAGAATTCTGGTTAAGATAGACCCCAAGTTTGTATAAAACGGACATCGCACGAAGATATTAAGGTTTGAAGTTTGTATACATATAATCATAATATATAAACTAATCCAGGAATAAAAAATCAAAGAGCGGCAAAAGGAGGGAATTTAGCCCATTAGGGGTCGACCCCATGCCCTATGGGTGTCGACCCATGAGTTGACCTCTACACAGGGGGGTTGACCCCTAGGTCGACCCCACTCAGATCTGGGCAGATCAATTTCTATGAACATGGATTCGTTTCTTAACCAGATTCGTTGACCTTAGGCTATAAATAGGACCTCATTTCCATTGTTTTATTCACCAAAAACAATGGAGACAACGAGATGCTGCCCCAACCCAAATTAAATTACCCTATTCTTCTGCAACAATAATTTATCTGGATTCAAGAATCTCTGCTACAACATCAACAATCACTTCTCTATTCTTTAGATCCAGTCACAGTGAGTTTATGTTATTTCTAGATGTAAACATGTAAAAATTAATCTTGACATGTTCATAAGTTGGATCTAAATCAGTGCTTTGAATCACACCTAATCAAATATGCTATTACTTGTTCACCTAATCTACTGATTAGTTCTAATATGCCTATTCTTGATATGGTTGCTCTGTTATCATTCCTAATTTTGTCATCATATGCCCATTCTGCTATTATGCCTATTTCTATCACCATATGCCTATTTCTGACATAATATGCATGTTTTGTTATTATGCTTATTCCTGTTCTCTTCTCTCCCTCCTTCCCTTTTTTATTTTTACAGCCAGGATACCTTCGAGCCTAGGCTTATCGCTGAAATATGCGAACGTATGAAATTGGGAACGGTTGGGGATGATAAAATAGAGCATAACTTATATTGTAAAACATGATTGAGATTTGGGGCATAATCTATACCTTGATCTAAAACTTTGACTTAGGGCATAACTTGTATTGTGAATCAAATTTGGATTTGGGGGCATAACCTTGGATAAACATGAAAATTGTTTAATAATTAACATGCCTAGATTTACAGTAATTAGAAACTATATTGCACTTAGACGCGAGGTTAGATTACACTTGTGGTAGAAGTCTGCCCGGAACCGCCCGGCTAATCCAACGTCCACAAGTGGTCAATCTAACGTGTGGGGTCGAGTGCATTAGTATACACGTATTGGTGCTAAGACACAAGGTTAAGTATGACCTGTGGTAGAAGTCTGCTTGGAACCGCCTGGCACATCCAGCATCTACAAGTGGTAGACTTAATGTGAGAGGTCTAGTTCATTAATAGCCATAAATGGAAATATGATAATAACTTGTTAACCTGAAATACATAAACTATTTAAATCTATGGGGGTTACATGAACCTGTCGGATTGGGTAGGGGTTAAGTAAACTTGCTTATTCCTGTTCTCTTCTCTCCCTCCTTCCCTTTTTTATTTTTATATCCAGGCTATCTTCGAGCCTAGGATTATCGCATAAATATGCGAACGTACGAAATTGGGAACGATTGGGGTTAAGTTAATCTTGTTAAAGCCCGACAAACTTAACCTGTATTACATGTTGGGGTTATGCAACATTGTTAAACTGTAAGGCGTAACCTGTCAAAATCCTAGTAGTGGGGATGCAAGCCCGTGGGGTAGCTTGTATCATCTATCATGTGGGACCCGTATCAACCAGTAACCCATCTTAGTATCAAATGGGCAACCTCGAACTAGGTCGGGGTCAGGGCACGCTTACTGAGTTGATTGTAAGATGTTAATATAGGTGGAGGTGTCGACAGCGCGGGATCCAAAGAGTCATGTGCATGCATGGGTCCAGCTTGCTCGGGAAAATTAAGACGCTGTGACATCAGTAGATGGTTTTGCATCTCGTTAATAAAGGGGATGCCACTTTAGGAAGTGATACATTCTACTGTGAGGTCAACACATGGTGTCCACAGGGTAGGGAGACGATCGATTGGGTAGTGATTAGGGTACATCTAGTGTAACACCCCGAATTTTCTATTAACACTAAAGTTGCTAAAATAATGTAACACCCCGAATTTTCTATTAACACTAAAGTTGCTAAAATAATAATAAGTGTATAGAAGAGGGGATGTATCTAATATGAATATAAAGATATTAATAAGTATGTAAGAGAGGGGATGTATCTAATATGAATATAAAAATATTAATAAGTGTGTAAGAGAGGGGATGTATCTAATATGAATATAAAAAATATTAATAAGTGTGTGAGAGAGGGGATGTATCTAATATGTATATAAAAACAATAATAAGTAAAGGGGGATGTATCTAATATGTACATTGTAGAAAATATATATATATTTATGACATGAATAGAAGTTTATTAATATGCTGAGTGTTTGCTGAGTCACTTCTGACTCATTGCTGAGTCAACAAGGTAAACCCCATCTTGTCTGGACGGCTGCGGTTATTTCTAGGTTAAATCTAATGGCCTAAACGCATTCTAAAATCTATAAATAAGTGTGTAGACCCTAGACCTAAATCACTTGTAAAATTAGAGAAGCTACTGTCATGCTGCTGCCATGGAGTTCAGCATAGCCGTCACAAACTAAGAAGAGGAAGCCTAATCATCTACAACTAAATCTACACAAATCAAATCAAAAGATCTCTCTTTCTCTAATTCTTTTCTTTTGTTGGTGAGTATGATGATTCTCACAAGACTATTACAAACTAATTTGACTCAGTTATGAATGGATCACAAGAAAGTGATGTGATTTGTAATTGTAAATTCTATATATTGTGGATCTCTTATTATGTTATTATGTTGTCGTATGATGTAAATTATATATGCTATGTCATGCTATGTTGTAAATTCTCTTATGCTATGTCGTGCTATGTTGAGAATCATGTCATGCTATGTTATACTATCATACTATGCCATGTTATAAATCATGCTATATTATGTTGTAAAATCATGATGTTGTTGGAACATGCTTAAAGTTATGTTTTTTTAATTTAAATGGATCTTGTTTATGGGAATTTGCCTATTAGGTTAGGTGTACCCATAAACTTGAAACTATAATTAAATAAAACTTGATTATGGGAATTTGCCTATTGAGTTAGGTGTACCCATATAAAACCATGTTGTAAAAAAATTAGATGATGTTGATTCACACATGTTCATATGTAAGTTTATGAAAATTGATTGAGATTATATTAGGTGAATTTTGAACAAGTTGACACCTTTAGGTCCATGACATGTATAATCTATGCAAGTTGGACATATGCAAGTTTCACCCCTTATTATGATTCATTTGGTCACATATACATGTTGTTATTATGATAATCTCTTTTATGCTATGAGTTAGGCTATTCGAGTCTAACATATATTTTGCGAATAAACGTTCAAACGTGGGGTAGGGGTAATATTAGGAATTAATAAATTGGGTGCAATTTTGTAAGATTTTGCATACCATGAATGGATGTCCATAATTGAGTCAATTATGGACATTGTTAAAAATTGGAAGTAATTAATAATTCAAGTAGGGAATTATTAAAATTGGGGGAAAGTGGATTATTATTAATAATCAATGCTTAGGACACGAGGTTGGACCCGTTTGTGATGTAAACCTGCCCGGACCCGCCCGGCAAATCCAGTAGTCACAAATGTCGGCCCAATGTGAGAGGTCCTAGGCCCAAACTAAAGCATAACAGTTGTAAAGACACGAGGTTAGACTCTTTTATGGTGTAAGACTGCCCGGACCCGCCCGGCAAATCCAGCTGCCATAAATGCCAGTCTAATGTGAGAGGTCTTTATGAGGTTATGGCCTTAATGAACTAAGAAATACTTAACCAGATAATCATGTAAGGTGGGACATGGGGGTTAAGTAGGTGCCTTGGGTGGCATGAGGAATCTGGTGGTTGCCTTTAGAGGCATTTGAAATACGATTAGACTTAACCAAACACACATGTAAATGAACATGACTAAGTGGGTTAAGTGGGATGGACTAATGGGGACAAGCTTAGGTGGAATGCTTGTGGTAAATAGTGGGGGCCCATTTCAACCAGTATCCCAAAACGTATCTTTGTGGGCTCGACCCAAGTCGAGGACGGGACACACATACTGGGTTTGACTATAAGAGGCCAAAACAGGGAGCGGTGGCAACGCAAGTCCAACGGGTTTCATATGCGTGTGTGGACCCGGGCTGGTAGGTAAGACGTTGTTGCATCGTGTAGGTATAAGCCGTGCATGTCCGTTGTATCAGGTTGCCACTTTAGGGGAGTGATACACCCCACTGTGGGGCCAGCACGGGTATCTACGAGTTAGGGAGCCGATCGAATAATGGGAAGTAGGGTACACCTAGTGGAGATAGGGGCAGGCGGCACCTATGTAGTCAGCTAGGGGTACGTAAAGCCATTGGGAAAGTTTCTAAGTGAAGCTAAGTGGGATGAATCTTTAGGGTGACTGGTGTGGTGCAGTATAGTGTTTATCCTTTAGTATTTAGGAGCGCCTATAACGTTGCCTTTAGCGATTGTCTATGTCCTTAATCTGCTCTTCATAGACATTTTCTTGTTTTCCAGCTTATGCCTTAGTCCAGTTATTTTGGTAATAGTATTGTAGAATTATCATATTCACCAGACTTTATGTCTGACCCCCTCTTTTCCATCCTTTTTCTCCCTTCAGGTCCGCAGGTTGGGCCATGTTCTAGTGGAGTCTAGTTGGATCGCTTATCTTCTGGAAAGCTTGGACTGCTGAAGTAAAGTCCAGCTTGTTATCTTTCTTTTTAATGGCTATTCATGTAATGGGATTATGTACTTGTTTTATCAAGATAGATATTGTACTTGACATTGAATATGGTGTTATGATGTAATCAAACATGTTTTGACTTCTGCTACAATGAAATAAAGTTTTTGAATTTCCAAGTACTATTTTATATCTGTCTTGTTGTAATTTTACTGTTCTATATTCACTTAAAACCTCCATGGAAGTTAATGCATTCCCTTTGCGAGTGACATTAATGGATGTGGGGTGTTACACGTGGTATCAGAGCATAAGGTTACCAGAACAGATAAATTTTTTTTTTTAGAAAAATATTTTTTTTTCTAAAGTATTTTTGGAAGAAGTGCTTTCAAAAAAAAAAAAAAAACATGTTATTTAAAGAGAGTTTTTATGAAAAACATAATCCCAAATAGCCACATCCTTATCTTTATCTTTCGAATTCTCTATTTTGAATCTTTCCTTTTTCGTTTCAGCATGGCTGAAGATCTTAATCTCCCAGAAGGTGTGACGATTCCAGGGTGGTTTAGGAGATACTTGGAGGCTAGGGCCACCACTGCAGGCCCAGCGGATACTCCTCCACCCCTAGTTGCACCCATTCCTCCTCCTCCTCCTCCTCGTGTTGACACTTTTGCAAAGACGTGCAAGGAATTCAAGGCTATGGGAGGAAAAACTTTTCAAGGGACTGAGACGTTTGTGGAGGCCAGAGATTGGCTTAAGGAGACTGAGGAATTGTTGGATATCTTTGAAGTGGAAGATGGGAGGAAAGTCCGTTTAGCTGCTTGGTTAATGAAGGGAGAGGCCTCGTTTTGGTGGGAGGTCACTAACGGGGAACGTCCAGTTGATTCATGGGCGGATTTCAGACGAAGGTTTGAGGCAAAGTTTCTTTCAAGGGCAGAGGAGAACTTAAATATGGAAAAATTCCTGGCACTAAAGCAAGGGAGCTCATCAGTAAAGGAATATGTCAATAAATTTAATCAGTTAGCAAGGTTTGGCTTGGAGTTGGTGAACACGCCAGAGAAGAAAGCTTTGAGGTTCGTTAGAGGCTTGAATGAACCGTTGCAAGGGTTGGCTAAGACCCACATCCCTATGGGAGCCACCTTTGAAAAGCTAGTAGAAATGGCACTTATGCATGAGGATAAGGCAGTTGAAAAGAAAGGGGATCAGAAGAAACCCCAACAGCAAAATAAGAAGGGTGGTAAAAACAATAATGGCAAAGGGAAGAAGAAATGCTTCAATTGTGGGACGCCTGGCCATCTCAGCAAAGATTGTAGAAAGAAAAAGAAGACTGGTTGTTTTCATTGTGGAGATGCGGGACATTTAGTGAAGGACTGTCCAAAGAAGGGGCAGAGGGCAGGGTCTACCTCGGGAGGACAGGTGCAGGCTCTTATGGCACCAGGGCAGGCAAGGGGGCAAGTTCAGGCTATTGCGGCCCCACCGCTGCAAGAAAGAGGTAGAACAATTTCTGTTGAAAGCTTAGTTTTTCTATTTGATCATCCTGTCCGTACCTTATTCGATTCTGGCGCATCTCATTCGTTTATCTCTGCATCATTAGTTGAATCACTGCACTTGAACACCAGTTTAGTAGAGGATCCCTTGGTCGTTTCAAATCCAATTGGGGGTTCGGCTCATTTGACCATGATATGTTTGGATTTGAAAATCTCTATACTTAGCGTTGAATTTAGATGTGATGCTTATGTATTGGGCTTCACGGGCTATGGGCTAATTTTAGGAATGGATTGGTTGTCTAGAAATAGGGCCATTCTTGATTGTGAAAGGAGAGTAGTTAGGCTTGTGACTCGCCTTGGTAATGCTCTCGACATCTTTTGTAATCCCATAAATTCCGTTATGCTAAGTTATCTTGAATCGCTTGACGCGTCTGTAGAGAACCTGCGATCGGTAGAAGTGGTCCGGGAATATCCGGATGTGTTTGAGGAGGTGAAGGGCTTACCTCCAAAGCGGGAGATAGACTTTCGAATTTATCTTGTGGATAATGCTAAACCCGTATCTTTGCCAGTGCGCCACATGGCTCCTCGTGAAAGGAGGGAACTCAATAAGCAAGTAAAGGAGTTGCTTGAGAAGGGGTTCATAAGACGTAGTATATCGGAGTGGGGTGCTCCAGTAGTTTTTGCCACAAAGGCGGATGGGTCTCTTAGACTTTGTATGGACTATAGAGAACTAAACAAGCTTACTAAAAAGAACCGACACCCACTGCCGAGGATTGACGATCTCTTTGATCAGTTAGTTGGCACCTCAGTGTTTTCGCAGTTGGACTTAGCCACTGGCTTTCATCAACTGAGAGTGGCTGAGGATAGTATAGATAAGACTGCTTTTAGGACTCCTGACGGATTCTATGAATGGCTAGTGATGCCCTTTGGTTTGACAAACGCCCCTGCATATTTTGTTGATTTGATGAGTAGGGTGTTTAGGGAATACCTTAACAAATTCGTGGTAGTCTTTGTGGATGACATCTTAGTCTTTTCTAAGAATAAAGAAGAGCACTCCCTACATCTTAGGGAAGTGTTGGAAACCCTTCGAGCGCATAACCTTAAGGCAAAATTTTCTAAGTGTCACTTCTGGAGGAAGGAAGTACGGTTCTTAGGGCACGTGGTTTCCAAAGAAGGGATAGCAGTGGATCCCGCAAAGGTGGTGGCCATCCAAGATTGGAAGGTCCCTAAAAATGCAACCGAAGTAAGAAGTTTCTTGGGGTTGGCTGGCTATTATAGGAAGTTTATCAAAGACTTCGCAAAAATATCAGCTCCATTAACACGGTTAACGAAGAAGAAACTGGTTTTTACGTGGGACAAAGATTGCGATGATGCGTTCCAACGTTTAAAGAGAGCCTTAACTTCAGCCCCAGTCTTAGTGCTGCCAGACGGGAATAAACCGTTTACCATCTATACTGATGCTTGTGGGACGGGACTTGGCGCGGTCCTCATGCAAGAGGGAAGAGTAATAGCCTATGGTGGAAGGAAGTTGAGGGTTCATGAAAAGAATTACCCCACGCATGACTTAGAGCTAGCCGCAATTGTTTTCGCGCTTAAGTCTTGGCGTCACTATCTTCTTGGTGAGAAATTCGAACTGTTCACTGACCACAAATCATTAAAATACTTATTCTCTCAGAAGGATTTGAATTTAAGGCAGCAACGGTGGATGGAATTCTTAGCCTCCTACGATTTTGAAATAGCATATACCCCGGGCAAGGGTAACGTGGTGGCAGACGCCTTAAGTAGGAAAAGGTTGTCCTTGAGTCCGTTGTTTGTTGAACGACAAAGCTTAGAATTCATCTCTATGTTTGACTTTAGACCCTCCGTTGACTTAGTACCCGGTCTGTTAGCATCCTTGGAGGTTAGACCTACACTTCTAGGACGGGTTGGTGAGGCACAGCGAGACGACCCACAGTTGGTTGAGATAGTAGAAAAGCTCAAAGGGGGGGAGTCGTCAAGCCATCTTCGTAGGTATACCCTAGACGATAAGGGTTGGTTACGAAGGGATAATAGACTTTGTGTACCACAAGACGAAGACTTAAGGAAGGCCATTCTTGATGATGCTCATCGCTCAAAAATGACCATTCATCCCGGCGGGGATAAGATGTACAAAGATATGAAGCGGGTTTTCTTTTGGGCCGGTAAGAAAAAGGATGTGGCCGAGTACGTCGCTAGATGCTTGGTGTGCCAACGAGTTAAAGCAGAACAAAAGAAACCCGGTGGGTTGCTTCACCCATTAGAAGTTCCACTATGGAAATGGGAAAGCATCTCAATGGATTTTGTGGATGGATTACCAAGATCAAGGAAGGGTAACACGGGGATTTGGGTTATAGTAAATAGACTTAATAAAAGCGCCCATTTTATTCCCGTGAAAAGTAAGAGGACTGCTCCGTGGTTGGCTTCTGTATACATTAAGGAGATAGTTCGTTTGCACGGTATTCCTTCTAGTATAGTAAGCGACCGTGACCCCATCTTTACTAGCGAATTTTGGAAGAGTTTACAAGAGGCGGTAGGGACTCAGCTATGTTTGAGCACCGCATATCATCCTCAGACAGACGGCCAGACCGAGAGGGTGAATCGCATTCTAGAGGATCTTTTAAGGCTTTGTATCCTAGACTTTGGGGGTACATGGGAAGAGCACCTTCCGTTAGTAGAATTCGCATATAATAATAGCTTTCAGTCTAGTATTGGCATGGCACCTTTCGAAGCTCTTTATGGAAGGCCTTGTCGTTCGCCTACATGTTGGTGGGAATCTACCGATAAAATCCTACTTGGGCCCGATATGGTTAGGGAAACCTCGGAGAAGATTGAGTTGATTCGAAGGAGGATGAAAGCAGCACAAGATAGGCAAAAATCGTATGCTGATAAGAGGAGGACAGATCTTGAGTTTGACATTGGGGACATGGTTTTTATCGAAGTATCTCCGTTACAGAATGTTGTTCGCTTTGGGTCCGTGGGGAAATTAGCACCAAGGTTTGTAGGGCCGTTTCCTGTAAAAAAAAAATAGGATTGGGAAGATGGCATATAGGGTGGAGTTGCCTGAGAAACTTAGTGGAGTACACGACGTATTCCATGTATCACATTTGAGGAAGTGTTTGCACAAGACCGCGGAGGTGGTAGAGCCGAGCTTGCCTAAAGAGGTGGAAATAGAGCGTGATGCAACAATTAGACGAGCTCCTACATGCATTCTTGGGTCGGAGATCAAAAAGTTGAGGAATCGAGAGGTCAGACTGGTTAAAGTGCAATGGGGAGATGATGAGAGCAACGCAACTTGGGAGACAGAAGAGAAGATGCGTTCGTTGTACCCTTTTCTTTTTGAGGGTATGTCTTTTAATTTCTCCTTTATCGCTTAGCTTATCTTATCTTACCTTTAGTATGTCCTCTCATTAGTATCTTTGACCTTTAGTTAGGATAATCCTATGGTTGAAACATGTGTTTGAGACATGTTATGTATGATGGATGCAAAATGGATGCAAGTGTTTGCTAGTGGTTGCTCGTGGATGCATATATACACACACTTTAGGCACTAGATCGGCTCAGTCACTACATATTGCATATTGCATATATATGGATGTATTTAGTAAAATGGATGAACGATGGTTGTATTATCATATGGATGCTGCATTCAGATGATGGTTGTGCACGCATATAGAAGTATTATGTAGCATTAAGAATCTTTTGCATACATAATGGATGCATGGCACGATCATAGTTGCATTAAGGAGGTCAACTGAATCAGTGGACCGCCTGATTTTGCATTAGATACGGACATATACACACACTGTGCATTTAAACATGAAAGCATTAGAAGTCTGTAAGGACAGTGGATGCCTGTGTATGATGGATGAGTAGATGGACGTTTGGATGGTAGGATATACATTCTTCCAGACTTGAAGATTTCGGGGACGAAATCCTAAAAGGAGGGGAGAATGTAACACCCCGAATTTTCTATTAACACTAAAGTTGCTAAAATAATAATAAGTGTGTAGAAGAGGGGATGTATCTAATATGAATATAAAGATATTAATAAGTATGTAAGAGAGGGGATGTATCTAATATGAATATAAAAATATTAATAAGTGTGTAAGAGAGGGGATGTATCTAATATGAATATAAAAAATATTAATATGTGTGTGAGAGAGGGGATGTATCTAATATGTATATAAAAACAATAATAAGTAAAGGGGGATGTATCTAATATGTACATTGTAGAAAATATATATATATTTATGACATGAATAGAAGTTTATTAATATGCTGAGTGTTTGCTGAGTCACTTCTGACTCATTGCTGAGTCAACAAGATAAACCCCATCTTGTCTGGACGGCTGCGGTTATTTCTAGGTTAAATCTAATGGCCTAAACGCATTCTAAAATCTATAAATAAGTGGGTAGACCCTAGACCTAAATCACTTGTAAAATTAGAGAAGCTACCGTCATGCTGCTGCCATGGAGTTCAGCATAGCCGTCACAAACTAAGAAGAGGAAGCCTAATCATCTACAACTAAATCTACACAAATCAAATCAAAAGATCTCTCTTTCTCTAATTCTTTTCTTTTGTTGGTGAGTATGATGATTCTCACAAGACTATTACAAACTAATTTGACTCAGTTATGAATGGATCACAAGACAGTGATGTGATTTGTAATTGTAAATTCTATATATTGTGGATCTCTTATTATGTTATTATGTTGTCGTATGATGTAAATTATATATGCTATGTCATGCTATGTTGTAAATTCTCTTATGCTATGTCGTGCTATGTTGAGAATCATGTCATGCTATGTTATACTATCATACTATGCCATGTTATAAATCATGCTATATTATGTTGTAAAATCATGATGTTGTTGGAACATGCTTAAAGTTATGTTTTTTTAATTTAAATGGATCTTGTTTATGGGAATTTGCCTATTAGGTTAGGTGTACCCATAAACTTGAAACTATAATTAAATAAAACTTGATTATGGGAATTTGCCTATTGAGTTAGGTGTACCCATATAAAACCATGTTGTAAAAAAATTAGATGATGTTGATTCACACATGTTCATATGTAAGTTTATGAAAATTGATTGAGATTATATTAGGTGAATTTTGAACAAGTTGACACCTTTAGGTCCATGACATGTATAATCTATGCAAGTTGGACATATGCAAGTTTCACCCCTTATTATGATTCATTTGGTCACATATACATGTTGTTATTATGATAATCTCTTTTATGCTATGAGTTAGGCTATTCGAGTCTAACATATATTTTGCGAATAAACGTTCAAACGTGGGGTAGGGGTAATATTAGGAATTAATAAATTGGGTGCAATTTTGTAAGATTTTGCATACCATGAATGGATGTCCATAATTGAGTCAATTATGGATATTGTTAAAAATTGGAAGTAATTAATAATTCAAGTAGGGAATTATTAAAATTGGGGGAAAGTGGATTATTATTAATAATCAATGCTTAGGACACGAGGTTGGACCCGTTTGTGATGTAAACCTGCCCGGACCCGCCCGGCAAATCCAGTAGTCACAAATGTCGGCCCAATGTGAGAGGTCCTAGGCCCAAACTAAAGCATAACACTTGTAAAGACACGAGGTTAGACTCTTTTATGGTGTAAGACTGCCCGGACCCGCCCGGCAAATCCAGCTGCCATAAATGCCAGTCTAATGTGAGAGGTCTTTATGAGGTTATGGCCTTAATGAACTAAGAAATACTTAACCAGATAATCATGTAAGGTGGGACATGGGGGTTAAGTAGGTGCCTTGGGTGGCATGAGGAATCTGGTGGTTGCCTTTAGAGGCATTTGAAATACGATTAGACTTAACCAAACACACATGTAAATGAACATGACTAAGTGGGTTAAGTGGGATGGACTAATGGGGACAAGCTTAGGTGGAATGCTTGTGGTAAATAGTGGGGGCCCATTTCAACCAGTATCCCAAAACGTATCTTTGTGGGCTCGACCCAAGTCGAGGACGGAACACGCATACTGGGTTTGACTATAAGAGGCCAAAACAGGGAGCGGTGGCAACGCAAGTCCAACGGGTTTCATATGCGTGTGTTGATCCGGGCTGGTAGGTAAGACGTTGTTGCATCGTGTAGGTATAAGCCGTGCATGTCCGTTGTATCAGGTTGCCACTTTAGGGGAGTGATACACCCCACTGTGGGGCCAGCACGGGTATCTACGAGTTAGGGAGCCGATCGAATAATGGGAAGTAGGGTACACCTAGTGGAGATAGGGGCAGGCGGCACCTATGTAGTCAGCTAGGGGTACGTAAAGCCATTGGGAAAGTTTCTAAGTGAAGCTAAGTGGGATGAATCTTTAGGGTGACTGGTGTGGTGCAGTATAGTGTTTATCCTTTAGTATTTAGGAGCGCCTATAACATTGCCTTTAGCGATTGTCTATGTCCTTAATCTGCTCTTCATAGACATTTTCTTGTTTTCCAGCTTATGCCTTAGTCCAGTTATTTTGGTAATAGTATTGTAGAATTATCATATTCACCAGACTTTATGTCTGACCCCCTCTTTTCCATCCTTTTTCTCCCTTCAGGTCCGCAGGTTGGGCCAAGTTCTAGTGGAGTCTAGTTGGATCGCTTATCTTCTGGAAAGCTTGGACTGCTGAAGTAAAGTCCAGCTTGTTATCTTTCTTTTTAATGGCTATTCATGTAATGGGATTATGTACTTGTTTTATCAAGATAGATATTGTACTTGACATTGAATATGGTGTTATGATGTAATCAAACATGTTTTGACTTCTGCTACAATGAAATAAAGTTTTTGAATTTCCAAGTACTATTTTATATCTGTCTTGTTGTAATTTTACTGTTCTATATTCACTTAAAACCTCCATGGAAGTTAATGCATTCCCTTTGTGAGTGACATTAATGGATGTGGGGTGTTACATCTAGTCTTGCTTGTTTAGAAGCTCATTATTCTCGTTGGGGGTAACGCCTGTCATTTCTGTTGGGCTGTCGGTTATTATTGTTTGGGGTAAAACCTGTCACTAGAAGACACCTACGTCTACCATCTTGTTCTTGTTGGGATCATCTTGTTTCTGTTATACTAGTATTGGTGCAGAGAAAAGTATTAGAGAAGTGCAATATATCATGTTCTGTTTATTCTGCTCACCCTTTTCATTCTGGTATATCTGCCTTATGATACTGTTGTCTCTCTCATCCAGTTTATATGCCTGACATGATGCTTATACTTATTTATATGCTAAAAGTAACTGGACTCTCTAGACTTTATGTCTGACCCATTTTGTTTCCTCTTCCCTCTCTTCCATGTCTCCCCTCCCCCCAAGGTTCTCAGGGTGGGAATACTCAGGTTTGATTTGGATTCTCTCTTTCATTCTACTTGGAATTGCTTAGATGTACTGTCTTGGTTTCCTGTCTTCTCTGATATAGCTATATTTTGGGGACTATGCTTTTTATATATTATTGTACTCTGATGATTTTAGTACAAGATAGAATTTTTAAATAGATGTAATGGGTTTTCTGTATTTCAGACTTATGATATAACTAGGTTTTGGACCACGATGATTTCTGTTTTAAACAAAGCTTTAAATTCCGCTGCTATTTTATATCTGTCTTATAATGTTTCTATTCCTATTTACCTATAACACTTCACAAAACTTAATGCATTATGTTAAAGAGTGACATTAACGGATGTGGGTGTCACAAATGCATACATTTATTGAAGTAATAACAGTGAAATTAATATATTAGTTAGATGATCAGCTTGTGTGAGCAGTTTCCTTGCTACTTGAGTTAGGTTCGCATTTAGGAAAATTTGACATAGGTTTCAATGGCGACCACTCTGGACGTTTAGGACTATGGTTAGATGTTCCTTCTTCCCATAGATTTGTGGGAACAATGTTGCCAGAAAAGAGTGATTCTTTGAAACAAGGTGATTTTTTGTGAATGCAATTTTTTGTGGGTTTCGCATATAGGGAACAAACTTTTTTCAAGAAAACGTAGATGTAGCCCTTGCCCTTTTTTCTTGTAGCACATCTCTCGTTGAAGTTCCATCATTAACCTTTGATAATTGGATATTTCATCCTATTTTTCATGCATAAATTCTTGATAAGTCGTAGAATTGTCTTTTCTGAGCTTCTTGAGTAGTGGAGAGAGACCCTATCGAGTTCTAGGAGAGGCTACTGGAAATGATGGAGCTAGAGAGGTAGGCGTTGAGTGAGTGGAGGGGGAGTTTTCATGAGATGACATAGTAGAGATTTTTCATTTGATTATACAACTCCATAATCTTTTCTATTTATAGTTATGCATTTACTATATATAGGTTTTTATTTTATATAGCTTTCATTGTTTGTTTATTCTAAACCGTCTGAGAGAACGAGGTTAATAAATAAACTAGGAGAAAGTGAAGGAGCATTTGCGTTTAAAGAAATTTAAAAAGGAAACTTTTGTTTATAATTCAAAAAATGAACATATTCCTAATTCTCTTCTTTGTTTAATAAATGAAGTTTCACTTAAAGGCTTTGTTAAAATATAGGAAATTTGTTTATCAGTAGTAACGAAATCTAATGTAATGGTTCCTTTTTCAACATTATCTCTTAAAAAGTGATGTCTAGTGTTTATGTGTTTCGTTTCAGAGTGGTTTATAGGATTTTAAGATAGGTTTATAGCAGTTGTATTGTCATAATATATAGGTGAGTTAAAAATATGTTTTCCAATTTTTTTAATGTTTGTTGCATGTAAATTACTTGAGCTCAAGCCAAGGCAACATATATGTATTTTGCTTCACATGTTGAGAGTGAAACCGAATTTTGTTTCTCTCTAAACCATGATACATGAGATTGACTGATAAAGTGGCAAGTACCACTTGTGCTCTTTCTATCTGTTTTGCATCCTCCAAAATCAGCATCACTATATGATACGAGTTCAAAGGAGCTTCCTTTTGGATAGAGAAGACCGTAATATCTAGTGTTGGTTAAGTATCTCAAAATCTATTTAACAACTCCAAAATGTGATTCTTTTGGTTGTGCTTGAAATCTTGCACAAAGACATACACTCATCATAATGTCAGGTCTACTCGCAGTGAAGTATAATAAGGATCTTATGATACTACGATACAATTTTTGATCGAATTTTTTTCCATTTTCATCTTTATCAAGATGAACAATTGTGCTCATTGGTGTAGGCTTTCCAGAATTTTTTTCCATACCAAATTGTTTTAGCAAGTCATTACAGTATTTTTCTTGGTTTATAAAAATACCATTTTTTAATTGTTTAATTTGAAGTCCTAAGAAGAAATTTAATTCTCCCATGTGAGACATTTCAAATTCGTTTTCCATTATATTTGAAAAATTATCACATAAAATTTGATTAGTCGAACCGAAAATTATATCGTCAACATATATTTGAATGATCAAAATGTCATTTTGTATTCTTTTTATAAAATGTACTTTATCAACTTTTCAAATTTTAAAACCTGGTGTGATTTTAATCTTTCATACCAAGGACAAGATGCTTGTTTTAATCCATATAATGCTTTCTTTAGTTTATATACATTTTCTGGGAATTTTTCGTGAGCAAATAAAGGAGGTTGTTCGACATATACTTATTCTTTTATAAAACCATTTAGAAAAGCACTTTTTACATCTATTTGTAAAATAATTATATTGTGATGGACTGCAAATGCGTGTAAGGTACGAATTGCTTCAAGATGAGCGACCAAGGAAAAAGTTTCTTCGTAATCAATACCTTCTTCTTCGTTATAGCCTTTAGGTACTAGTCGAGCTTTATTACGAAAAATATTTCCAGTTTCATCTGCTTTATTCTTATAAACTCAATTTGTTGCAATTACGGATTGATCTATTGGTCTAGGTACAAGTTCTCATACTTCATTTCTTTAAAACTGATCAAGTTCTTCTTGCATTACCAAAATCCATGATTCATCGTTTATGGCTTTCTTATAATTCTTTGGTTCTATTGTTGAAATAAATGCAATATGGCTCATTTGATTTAATTGATGTCTAGTAGAAACTCTTAAATTTATATCATCTATAATGTTATTTATAGGATGATCCTTTAAAATCTGAGGAGATGACCTTAATGTAGTTGGTGATTCATTACTATTCGAATTTATATTATTTTTAGTATGTTGTATTTCAACTTCTTCTTCATCGTTGTTTTTATTTGGTAGAAAATTTTCATCAAAAGATACATTCAAACTTTCTTCTATAGTATAAGTTCTTTTATTAAAGATCCTATATACTTCGATCTGAATAACCAATAAATATTCCTTCATCATCTTTTAGATCGAATTTTCCTAAATTATCTTTTGTGTTTAAGATAAAGCATTTTGAACCAAACGTTTTGGTATATTATACTTTAGGTTTCTTTCCATAGAACATTTCACAACAAATATTTTTTGTCATTGGTCATAGTGTTACTTTATTTAGTACGTAACAAGCTTTTGCAGTTGCTTCAGCCCAAAATTGCTTAGGTAAAGCACTACTATTTAACAAAGTCCTAGCACATTCTTGTAAGGTTCGATTTTTCCTTTCTACAACACCATTTTGTTGTGGAGTTCGTGGAAACGAAAAATTATGGCTTATTCCCTTTTCATTACAAAAATCATTAAAGAATTCATTTTCAAATTTTTCTCCGTGATCACTACGAATATTTTTTATTTTTGGATCCAATAGATACATTAATCGTTTGACAAAAAAATTGAAAATTCCAAAAGTATCACTTTTAGGTTTTAAAAACAATGTCCATGTATATCTTGAAAAATCGTCCACTATTGCAAATACATATTAATTATGATTTAACGAACGTGTTTGATTAGGTCCAAATAAATCTAAATGTAATAGCTCTAAAGCTTGTTTTGTAGAATTATTATTTTTTGATTCAAATGAACTCTTCTTTAATTTTCCAAATTTACAAGCATCACATAAATTATTTACTTTCTAGTTAATTTTTGGTAATCCTCTAACTAGTTCATATTTTGCTAATTTGCTAATATCCTTTAAATTTATGTGACAAAAACGTTTATGCCATAACCACGAATCATCGTGATTTATAGTTAAACATAAATTAGAATTTTGCTTTACATTCATATTTAAAACACACACACACATACAGATATATATATATTCCTATTTCAAAAACCTTCAAAAAAATATTTTTTTATGATTGTCAAAAATGTTGCATTTATCTTTCCAAAGTTAATCTGAAAACCTTTATCGCAAAGTTGGCTAATACTTAAAAGGTTGTGCTTTAAATTTATAAATAATAATACATTAGAAATAATAGTAGAATTAGGTATACTGATTTGATGACTTCACCAATGGCAATGACATATCCTTTTGAATTGTCGCCAAAAGTCACTGTGCCACCATCCATGTATGTTATATTTGATAACATGTTTTTGTTTCTCATCATGTGCTTGGAGCAGCCACTATCTAAAACCCATTTCTCTTTTTGTCCTGTTTTGGGTACTTGGAAGGTAAGAAGTTTAATTGGTACCCACTTCCTCCATTAGGGTCCTAAATGATAAGCGGAGAAGGCAGTTGTACCCATATGGATTTGGGGCCTTAAAAAACATAACTTGTATTTTTTGACTGGGGAATTGTCACCGATCCAATGTGCACCAACCTCGAGTGTGTGTTTTGTAGAAACACGATAATCCAAATCCAAAGTAATGAAATGCAGGGAGAACACGACTTTTTATAGTGGTTCGGCACTAACGCTACGTCCACTTCATAGTAATCATTCATCATATAATTGCAGATTATAAAAGTTGTACATGTTCGGACAATTTTCGAGTAATAAGTGTCATGATAAAACAATAAATATTTGTTAATTCTAAACTTTGATCAAAATGCCCTTTTCTTCTTTGTTGAATGAAAAATGTGTTGACTTGGTCAACGATATCCAAAAGATAGCTCCAACGTCCAAGAAATTCAAAATATCCAAGAACAGTGCAAAGGCAGTGAAAAAGTCTTGTGAATGTCCAAAAGTTGAAGGAAAACGTGTATGCAACGTTTTAGAGGTCCAAGCTATGTCCAATAGCCATGGGAAAGAAGGTGACAACCATTAATGGTGCTTAAGAGCTTCCAAAGTGTCCAAAATCCAACCCCTTTGAAGAATAAGGTAGCAGGTATTTATGTGTACTGAATTAGGTAGGAGTAGGTAAGATTAGAGGACAACAGTACAAAATATCGCATCCCAGGGAGGCGGGATATGAAATTTCATATCCCTCAAAATCGCATCCAAGAAATTGTGCGCATCATAAATCCATGCCCAAGTCCAAAAAATCACATCCCCTACCTTTGAATTTTCGCATCCTGAAAATCCATCGAAAACGCATGTGGATCAAGAAAAACCAGTTGATCCACACAGTATAGTCATCGTGCCAAGGATTTTGGCATTTTCCACTTTGCCAACATCGCGTCCCGCTCCTTCGAAAATCCGCATCCAAGAAATCGTGCCTGATACAATGCGCTCCATCAAAAATTCGCGATTCGCATGTGTGATCTTCAATTGTCAGAATCGCTTGGCATTTGTCAAAAAGTCGTATCCCTCCATTTGCTAAAATATCCCATCCAAGGATGCGATGCAGTGACGATTAAATATATCGTGCTGATCCGCCCCTGTTGACTTACCAAACATTGCATCCCCCACCTTGCAAATTTCTCGCATCCGGAAAGCTTGAGGCGGATACGCGGAAAACGCTGTCGGGGTTGATGTGTTCAGGGGATTTTTTGCATTCCTCTAGGATGCGATATTAAGGGATGCAAAATCCCAGTTTACCAAGCCAAATATCCAGAGTTGCCAGAGCCGTGTTGCACACATGGATCCAAGCGTTTTTAGTGTGTCGATCCATCTTTTTCCACGTGCCAAACTGCCAACGGTGCCAAATTACCAAATTGATCGGGTCGAGTTTTATACTTGGTTTTCCATGTTTTTCTCATGCTGATCAGGAATTTTGAACATGCCAGATCCAATCTTTGCCAAAGTGACAGATCTTCGTTTTTGCCTGATCTGACCTTGTCGACCAGCTGTTTTGAGGTGATCGATACATGAAAATCCAATATCCGGTAAAATCCTTCTAAATTGCTAGATTTTAATGTCGTGAGTCGCGCAGGCCATTTTTCATGATCGACGCATGTCAAACAGCTATTTTTGAGTGCATGTCACAACTTTTTACCAAAATACATATATTTCTCCATGACGTGTTTTACCACGTGATTGGACCGACACGCTCAAGTATATTGAGCTGATCGAGCCGAGTCGATAATGTATTTTTACTAAGTCGGTTTTTCCAAGTCCATTGACAATGATTTTACGAATCGACGCCACTACCGATCATTTTTCGAACACATCGCGACTTCGACAAAATCGCTTTGAGTTTTCTAATGACGTTCTCGACGCTTGAGTGCGTCGCTAACCAAAATCTTGATGTATGACAGCTTTGACAAAAAAGTGTGTTAACACTTTTCCCCCTAAAACATGACTTGATTGATCGAAGGAAGATGTGTTTTGCGAGGAAACCAGAAATCCAAAAACCAAAGCCAGGAGAAGTCCAAAGTGAACTTCTATATCCAGAAAATCGGAGAGCCATGATCGCGTCGGATCGTATTAACTAGAAATCCATGATCGCTCTGGATTGCATTATCCGTTAACCAGAAAGCCTGAAATCTGATGGAAGTCGACGATCGCTCCAGATTCTTTAGTGATAACCAGAATACCAAAATAACTAGGGGATTGCAGGGGTCTAGTAGCCAGAATAACCAAAATGTCTATTGCTAGGAGGGATTTATCTTGTCGTATGACAGACGAGACTGCCAGGGTAGCTAAAGTATTCCAAGGAAATCCTATCGAAGCAAGACGACCAAGGAGTGCCGTATCCTTTCCCAAGGAAATCTCGTGGAAGCAAGACGACCAAATGTTGTCATTTTTCCAAAGGCTATCTTGTCAAGGCAAGACTACCAAAGGTTGTCATTTCTTCCCAAGGCAATCTTGTTGAGGTAAGACGACTAAGGATTGTCATCGTTCCCAAGGCCGTCTTGTCGAGGAAAGATGACCAAGGGTTTCCATCCTTTTCAAGGCGATCTTGTCGAGGCAAGGTAACCAAGGGTTGCCAGTTTTGCTAAGGCGATCTTGTCGAGGCAAGACGGCCAAAGGTTGTAGCTCTTTCCCAAGGCAGTCTCATTGAAGCAAGGCGACCAAAGGTTGTCATTTTTCTTTCTAAAAGTTTGCTATCCGATTCCAGATTTCATACTCTATAAGCAAGCATCCATACTTTGCGAAGTAATCTTATTAAAGTTTTAAAACCTTGAAGTTTTTAATAAAACCAAAATGAAAACCTAACGGTTTGTCATTCATAAAGAGCATGCCTAGGATCTCATCGGTTCCCATATATGGGTCAGAGAACTTAATCGCCTTTGATTTTGAATTCATTTGTGAAGGAGACCGAATGGTTTGTCGCCTACCAAGTGCATGCCCAGGATCTCGTCGGTTCCCGCACATGGGTAATCAGACTTAGCTATTCCAGCTTCAAAGCCAGAATCCTCCTAAAGTAGTCTTGCCAAAGCAAGACTACCAAGAGTTGTCATAATACTTTAAGGCGTTCTTAACGAAGCAAGATGATCGAGACAGTCACAGTTTTCATGGCAGCCTTACGAAGGTAAGACAACCAAGAAAAATCCAGAATATGTCTGTTTTACTAATAACCAGGAGGTGATGGTATGTTGTTGAGACAAGAGCATGAATAGGGATTATAACAGCTCTGGTACAGGGGTAGGTCGAATCAACCATCTACAAAGCCAAAAGAGATTAATCTTAGGGGCTGAAGCCCATGAAGGCAAATCCATGGGCCAGATCCCGAATATCCATAAATCAAAGAATGCTAAGAGAGATAAATTATGAACAAAAGAAGATAAGTCCATAACCTGGGGAAATAGGAATGAGAGATCCATGATTGGGAAGCCCATTATCCAGGAGTCGGGAAAACCAAAAGAAGTGAAATCCAAAGCCTAAGCATCGAAGAATAGATGACCAAGTGAATCCAAGACCAAGAGACCAAAATATCCATGAAGTGAGAAGAACGGAATCCACAAGTCAAAAGATAATAATGCTCGGGATACTTGCATTCGACGCATTTGAGTCGGTAAGTGGTTTAGTTGATAACAATGTCATTAGGACGAGTGCTAGTCTCAGGCCTATCCTGATTTCCATGAGGGGGTTGTGCCTGTCCTGGCACCAAATCCCTATTCTGCACAAACCGTGCAAGATCTCCACGCCTGACACACTCTTCAGTCATATTCTTGAAATGTCGACACTTGTTTGTGTTATGATAGTCGACATCATGAAACAAGCAGTGTCATGTAGAGTCCCTTTTTTATGATAAGCTCCCTATTAGGAGGTTTTTTGAAGGGAGCAGTTGGATGAACTTCCATATAGATCTCCTCGGCGGTGTGAGTAAGTTCCTAGTAAGTCGAAAACTTAGGTTGCTTCCAAGCCGTACTATAATCATTCCCCAAGAAGGTTTACTAACAACAGGATTTTTCCTTTTTCAAAGTCGGATGGTTTCCCGCCCTTAACAACATTAGCCTCTAGAACCTTTTTATCAGTTCTCGCATCCTCTTCCCGAAGGAATCTTTCAGCTTCAAAATAGAGCTCGCCAAGATCACTTGGTGGGTCCCGATGTAACGAAGTCTTGAAGTAATATTTATCCAAAACACCAGACACTTCAACCATCAAAACCATAGATGGATCGGGTCTGTTGACCAAAGCCACCCAAAATTAAACTGTTTCAAGAATTTTTGCACAGTATCGTCGTACTTCTGCTTAAATCCATTTAGAGTCATAACGCTTTTTGAAAGAGCGATGTGAACTTGGAACTGTTTCACAAACCTGCTAGCCAAAGCATTCCAAGAAGTAAAAGAGTCTGTCTCCGACTTCCTGAACCACATAGTAGCAACATCTGTCAAGTAAAGTGGAAGACAATTTTCCATGACACCTTCCGAAGCGGAGCGAACCTCTATATTCCTACCGCATTAAGTGAGTTGCCTGATCCTTCCAACCATCATAAGCTTCTAATACCCGTAGTTTGAAGTCCGGTGGGTTGCGAGAATTCCTTATATCTAAAGAAAACGAACTGTTAGTAAAACAATCCAAGTCCGAAGAAGAGGCACCGCCTCAAGTCAATCGATGAATACCATTCGCAATTTGAGATCCATTACCAAAAGCAAGTAATTGATTCAGATTATCCAAAGCGACACTGGTTCCCCCAGCGTTTAAGTCCAAATTAGGAATCAGTTGATTAGCGAGAAGAATACCTAGTTGAATTCTAACTCGAGGAACCGCATCGGGAACAATCCTGACTCCCGGAACCATGGGAGCACTACCATCCAAAGCCACACGAACTGGAGCTTGAGCAACATTACCAACAGCGGAGCCCACAACCTGCCCAACCAAGGCATCATGGCCTGGAGTGACGTCGGGATTCGGGGTACCCCTGAATGTAGCGAGACCAACACTGTTCTGAGGAGCGGGGTCAGCCTACTGATTTGTTTGCAGTTTTGCCCCCACATCCCGAGTCATGGATTGAAGAACACTAGTACTAGTTCTAACAATGTTTTCCTGGCCCAGATGGCCTTTTTAGGTTTCCAAATCTAGCCTTAATCCGGGCGAGGAAGTTGTTCAGTGCTTCATCCTGTTGCTTGAGTCAAGTGTAACACCCCATAATTTTATCAACATTAAAAAGGATAAGTTAAATAATAATTAATTCAATAATTAGAATTAAGGGAAACAGACAGCGCCATTGCATCCGTCTCGAAATTCTGGTCAAGATAGACGTTTGGTTTGCGTAAAACAGACACCGTATGAAGAAGTTATGAAGGTTTGAAATTTGTATACGTGCAAGATGATTATACATACATACATACATACATATATATATATATATATATATATATAGAGTCCAGAAAATCAAAATTCAGTTCAAATTTCAAAAATTACGTCGGTGGAAAAATTCCGGCTGAGGCGACAGTCGGTTTAGAGGGGCTGGTAGCTATATATAGAGGTCCCTTTTCTCTATTTTCTTCATTGAGAATCCATGGAGGCCAAACTATGTCGGTGTCTGAACTAAGACGGATCCTTCCTTCAACAACGATCAACTAAAGCTAATCAATTTTGAGATTCAATCGTAGATCTACAACCCAACAAGCTTCATTTCTGTTTCTCTTTTTCTAATCCAAACACTATGAGTTCCTAGTTGCTTTTAGATTTAAATATTTAAAAGTAAACCTGATATGACTATAGTTTGGATTTTTTTCCTGTGACTAAATCATATTAGATCCATTGTAAATTATGAACATATGACACTCTGAATTTGATATAACTTAGATCTCAATCTTTATCTTATCAGATCTATTATGTCTTCTATGACATTCTGTGATGTGGATCTTAAACCTTATTTGTATTAGATATACTTTTAACCATTAGATCTGAATTATGTGGACATCTAAATTATTAATCAGATCTAGCTTATTGTTTAGATCCTCTTGTGCTTATCATATTAGATCTGAGCCTGTTGAACATCTAAATTTAGATCTTATCATGTTTATCTTAACATCTTTGCCATGTTAAAACCAGCTAACGGCCACAAGTTCATTGGATCTATGTTTATATGTTCACCTTATCACCGTGTTAGTATATGTTTATGCCATTTATGTTAGGACAATCATTTTTGTCATACTCCCATCATTTTCCCCCTTTTATTGATTATGGCTGGACTACTTTTTAGCCTAGGCATGCCACCTAAAATTATGCGAATGCGTTAGTTAGGGAACGGAGGAAAATATTAGAATTGGCATAACTTGAATAACTTGAATATGGATTTAGGCATATAATCCATTGTGAATAATTGGGTAAATGGGCATTAACACCTAAAAAGGCATAGGTCTGATTAATTGATTAATAATGAATGTCTAAGATTACAATTAGAAATTATAATTGCACTTATGACTTGAGGTTAGGTTGCGTTAGTGGTGGAAGTCTGGCTGGTCCCGACCGGCATATCCAGCAACCACTAATGTTGAACCCAAAGTAAGAGGTCTAAGTGCGCAAATACGAGATGGGCTATGACACGAGGTTAGGCCCAACTTGTGGATGAAGTCTGCCCGGACCCGACCTGCATATCTAGCGTCCATAAGTTGTAGGCCTAATGTGGGAGGTCTAGCCCATTATAAACCATAAATGGACATGATAACGAATTGGACTACTTAACGTAATCTAATCCATAGGGATTGTATGATTATGAACTAAAGTTAGGGTTAAGTAAAATTGGTTGGACAATGGGTTGGCTAAGAAAATCTGAGGGGGTCGGTAATATTTACATATAGGCCCACAAACTTAGCCCGATAAGGTTATGTAATTAAAGACACCTAGTGGTAAGCATAACCGATAGAAAGATTGGGGTTATATAATTAAAGACACATTTAGGGTAAATATAACCGATGGAAAACCTAGTGGGGGATACAAGACAAAGGGGAGAGCTTGTATCATACTACATGGGACCCATTTAAATCAGTAATCCGCATTAGGTATCAAGTAGAGTACTCCGAACTAGGTCGGAGAAGGGGCACGCTTACTGAACTGATTGTAAGAGATCCAAACGTGGAGTTCGATGTGGGCGACGCGAACCGACCGGGCCATGTGCGTGCATGAGCCGGGCAGAAGGGGATAAGATGACCGTGACACCAATAGATATGGGGCTATGCATATCAGTGAGGGGTTGCCACTTTAGGACGTGATACGTCCTACGGTGGGGCCGGTACAGAGTATCTACACGGATTAGGGAGTCGATCGATTAAGGGTAGTAGTTAGGGTACTTTTGGACGTATGCCTAAGTCTACCACCTTACAGTGGAAGGGATCATATCATTCTGGATATACTAATAATAGTGCAGAGTAATCATTAGAAGCATATACACCCTATCCTATTTACCTTGTCATACCTGCCTTTTTTGTAGTTATCTCTCTCTTATCCACTTTATATGCCTGTCATGCTACTTTTGCTTATTTACTTACTAAAAGTAATTGGACTCACCAGACTTTATATCCGACCCTTTTTGTTTCCTCTTCTTTCTTCCGTTCCCCTCCCCCCTAGGTTTGTAGGGAGGGAATTCTCAGGCTTAGTCAAGACTCAGTTATCATCCTATTGGAGCTGCTTTCAAAGTATAAGCTCAAGTTCTTATCTCTACTATGGCTTATCTCTTTTATTTGGAGAATTATGCATTTTATATACTTATGTACTCTGATGGTACAAGACATAAGTTATGTTGTTGTAATGGTTTTTGTGACTTATGGTATTTTGGACCACGATACTATGATTTATGTTTTAAATAAAAAAATTGAATTTCTGCTGCTATCTTATTTATATCTGCCTTGTAATATTATGTGTCTGTTTACCTATAATGCTTCACAAAACTTAATGCATTCCCTTAGTGAGTGATATTAACGGACGTGGGGTGTCACACTTGGTATCAGATTTGAAGGTTACTAGATTAGAGAAAAAAAAGTTTTTGAAAGTTATTTTCAAAAAGGTTTTAAAAGAAAGTATTTCCAAACTAAAAGTATATTTTGAAAAACATATTTCCCCAAAGCCATATGTAATATCCTTTGGTCCTTTGTCTAAATCTCTTTCCTTTCTCTTTTCAGCATATCTGGGGAACCTAACATTCCTAATATTCCGGAGGGTGTCACGATACTAGGATGGTTCTGTAGGTATCTGGAGGCCACGGTGCTTGCCGAAGGCCAAGGAAACGTTCCTCCTTCAGCTGCACCCGTTGTTTCCCCTCCTCCTCCTCCGCGTGCAGACAACCTCTCTAAGATCTGCAAAGATTTCTGTGCTGTGGGAGGGAAGCCATTCCATGGAACTGAGACATTCGTTGAGGCAAGGAATTGGCTCAAGGAGACTTAGGACTTGTTCGTAATCTTTGAAGTAGAGGATCAAAGGAAGATTCAGTTAGTTGCTTGGCTACTGAAGAATGAAGCTTCATTTTGGTGGGAAGTAACCCAAGCAGGCCGTCCGATGGAAACTTGGGATGACTTTAGACAGAGGTTTGAGGTGAAATTCCTTTCCCAAGCTGAAAAGAGCATGCAAATTGAGAAGTTCTTGGCACTCAAACAAGGGAACTTGACAGTGAAAGAGTATGTGAATAAATTTAAACAGCTGGCAAGATTTGGGCTGGAACTGGTAGACACTCCGCATAAGAAGGCTTTGCGGTTTTTTTAAAGGGTTAAACGAACCCCTTCATGGGTTAGCCATGTCACATATTCCAATGGGAGCCACCTTTGGAACACTGGTTGATATGGCCTTGATGTATGAGGAAGAGAAAGGGGAAAAGAAGGAGGTTAAAGCTAAGGAAACAACGCAAAATAAGAAGATATGGCTCAAGAAAGGACAACAACAGCAATAGAAGAAAGAATGGAAAAATGACAAGGGTAAGGAGAAGAGGAAGTGTCACAGTTGTGGGCGTGAAGGTCATTTGGAAAAGACTGCAAAAGAAGGAAGAATTCTTGCTTTAACTGTGGAGAGGTCGGACACTTTGCTAGGGAGTGCCCGAAAAAACAGGGACAAGGTCAGAGCGAAGAAACTACTGGAGGGCATGTGCATGCTCTCGCGATTAGTGCTCCTGACAAAGGTAGAAAAATTTCTGTGGAAGGTTTAATTTCTCTTTCAAATCATCTTATTAGAACACTTTTTGATTCTGGCATTTCACATTCATTTATATCTAATTCTGTGGTTGAATCTCTACACTTAATTACTAGTATGGTAATGGATCCCGTAGTTGTCTCAAACCCCATTAGTGGTTCGGCTCATTTATCTATGATTTGTAGGGGTTTGAGAATATCTATATTAGGCATTGAATTTGAATGCGACACATATGTGCTCAGGTTCACGGGCTATGGGTTGATTATAGGCATGGATTAGTTGACCACATATGGTGCCATTCTAGATTGTGAAAGGAGGGTCGTTAGACTTCTGACTTGCCATGGGAGGACCCTTGAGATTTCTTGCGACCCCAAGGGTCTATTATGCTTAGCTTCCTAAAGTCTCTTGATGCATCCATAGATGATTTGCAGTCTGTTCGAGTAGTCCGATATTATTTTGGTATTTTTGAGGAGGTCTGGGGCTTACCTCTGAGGCAAGAGATCGATTTTCGCATATATCTGGTGGACAATGCAAAGCCAGTTGCTTTAACAGTGCGCCATATGGCTCCAAGAGAAAGGAAGGAGTTGAGTAAGCAAGTAGGGGAGCTGCTTGAGAAAAGGTTTATCATAAGGAGCATATCTGAATGGGGTGCTCTAGTTGTATTCGCAACCAAGGCAGATGGATTGCTTCGTTTGTGCGTGGACTATAGAGAATTAAACAAAATCACGAAGAATAATAAGCACCCACTTCTGAGGATAGACGACTTGTTTGACCAGCTTGTCGGTGCCTCGGTATTCTCTCAGTTGGACTTGGCCACGGGGTTTCATCAGTTGAGGGTGGTTGAGGACAGTATAGACAAGACTGCTTTTAGGACTCAGGATGGTTTCTTTGAATGGCTAGTTATGCATTTTGGGCTGACAAATGCACCCACCTATTTTTTCGATCTAATGAGTAGGATGTTCCGAGAGTTCCTAAATAAATTTGTCGTAGTGTTTGTTGATGATATTTTGATCTTCTCCAAAAGCGAAGAAGAACATGCCCAGCATTTGAGAGAAGTTTTGAAAACTCTCCGTGACCATCAGCTTAAGGCAAAGTCTCCAAATGCCATTTTTGGAGAAAAGAGGTGAGATTCTTAGGGCATGTAGTCTCCAAAGAAGGGATAGCTGTGGATCCCGTAAAGGTAGTTGCAGTACAGGACTGGCAGATTCTGAAAAATGCAACAGAGGTAAGAAGCTTTCTGGGATTGGAAGGTTATTATAGGAAGTTCATTAAGGACTTCGCAAAGATACTAGCCCCTCTCACCAGGCTGACGAAGAAGAACTTGGCATTTTCATGGGATATAGATTGTGATGTTGCTTTCCAACATTTAAAGAGGGCTCTGACAACAGCCCCAGTCTTGACTTTGCCCGATGGGAACAAAGTGTTTACGTTTTACACCGATGCAAGTGGTACAGGGCTTTGTGAGGTTCTGATGCAAGAAGGAAAGGTATTGTGTTATGGGGGTAGACGGTTGAGAGTTCATGAGAAGAATTACCCCACCCATGATCTAGAGCTAGCTGCCATAGTATTCGTGCTAAAGACGTGGCGTCATTATTTATTGGAGAGAAGTTCGAGTTATAGACCGATCGTAAATCTCTCAAGTATCTGTTCTCGCAAAACAACAACGGTGGATGGAGTTCCTAGCTTCTTATGATTTTGAGATTGCTTATACCCCTAGCAAGGGTAACATGGTCGCTGACGCATTAAGTAGGCAGAGGATGGACTTAAGTCCTTTGTTTATGGAGAGAAAGAGCTTGGAGTTCATCTCAACTTTTAATTTTTGACCCTTCATTCTCAACTTTTAATTTTTGACCCTTCATTGAGATTTTGCCTGATTTGTTTGCATCATTGGGGATACGACAAACTCTTATGGATCAGATAGGATCTTCATAGTAAGGTGACCCACAGATTTTAGACATTATGAATAAGCTCAGAAAAGGGGAGACTTCTAGTCACCTCAGTAGATATTCCATAGATGAGAAGGGGTGGTTGCGAAGAGATGGAAGGCTTTGTGTTCCTCAAACTGGAAGTTTGATAAAGGCAATCCTAGAAGAAGCCCACCATTCTAAGAAGACTATTCATCCAGGCGGTGATAAGATGTACAGAGACATGAAAAGGGTTTTCTTTTGGGTAGGGAAGAAGAAAGATGTGGCCGAATTTGTTTCTCAGTGTTTAGTTTGCCAGCAAGTTAAAGCTGAGCAAAAGAAGCCCAGTGGTTTACTTCATTCTTTGGAGATTCCTCGGTGGAAATGGGAGAGCGTCTTTATGGATTTCATAGATGGTTTGCCTAGATCGAAGAAAGGCAACACCAGTATCTGGGTTATGGTAGATAAACTCATTAAGAGCGCTCGCTTTATTCCAGTTAAGAGTAAGAGGACATCATCATGGTTGGTAGCAATTTATGTTCGTGAGATATTCATGGAGTACCTTCCAACATCATAAATGATCGTGACCCCATCTTTACCAGTGAATTTTGAAGGAGTTTGCAAGAAGCATTAGGCACACAGTCGTGTTTGAGCACCGCTTATCATCCTCAGACCGATGGACATACGGAGAGGGTGAACAGAATTCTTGAGGATCTTCTAAGGCTGTGTATCCTACACTTTGGAGGGACATGGGAAGGGCACCTTCACTTGGTAGAGTTTGCCTATAACAACAGTTATCAAGCCAGCATCGACATGGCACCGTTCGAAGTATTGTACGGACGACCCTGTAGATCACCAACTTGTTAGTGGGAATCTACAGAAAGATTATTACTTGGACCAGATATGGTTACAGAAACGTCCAAAAAGATTGACCTTATTCGATGGCAGATGAAGACAGCTCAAGATAGGCAGAAGTCCTATGTAGACAAGAGAAGGACTAACATTGAATTTGAAGTGGGAGACTTGTTTTTTATTAAAGTATTACCTCTGAGGAATGTGGTTCGCTTCGGATCAGTAGGGAAGTTGGCACCTAGATTTGTGGGACCATTTCCCATAACCGAGAGGATTGACCAAATGGCCTATACAGTAAAGCTTCTAGAAAATCTATCCGGTGTTCATGATGTTTTTCACGTTTCTCATATGCGGAATTATTTGCATGACACCGCAGAAGTTGTTGAGCCAAGCATATTGGAAGAAGCGTAAGTAGAGCGGGAGGCGATAGTCAGACGAGTCCCTACCCGTGTTCTTGGATCCGAAGTTAAGAAGCAACGCAATAAAGAAATCAAGTTGATAAAGGTTCAGTGGGGAGATAACCCAGAGGATGCAACTTGGGAGACCGAAGACAAGATTCGTGCTTCGTACCCTTTTCTTTTCGAGGGTATGTTCTTAACTCCTTTTCTAAAATTTATCTATACTTGTTTCTATCATTTGTGCATGTCCTATCAATAGTATTCTCTACCTTTAAATAGGAATCCTATGGATGTAAACGTGTGTTTGCGACATGTTATATTTGATGGATGCAAGTGTTTGCTAGTGACTGCCTGTGGATGCATATACACACAAATTAGGCACTAGATCGGCTCAATCACTCTCATACTGCATATGGATGTGTGTGCAATTTTCTTTTCTTTTAATGGGTGAAAATGGATGTATTATCAAATGCATGTTTCATTTGGACAAATGAGTGTGCACACATATAGAACTTACATGTTATTTGCATACATATTGGATTCATGGCGCTAACATACATTCCATTAAGGAGGTCGACTGAATCAGTAGACCGCCTGATCTTTGCATTAGAATAGGGACATATACACACACCTTTGCATATGTTCATATAAGCATTATAAATCCTTAAGGACAATGGATGCCTATGATTGATGGATGAGTAGATGGGTGATGGATGGTAGGATATGCATTCTTTTCAACTTAGAGATTTCGAGGACGAAATCCTTTAAGTAGGGGGGAATGTAACACCCCGTAATTTTGTCAACATTAAAGAGGATAAATTAAATAATAATTAATTCAATAATCATAATTAAGGGAAATGGATTGCACCATTGCACCCGTCTCGAAATTCTGGTCAAGATAGACATTTGGTTTGCGTAAAACGGACACCGTATGAAGAAGTTATAAAGGTTTGAAGTTTGTATATGCGCAAGATAATTATATATACATATATACGGTCAAGAAAATCAAAATTCAGTTCAAATTTCAAAAATTACATCGGCGGTAAAATTCCCTCCCCAGGGGTGTCGACCCTATAAGGGAGGGTCGACCCCTTAACCCCCCTAGGGCTAAGGTGGAAGTCGGTTTAGAGGGATTGGCAGCTATATATAGAGGTACCTTTTCTCTATTTTCTTAACTGAGAATCCATGGGGCCAAAATCTAACGGTGTCTGAACTGAGATGGATCCTTCCTTCAACAACGATCAACTAAAGCTAATTAATTAGAGATTCAAGCATAGATCCATAACCCAACAAGCTTCTTTTCTAGTTCTCTTTTTCAAATCCAAACACTGTGAGTTCCTAGTTGCTTTTAGATTTAAATATTTAAAAGTAAACCTGATTTGACTATAGTTTGGATTTGTTCCTATGACTAAATCATATTAAATTCATTGTAAACTATGAACATATGACACTCTGAATTTGTGATAACTTGGATCTCAATCTTTATCTTATCCGATCTATTGTGGCTTCTATGACATTCTATGATGTAGATCTTAAACCTTATTTATATTAGATGTACTTTTAACCATTAGATCTGAATTATGTGGAAATCTAAATTATTAATCAGATCTAGATTATTGTTAAATCCCTTTGTGCTTATCATATTAGATATGAACCTGTTGAACATTTAATTTAGATCTTGTCATGTTTATCTTAACATCTTTGCCATGTTAAAACCAGCTAACTGCCATAAGTTCATTGGATCTATGTTTATATGTTCACCTTATCACCATGTTAGTACATGTTTATGCCATTTATGTTAGGACAATCATTTTTGTCATACTCCCATCATTTTCCCCCTTTTATTGATTATGGCTAGGCTACTTTTTAGCCTAGGCATGCCACCTAAAATTATGCGAATGCGTTAGTTAGGGAACATGGGAAAATATTAGAATTGGCATAACTAGAATATGGATTTAGGCATATAATCCATTGTGAATAATTGGGACAATGGGCATTAACACCTAAAAATGATAGGTCTGATTAATTGATTAATAATGAATGTCTAAGATTACAATTAGAAATTGTAATTGCACTTATGACACGAGGTTAGGTTGCATTAGTGGTGGAAGTCTGCCCAGACCCGACCGGCATATCCAGCAACTATTAATGTTGAACCTAATGTGAGAGGTCTAAGTACGCAATTACGAGACGGGCTATGACATGAGGTTAGGCCCAACTTATGGAAGAAGTTTGTCCGGACCCAACCGGCATATCCAGCATCCACAAGTTGTAGGCCTAATGTGGGAGGTCTAGCCCATTATAAACCATAAATGGACATGATAACGAATTAGACTACTTAACCTAATCTAATCCATATGGATTGTATGATTATGAACTAAAGTTAGGGTTAAGTAAAATTGGTTGGACAATAGGTGGGCTACGAAAATCTGGGGGGGTCGGTAATATTTATATATACGCCCGCAAACTTAGCCCGATAAGGTTATGTAATTAAAGACACCTAGTGGTAAGCATAACCAGTAGAAAGATTGGGGTTATATAATTAAAGACACCTTTAGGGTAAATATAACCGGTAGAAAACCTAGTGGGGGATACAAGAGAAATTCTGTCAGTAACCTGGAGTAGGTATCAAGTAAAGTACTCCGAACTAAGTCATAAAAGGGGCACGCTTACTGAATGGATTGTAAGAGATCCAAACGAGGAGTTCGGTGTTGGCGGTGCAAACCGACTGGGCCATGTGCGTATATGAGATGAGAAGAAGGGGATAAGACGACCGTGACACCTGTAGATATGGGGTTGTACATATCAGAAAGGGGTTGCCACTTTAGGACGTGATACGTCCTACGGTGGGGCCGACAAAGAGTATCTACACGGATTAGGGAGCCAATCAATTAAGGGTAGTAGTTAGGATACTTTTGGACGTATGCCTAAGTCTACCACCTTACAGTGGAAGGGATCATCTCATTATGGATATACTAATAATAGTGCAGAGTAATCATTAGAAGCATATACACCCTATCTTGTTTACCTTGTCATACCTGCCTTTTTGTAGTTATCTCTCTCTTATCCACTTTATATGCCTGTCATGCTACTTTTGCTTAATTACTTACTAAAAGTAACAGGACTCGCCAGACTTTATGTCTGACCCTTTTTGTTTCCTCTTCTTTCTTCCGCCCTCCCCCCCAAGGTTCGTAAGGAAGGAATTCTCAGGCTTAGTCAAGACTCAGTTATCATCCTGTTGGAGCTGCTTTCAAAGTATAAGCTCAAGTTCTTGTCTCTACTATAACTTAGCTCTTTTATTTGGCGAATTATGCATTTTATATACTTATGTACTCTGATGGTACAAGACAAAAGTTATGTTGTTGTAATGGTTTTTGTGACTTATGGTATTTTGGACCACGATACTATGATTTATGTTTTAGATAAAAATTTGAATTTCCGCTGCTATCTTATTTATATCTGTCTTGTAATATTCTATGTTTGTTTATCTATAACGCTTCACAAAACTTAATGCATTCCCTTAATGAGTGACATTAACGGACATGGGGTGTCACATCAAGCGTTCAGATCCGTAGCTAAGTTCTTAATCATCCCATTGACTTCTTCACGAGTGACGTAATTAGAGGGAACTACATTCGAAGAAAATTCTTGATTTCCTTCACCTTGAGCTTTAGCAATTGCATTGGGCTTCTTCTGCTTAACCATGATGAAAAGTGAGTAATAAAGTCGAAATTGGAAACCAAAACCAAATCCAAAGGTGAAATCCGAAGATAAACCCGTGAATTCAATTCGAAGAAGAATTCAAAGTTGTGCACCTCCATTCCCGACACGCCAAACTGTTGATGTGGGGAATTGTCGGTTATTCAACGCACGCCCACCCTCGAGTGTCTTTGTGTTGTAGAAACATGATAATCCAAATCCAAAGTAATGAAATGCAGGGAGAACACAACTTTTTGTAGTGGTTCGACACTAATTCCTATGTCTAATGCCTACGTCCACTTCATAGTAATCATTCATCATATAATTGTTAATTACAGAAGTTGTACAAAATCGGACAATAGTACAAATTTTCATGATAAAACAACAAAATATTTGTTAATTTTAAACTTTGACCTAATTGCCCTTCTTCATCTTTGTTGAGTGAAAAATATGTTGACTTGGTCAACGATGTCCAAAAGGTAGCTCCAATGTCCAAGAAATCCAAAAATATCCTAGAACAGTCCAAAGGCAGAGAAAAAGTCCTTGTGAATGTCCAAAAGTTGAAGGAAAACATGTATACAATGTTTTAGATGTCGAAGCTATGTCCAATAGCCATAGGGAATAAGGTGGCAACCATTAATGGTGCATGAAAGCTTCCAAAGTGTCCAAAATCCAACACCTTTGAAGAATGAAGCAGGGGGTATTTATAGGTAGTGGATTAGGTGGGAGTAGGTGAGATTTGGGGACTACAGTACGAAGTATCCCTGCGAGGCGGGATGCGAAAATTCGTATCCCTCAAAGTCGCATCCAAGAAATCACATCATAAATCCATGCCCAAGTCCAAAAAATAGCGTCACTTTTCTTTGAATTTTCACATCCCGAAAATCCATTGAAAACACATGCAGATCAAGGAAAAATAGCTAATTTGCATGGTATATCATCATGCCAAGGATTTTGGAATTTTCCACTTTACCAACATTGCATCCCACTCTTTCGAAAATCCACATACTAGAAATTATGCCAGACACGATGCGCTCCAACAAAAATTCGTGATCCGTACGTGTTATCTTCGATTGCCAGAGCTGCATGCCATTTGTCTAAAAAAAGTCGTATCCCTCAATTTGCCAAAATATCACATCTAGGGATGCGATGCGGAGCCGATGAAATATCCCATCCCCTCATGCCGATCCGCCCCTTTTGACTTATCCAACATCGTATCCCCTACCTTGCCAATTTCTTGCTTCCAGAAAGCTTGAGGCGGATAGGGGGAAAACACTATCGGGGCCAATGCGATGAGGGGATTTTTCACATTCCTCTGGGATGCGGTATTGAGAATGCGAAATCCTAGTATACCAAGCCAAATTTCCAGAGTTTCCAGGGCCGTGTTGTGCACGTGGATCCAAGCGTTTTTGGTGTGTCGATCCATCTTTTGTCAACGTGCCAAACGTGCCAACTGTGTCAAATTGCAAAATTGATCGGGCCGAGTTTTACACTTGGTTTTCCATGTTTTTCTCGTGCCGATCTGGCATTTTGAACGTGCTAGATCTAGTATTTGCCAAAATTCCATATTTTCGTTTTTTTTCCTGATCCGACTATGTCAATCGATTCACTACAACAAAGACACCATATTACAACTGTCACAAAATACCAGTTGTAATAAAGGTTTTTTACAACTTTCATTTCATGAAAGTTGTAATAAACATATTTTTAACAACTTTTTTATTCTGCCAGTTGTAATAGATACTTATTACAACTGTAATTTTTTGCCTGTTGTAATATGTGTCTATTGTTAACCACTTTCATTAATTAATTATTAATTAATTTTTATAATTAATAATTAAAAAGTAATCATTAATATTAATAATTAAGAAGTACTATTTGATATTTAGTAAATAATTTTTGATAATTAATAATTACAATGTTTTTATTAGAAAGTTATTTACCTATTTTCAAAGGTTCTTTTTTCTACGTGTTGTGATAGTGGTCTATTAAATATTTATAATATGTAATATTTAAGGATAGTTAATGATTAGTAATAACCTAAGGAAGCAATAATAATTAGTAATTAAATATTAATATTTAATCATTGTAATTAAATAGTTTATAAAAAATAATATTAATAATTAATATCAGTGATTATTATTCAATAACCAATATAATTATTAATAAATATTAAATAATTGTTAAATTGTAATTATTAAATGGTTAACAAATATAAACTTACTATTAGTAATTAATGAACACTAAAAATAAATTAAAAAACTTGTAAGTTCTCTCTTTTGTAGAATTGATTTAACCGTGGAGAATGGTTAACTGATCGTTACAAGAAATTAAATTATAATTGAAAGGTAATAAGAAGCGATTAATATTAATTAATAAACAAGAAGTAAAATTGATAAGTAATACCTATTATTTAATATTTAATATTTAGTGGTTAGCAAAGTCATTTCTCTTTGTTTTTTTGGCCATCATTTGTTTATAATATTTACTTCTCCCTTATTTGCGTTTTTTTAACTGACCACAAAATCCAAATGTATGGCAAAATACCAAAACAAAATCAACCTATCAGCATTTGGCTCCAACCGAAAGCATTTCCCTCCAAAACAAAAATTTTTGGCTCCAAAATCTATTTTTCCCCCCTAAACCAAAATTTCAATCACCGGCATTCGTAGAATTTTATTTCTCACCGTAATTAATCATCTTCCTTCAGCAATAAAGAAAGCGACGCCTAAATCTAAATATCCTCGAGTCTCGATTAGACGCAAACTCAAGTTAAAATCAATGGCTCTAGAGTGGGTCGTGTTGCTAATAACCCTACCTGACCTCGACGGTCTCCGAAAGAGCCTCGTCGTCGTCGCCCGCAACGCGTTAAACCCGCTGCTCTCCGTCGTACCTTTCTGCCCCTTCCTCCCACTGGACATATTCTGGAAGTACGAGACCAGACCCTGCTGCAATCTGGAACACTCCTGCACTCCAAACGAGTTTCTGCGCCATCAGAAGTCCATCAAGAAAAGTCAGAGGAACTCCATCTTGATCACCGTCACGTTTGTTTCGTACTGGCTGCTCTTCTCCGTTACTCAGTTATTCGTCAAGTTGCAACAAGCGAACAAGAGGGTTAAGAAAATGAAGAGGAATGATTGATTTTGCTTTGATGTGTGGATCTGGATATGGTAATCTCTGTTGCAATATGTTTACTTGGATCTAGGTCTTGTTTAGTTTTACCTTTATCATGCTTTGTTATATGACTACCTTTTTAACATTTTCTATATGATTTCGGATTCCGCTGCTGCTGCTGCTTCTTTGAGTGTTGTATATCTTTTAAAAATATATATATACTTCATAGCTACACATGTGCTCTTGTGATGAAGAAAAAAAAAAGCAACGCTTCTCGTCTTCTTCTATTACGGTCACAGACAGCCAGTTCCAGGCATGTTGGTGGAATAATGGGGCTTCAGTGAGTCCTGGTAGCTGCCACCGGTTACGATTAGAGGACTAGATTATTCTATCTTACTGTTATGATGAAAAAAAAAAAAAAAGAAATGCTTCCCGTCTTCTTCTATTACCGTTGTGCTAGATGTTTAACAATTTTGGGGAATTGAATGAAAATTTATTGAGCTTGGAAGATTATTCTATCTTACAGTAAGAACAGCTGTGTGGAATATGTGTTAATTTTTTATTTTAATCCAGAAGAAGATAGGAGAAAGAGGTATAACATTTCTGTACACAGTTTTCTTATTTGTTTTAGATTTAAAAACTCACATAACATTCATTTAATTATAAGAACTGAACAGTAACTTATGTATTGAGTTGGTATATGTTACTTTAATTATAAGAATTTAGTCGTAACATTCATTTTATAGTTTGTTTGTCTGCAATGCAAGTATGACTACATGCAATTGATATATTACAAAACTGTGTTTCTCTCTTGTTTAAAAAAGATCAAAATGTGACTGTATCCTATTTTTTTCAATTATTAATCATATATTCATATGTTTCTGATCGTTATTGTTTATATTCAGGCAAAGGTACATATACTGTTGATCATGTCAAGTGTTAATGGAAGCTGATACTTGAAAATATATGTTGATGAATATATGAATATTTGCTGGTACTAGTTTGAAGTGCCAAATGCTTTTGGATTTATAACTTGTACTTCCTGAGTTTCTTAAAGTGAATGTATTATTGATCAGGTTTGTGCTGCAAGACTGGATTTATGAAGGTTGATGCTTAGGTTGGTTCATGGTGCAAAACTGAGAAAGTCACAACAAGAAGTAGCAAGATGAAGTGATCAAGGTACAATGGTCTGACATAGAAAATATATTGGTAGCATTCTTTATTCTATGGTGCGAACATCATTTAATTCATGGAATACGACTGTCGGAAAGCATGCTGATAGGCGATAGCAATTTGCGTGAGTAGCAATGTATTCAAACAAAATCTATCTGGACAGTGCATTAAGAACAATACAGCGAGGTATCATTGAGTAGCTTCAAAGTTGAATCCGATGAAAGCTTAATCAATCCACCGTTCTTCCAAGTGCTTCCAAACGAGACCCGGTGCATGCTGATACTCATGGACAAGTATAACGTTGATGCTTAATCAACTTAATCTTATGTTGAACGGAAGTAGGATAGTTGTAATTTTTTTACATTTTTATGTGGTATGATTAATAATTTGTATTCTGCATATAAAGTTGTGATTTTTATCAATGGATGAATCATGATGTCTTTAAATTTACATCTATTTTTTATGTTATTTTTCTATTTACTGTTGCACATATATAATATATATAGATTTTTATGCATATAATTTGTGGATATATTACAACTGTAAAATAATAGTTGTAATAAAATATATCACAACAGTTATAAATAGTTGTAAAAATTATAACAACAATGGGGCATAACAGTTGTAATAAAGTTTATTATAACGGTGGAAAATAGTTGTAAAATATACATTTCACAACGGTGTCGTAACGGTGCAGAAAAGTTGTAAAAGATTTTAGTCTATTACAACTTCTTAATAGATGACGGTTACCCCACAGTTGTAAAAAGTCTTTTACAACTTTTTTCCACCGTTGTAATATGGTCAATTTGCTGTAGTGGTTGTTATGAGGTAATTAATACGTGAAAATCCAATATCTTGTAATATCCTTTCAAGTTGCTAGATTTTAATGTCGTAAGTCGCGCAGGCCATTTTCGTGATCGATGCGTGTCATTTAGCTATTTTTTAGTATGCGATGCTACTTTTTTACTAAAATACATATATTTTTCCACGTGATTGGACCAACGTGCTCGAGCATTTTGAGCTAATCAGACTTTGTCGCTCATGTTTTTTTACTGTGCTAGTTTTTACAGGGCCATCGACGATGATTTTATGAATTGACGCCACTTCCAACCCTTTTCCAAACACGTCGCGAATTCGACCAAATCGCTTTGTATTTTCTGACAATGTTCTCGATGCTTGGGCGCGTCCCTAACCAAAATCGTGACGTGAGATAGCTTTGACCAAAAGCATGTCAACAGTATTGTAAACTACATTCTGTAGAATTTTTTTTAATATGCTTTTATCTAATAAGCTTATTATTGGATTTAGGAATCCATATTTACCTCCTTAGGTCTTTCTACCTTTTTATTGAAAATTTTCTTTTTTACCTTTTTATAAAGAAAAATGTACGTTTTAAGTTTTGAATCCTTTTTAAAACCTAATCCATTTCTATTTCCAGAGGGTTTTGAATTTTGAATAGATTATCTAAATTTTGTTTTCCTTTATTAAATTTGAAACATTTATAGTAATTTTTTCCAACTCATTTTTAAGTTTTGAAATTTCAGAAAGTGAAACTTCTAGATTACTATTTAAAGTTAGGTTTTTGTCCAGGATAAATTTTCCTAATTCATTTGATAATAAATCATTTTCTGAAGTTAACTTTTTTCAACTATTTTGTGTATTTTCTAGTTCTTATTCTAGAATGGTTTTCTCATCTTTTAATAATCCTATCTCAATTTCCATTCTATTTATTCTAGAAATATGTTCTTTCTATTCTTTTTCTCTTTATATTTATCATATAATTCCATACTAATTTCCAAGATTTCATTTTAAGTAAGCTTAGGACATATCTCATCCGTGTCTTCCATAAAAACACACATTCGCTTGTTCTGTGCCGCTGTCACTATCACTATCTGATGAGGAAGAGTTGGAATCATCCCAATTAACTTGAAACACTTGTCTTTTCTTTTTAAATTTTCATTTTTATGTTTTTTCTTTTTCATTAATGATATTCGGACAATCTTTCTTCATATGACCTAATTCGTCACACTTAAAGCACTTGATTGATGTTTGATTTGCTGAACTTGATTTTCCATCCTTTTGGAATTTATTCATTTTTCTTAACTGCTTGAACATATAATTTTTACCTATGAACATGATTTCATCTTCGTATAAGTCAGAATCTTCATTATTTGCCGGAAAATCTATGTTTTTCGTTTCATTGTTTTGTTCCTTTCTTGCATTCAAGTTAGCTTCATAGGACATTAAATTTTCTATCAATTCTTCACCTTTAAGTGTTGAGTGGTCATTAGCTTCTTCAATGGCTAGTACTTTCTTTCCTACTCAGATGTCAAGGAATTGAGTATTTTAGAAACTAGATCAAAATCATTGAGTTTTACTCCTAGAGTCACTAGATCGTGCTGAATAGTCTAAAATCTTGAACACATATCTACTACGGTTTCACCCTGTTTCATTTCAAAAGATGAAAACTAATTTTGTAAAATAGAAATTTTAGTTTGCTTGACTTTGGCAGTACCTTCATGTGTAATTTGTAAGTTACGCCAACAGTCATATGCAGTGTTGCATAACATTACTCATGAAAACTTATTCTTACCTAAATCACAAAATAAGACATTCATTGGTTTGGTATTGTTTGAAGCTGCTAATTTTTGAGCATCGATCCACACACTCATTTTAATGGTTGGTGCATCATACTTGTTTTGAGTGGCGGACCAAATTTCCAAACTATTTGCTTCCATAAAAATTTGCATGTGAGTTGACCAATATGCATAGATTGAAACATTGATAAGTGGGGGACGTTGTGTGGACTGAACTTCTTGAAATATACTAGCATTTTACTGTGATACAAATATGCGTTACTGTATTTTGATCAAAATCTTGCTCTGATACCAATTGAAAGATTATATTCGGATCATGTGTGTCTAACTATAGCAAGTAAGGTAATAATAACTAGTAAATAATAAAGTAAGTAAAGTAAGAAGCAATCACACCTATATGTTATCCAGTCCCGAAGCTCCCCTCCAACTTTTTAACTATCACAAACTTCCCACGCTTTGCCCGAAGGAATAAGCTTATAGATGAATAGTTTGCTTTGACAATAATGTGTTATTTACAACACGTAATTTGATAGATTAGTACAGAAATATCCTGTAATCTATTTGTATTGATATGAGGGTAGAAGAGCTTGGAATATAGAAGAATTTGCATGCTATTTGGAAAGATTTTAGAAGAATATTGAGTACAGAGAAGTATAGAGAATATAGGATAGTATTAGAAAATTTAGATGATTGAAATCTTTTAATCTAGGTTATATATATAATAATTGAAAAGTTTTTCTGAAGAGATTCAACCTTTGAGTATAAAACTCTTTGTTTGGAACATTATATCCTTTGAAGTCTAAAGTTAAGGTTTAATAAAAAAAATTAAGATTGTTTAGAATGAGAAGAAACCCTTTCAGAAATACGCAGCCATTTCTCAGGACAGATGTTTACCATATGGTCAGGCGTTTGTCAATGTATTCTGGATTTAATTCGAATACATTGACAGACGTCTGTCCGTGTATGACAGACGTCTGTATTATCAGGAAAAATTTCCCGAGGCCTTCTACGGACATCTGTCATATATAACTGATGTCTGCCCTAAGTCCAGGAAATTTTCTAGGACTATGTATCAGACATCTATCATATATAAACATACGTCTCTTTTTGAGAAAACTACACTTTCTTATGTATTTTGAAGTTCTTATCAATTCAAGGAGATTGTACAATAGACTAATACTTAATACCTACAGGATATTTGCTTCATGGGCTCCTAATCACGTCTTTATTTATTTCCAGGACACGGTCTTTAAATAATTAGTTTGGAGGACAGAAAACATGGCGAGCCATTTTCTTTTTTAAAAATATCGATCTCTTCAAATTAATCAGGTGTTGTGATCACGATATCTTCGATTTTTCAATATTTTCAAATTCGATCTGCGATCGTTAATTCCTTCAGGTGAGTTTTAATAATTTCATTTTTCTACATATTTTATATTTCTACATCAATTTTTAAAAATTTTGATATTTAAGAGGCGATTTTTTTTATTTTGTTGATTTTTTACTTTTTATCAGATGATTTATATGATTTTGAATTGAATCGTGGATTATAATTTTACCGAGCGATTTTAAATTTGTAATTGAATCTGAAATTGATGTATATGATATCGAAATGTTCTAATATGTTCTTTATTTTTGTGGACTATGTAGTTCAGTAAATGGAAGAGCAAACTCAAAGTTCAAGTATTCCTTTAGTTGAACAGGATGCTAAAAGGTATGGTGTAATTAAATTGAAATTTTCATATGACATGTGAAATGTGCTTTTAATGGTTGTTTAATAGTGATTTTAATTGTAGTTTTTGTATAGTTATGATTTTTTTTCATTAACAAAATAGAAGTGAAAAAGATAACTTGTTTTATCTTTTTTAAAAATTGTATTTAAAATAAAAAGATAAGTGGTTATTTGGGCTTCAATGGAAAATAACAATAATTTGTTATAGTTAATTTTAAAAAATAATTTGGTTATATTGTGCAATAGTTATGTTTTATATATTATTCAAATGATAAATGATTATAATTATATGTTAAGATAACATAACAATTGTATGTGAAGATAACAGAACAATTATATGTAATGATAACAGAACAATTATAATACAAAAATGTTTTAAAATCATTTATGTTATTTCAAAATTGTTGTATAATTCTATATTTTATTCAATATCATAATAGTAGTAATAAAGATAACTGGTTTTATCTTTTTGTAAAATGGTTTATAAAAAGGTTTAAATTGTATAGTTATTTACTTATTTATGTTTTGAATTGCAGGTCTGATATATCTGTGATGGTTGTATTTGATTTTAATAAGAATTCGTTTAGTATTCGTCTTGGTTTGGATGCATCAATTAGTTATGTAAGAAGTAAGGTTTGTGAGGCGTGGAATACTCTTACTCCTTTATGTTTTGATGTGTTCTATGTTAGAGAATCCAAAACTACTTATATTGAGACAGATAGTGGTCTACAAGCTATATTGTGCTTGTCATGGTTTAAAAAGGAGGATTTCTTGGTTTCTTATATGCTTAAAGAATAATTCAAATGATGTTGTTGTTGATAGTAGTAAATCAGTCTCAGTTGTTGGTGTTGGAGAATCAAGTAGTAATTTGATTGAATATAATGACGATTTAGACTCTGCTTATTGCCAAGAGAAAAACTTGCATGAATTGTTGAAGAAAAATTCAAATTTCGAATTTTTTACTGGTGTTGGACAAATATTTGATTCCGCTATTGAATTTCGTAGAATGATTAGTGCATATTGTTTGAAAAATGGATTTAAAGTACAATATGTTAATAATTGTAAGGAGCGGGTGACAGTTCGATGTGTTGTTGATGGTTGTTCATTTAGAATTCATGCTTCTTGAAAATTGAAGCAATTGGATAAGTTGATTGTTAAGAATATTCAGCTAAGTCATTCATGTGGAGGTGGATTTAGATCAGTTAGTAGTCTAGCTATTAACTGTGGTCTTGTAAAAGCTTTGATTGTTAATCAAATACGTGATGAGCCGAAAAGGAAAACAAAGGATATTGTAAAAAGTTTTAGGAGAGATTATGATGTGGATTTAAGTTACTACTATGCATATAAGGGTAGGAAATTGACTATTAGTGATATATATGGTGATGAAAAAAAAATCATATAATGATTTAGTATGGTATTTGAAGGCATTTGAGAAATATAATCCTAAAAGTTATACAATTATGGATGTGGATGAAGAGACTAACAAATTTGAGAGAGCATTTGTTTGCTACGAGGCTTGTATATTTGGATTTAGGTATTGTATGATTTTTCTGGATGCAACTTTTTTAAAAGCCTGAAGTGGTATTTTGATGGCTGCTACTGCTAAAAATGGATATCAAGGTGCGTAATGTTATTAATTATTATTTTAGTGTGGTGCTAAGGGCACCCCAATATATTCTTCCTAATACCGCGACTAAAAAATACCCCAAGAATTAGTATTGTACTCTTCTTAATATCACACTTAAAAAATAAAGGCTAACACTGTTTTACCCTATTTCTATTTCATTCGATATTTGTTTGTCCTCATTTGTAAAAACGATCAATGAGCTAAACCCTAGATCTATAACCGATCAATGAATTCGATGCCGCAATATACAAAAGTCGTGACCAAGGTTTGAATTAAGCAAACTAGAAGAGGAAGTGAGATATTAGGGTTTTCAGATCACCAAACAATTGAGAGATTACCGTATGAATTTGAATTTTTCCGCGAGAGATGCGAAGAAAACATCGATTACTAGAGATTAGGGTATTTAGATTTGCTTCGTACGTGATTAGTTCGGAAAATAGTGATTGAGTGAGAGATTAGAATGGAGAGGTAATGTGGTATTAGGAAGCATACAAATTTTAATGAGTTTTATTTTTTTAATTGTGGTATTAGGAAGAACATATTGGGGTGCCCTTATCATCACACTTTTTTTATTTAGTACATAATTAGATATTGATAATCAAGTTACTGTATTATAGTTTTAAGATTTAGTAAATAGGAACTTGTAAGGTAATAGAAGAAAAGGATAGAACAATATATCTTTTTTATTCAGTTCATTAATTTTATCATGTTCTATAGTATAACTTATAATTTGTATTGTTGGAAAATGTTATTTAGAATAATTGTTGGTGTTGCTGTTTTAGGTTTTAGGTTTTTCCCATTGGCAATGGCTCTTGTGCCTAAAGAAAATGAAGAGTGTTGGAGTTGGTTTTTGACCCACTGAAGAGATGCTCTTGGTTTACTAAACCATTGACTTTTTCAAGTGATAGACATTGGGGTTTGCAGTTGAGTATTCCTAAATTTTTTCCAAATAGCCATCATTCATACTGTCTACATCATATGCAAAGTAATATTGGTGGTATGGTTAAAAGTGGAAGGGGTGCTCGGGTAGGTCATTTGCTAGAACCGTGTGCTTTAGCTTCAAATGCCTATGAATTTGAAAAAGCTATGGCTAAATTTAAAGAAATTGGTGGTGCAAAGGCTATTGAATATTTGAATGATAAGCCGTATGATCATTGGGCTGATTTGTTTTTTCCTAGAAAAATATATGGTAAAAATAAATCTAATGTAGCGGAGAGTTTCAATTTATGGATCTTGGATGAAAGAAGTCTGCCTGTAACTGCATGTCTTCATGGTATTCGAATTAAGCTTATGTTGCAAACGTCCAATCGAAGAGAAGAAGCAGCTAGCTGGAATACTGCTCTTTGTCCAAAAATGAAAGCTTGTTTGTTGAAATTGAAGGATGAAGGGTTTGGGTGGAGTGTTACTAAATCATCTAGGTATGTGTTTTTTTTTTTGGACTATGATGTAAACATTTAACAAATATTTTTTAAGTGCAAATCGTTTCTGAAAAAGATATGTGCATTTATATTTTTAATATTTTCCTCATTAAGTTAATGAAAAAGTTAAATGAGAAATATGTGACAATAGAATAATTTTAGTATTATTTAATTTTATACTATAAATTTAACGGTTTATGTATTTTTAGTGTAATATTATGTAATGCATGAAAGAAATACTTATTATAGAGATATCATGATATTAGACACATTATATAGGATTAGATGTTAATGTGGGAATTTTTTTGGGTGTTAATGTAATAATGTTATTTATTTAAATATGCTTTATTTTGAGTTTTGCAAATTTATTTATGAAGTTCATTCTCCAACATCGCAAAAAGTAGATCTTAAAAATCGCATTTGCAGTTGCAATCAATGGAAAGTGAAGGGTTTTCCTTGTGCCCATGCTTTGAAGTGTATATATTTGTCTAAAAATTCTGTTTATGATTACACTGAGCCGTACTTCGCTGTTGAGTATTATTGAGCTGCTTATTCACATGCAATAAACCCAAGTCCAACTTTTAATAAAGAAGCAATTGAAACTGAAGAATTATGTACTGTTCTTCCTCCTAAAGCTGTTCCTGGAGCTGGTAGCCCTAGAGTGAATATAATTGAAGATGTTGATTTTCAGCTAAACAAAACAAATGTGGAGAGTGTATAAAACTAGGGCGTAATAAAAGAAGTTGTTGTTTAAAATTCATTGTATTTGAATGATTATTTTAAATTTAGTGTTACAGTTGAAAAATATGGTAAAATGAAATTTTGGTTATATCGATGAGATGAAGTGTAATAACCCGGAAATCCGAGCCAATTTAAAATATTTTATTTTGACAATTTTAGCAAATTTTGATTATTTAAAATGATTTATTTTAAATAATAACGATGAAAAAATTATTATGAATAGAATTCGAACGTACATATTTATATAGATCGTCGTTAGAATATAAATAATTATTTATAATTATAAAAGGAATTGAAAATGGCGCGGTAGATTGAAAATTCGATTTCAAAGTTCAAATGAATGTACAGGATTGAAAATAAACCGGATTTTAGAGAAACCAAAAATATTTGAATCTATTTGAGAATATCTTTCCAACGAATCCGAAAAATCAAAATTTCATAGCGGGAATAAAAAGTTATGTCCAGTTGAAAATTCAGAATAGTCGCTATGGAATTCTGGCCCTTAAAAATGGAAATTTTGCAAACGACCTTGGTTTTCGATGAAACCACTTTTGTTGGATCCGTGATGTCAATTTATTGCTAGGTTTCAAAATTCGTAATTTTTCGAATCAATATGTGAGCGTGGCAAAGGAAAACGCGTTTGACCAGTTTCAGTTGATTTTAATCGACTAGAAAATGACCATTTTTCAAAAGGTCTCAGAATTCGACGAAATTAGTTTTGTTAGAACCGTATCGTCAATATGAAGCTAGAAAATATTTTTCGGGGATTTTTAGAGTCCGTATGTGTCCCCGGTAAATTGAAATGTGCGTTCAAATTCAATATATATATTTATATTTTGATTTTGACGGAAACCGATCGAAACAGCCGAACTGGCTTGTTCGGAATAAGGGTATTTAGCTAGCGATGACAGTCGGTGGGTTTGATTTTGAGTTCAAAATGTAAAAGGTACTTTTTGAAAGAGAAAAAAATAAAAAAATAATAAATTATTAATTTATAAAACCTAACCTCTACCCCCGTTCCCTCTTTCTTCAGATCGACATTTAGAAAAAGAAAAAAAAACGAAGGAGCGATGGGGGGGGAGCAGCTCCGGCCACCACCGACGACGGCGCCTCCGCCTCCCCAGGCCACGCCACCACCCCACGACCCCCCTCCTCCTATCGCATCTCCTCTCTCCCGTCTCCTCTGAAAGAAACCCAATTCGTTCACGCCTAAACCCCCCGATAGCCCGAAGACCGCCGCAACCCCCCAGGGCCCACTGCCTGACCATCGCGCCCCTTGGCCTCGTCAGACCCGGCGATGGTGTAACAACCCTGAATTTTGGGGCCAATTTAAAATTTATTTTAAGTAATTTTAAATGAGTTTTGATATTTATAATAATCTATTTTAAATAATAAGGATCACAAATTTGGTTCAAATCGAAGTTAGAATGAATAAATTAATTTTAATTATAAAAAGAGTTAGAAATAGCGCGGTAGTTTGAAAAGTCAAACTTGAACTTTGACTGACCGTACAGGACGCAAAATTTAATGGATTTTAGTGAAACCAAAAATATTGGAATCTATTTAAAAATATCTTTCCAACGAATCCGGAAAATCGAAATTTCATAGCGGAAATCAAAAGTTATGGCCAATTCAATTTTTAGAAAGGTCGCTAGGTAATTTGCATAAGTCAAAAATGCTACTTTTTACATATAAAGGAATTTCGACTCGAATACACTTCCATTGAGTTCAAAATGATGTTTCTGCATTGAAAAACAGTAAACACTTATATATTTCGAGTTTCGAAAATTATTTGTTTAAAAATGTATTTTTAATATTAAATATACTGGCCTGAGAAATAGCCATTTTTCAAAATATCTCAGAATTCAACGAAATAAATTTTGTTGGATTCGTATCATCAAAACAAAGCTAAAAATGATTTTTTGGTAATTTTTAGAATTAAAATATAATTATAATTGATTTTTCAGTGTAAACGGGCAAATTTTTGACTTTAAAAAATTCATTAAAAATTCATACGGGCTCAGAATTGAACGAAATTAATTTTCATAGGTCCACAGCATCAAAACATAGCTAAATATATTTTTCGAGAATTTTTGAAGTTAATTTGTGACCTCGGTGAATTTTCATGTACGGTATACATTAAAATATTAATAAAATAATATAATTATTCCAAAACTCATAATAAATTTCGGAATTGGGTCCTGTAACATGTTCCATTGCGTTCAGAAGGCCTCAAAACCTTAAGAACGACAGTAAGTAGGCCTGAATCGGAGTTCGGACCAAAACGGGCCTTAACGGGCTAATTAAATTATTAACTAATGATTAGGAAAACCTAAATAATATTATAAAACCCGAAATTTACTGTTCATCGTCCACTACATCGTGTTTTTCAGCCGACATATGCAGGCCAAAGAACCCATCATGGCCGAATTTTCAAACTTCGATTTCTCTCTCATTTCTCAACGAAATTTAGCGTGTGAGTACTCGTTTCGAAGCTCTTCCCGAGCTCTTTCTTCTCCGACAAGAATCACTTCAAACCGTGCCCTGTCGAAGCCACCATACCCCTCCAAAGCCGCGGCCTTTGCGCCCCCACCGCGCCACCCATGTTGAGCTGCACCTCCTCCAATTCCCGGTGAAGATAGCTCTCTCTAAGGCGGTCATTCTCCAACAAACGGCACCTAAAACCGTCAACCGTAGCCTGAGATATCTTGATCCAAAGTTTTGAACAAATTCTGAAAATAAGGTATGCTTCAGATTTTGCGACGCTTTTAAGCGTTGCTGCAGCAGTTGTTAAAAGTCAGAATTATTCAAACATCGATAACTAATGCGTATGAACCCCGAATCTGAAAATTTCAGATCCGACAGGACCGTGGCGACGAGTAGGCTCTGCTGAGACTGATTAGAGTGAATTCTGAATTTATTTGGCATTTTAAATTCTTATCCAATCAAGGTGAGAATTCATTTTAAGTTAAATTTAATTAGTTTAATTGTTATGCTTGCGTTATGAGAAGTTGAAAATCAATAATGGATGTTATTATGGATTATAGATTTGGATTGCTTTGCGATGTTAGGTTGCTAGATCTGAAACTTTAAGTGATTAGATATGTGAGAATTTATTTTTAATTAAATTTAATTTATTTAATTATTAATTCTTTATTATTAAAGAATATTGATTGATTGATTGGAGCATTCTGAAAATTATTTGGATTTATTATTATTCTAATCCAAACAAGGTGAGAGTTCCTTTATTTAAAACTTAATAAAATTAAATTATTCAATTACGATGTATGGTTCAGATCTGCTTGTTTGGTCATGTTTGATGATGATTGTTCTATGATTGAGTAGCTAGTATAGATCCATTTGATTTTCATGCTTATCACTATCACATGTTATCACTTGGGATTGATATTAGATTGATCTAATTTTCAATTTAAACTAAAGGGACATAAAATGGTCACTACACATATGTTATCGCTTGTGTTAGGATTGGATTGATTTAATTTATCATCAAAGAAATTTGATTATCGCTATTACATGTTATCGCTTGTGTCAGGATTTGGGTTGATCAAACTTGTAGATATGAAAATTTACATCATATGATTCATTGACATTTATTATGTTGATGTTAATATAGGAAATTTACACCGTGTGATTCATTGACATTTATTATGTTGATGTTAATTAAGAAAATATCACCGTATGTGAGTTTGACATTTTTATTTAATGTTAAAAAAGAAAAATTTTCACCGTATGTTAGGTTGACAATTTTATTTAATGTTAAGTTAGAAAATGTACACGGTATGATTCATTGACATTTATTTGAATGTTATATAAAAAGAAAAGATTGGTTAACATTATTCTAATGTAAATCTAAGAGGGAATGGACCGTATGGTTTATCAACATCATTTAATGTTATATAAAAAGAAAAGATTGTTTAACATCATTTTTAATATTGATTAAAAAGAAGATTGCACCGTATGTATTAACGTATTTTTATTAATGTGTATAAAAAGAGAAATTTACAATATAGGAGAAATTTAACATTTTTGTTAATGTTAAAAATAAGAAATTTCATCGTATAACAAATTTAACATATTTGTTAATGTTAGAATTTGGCGTGGACATAAATTTACATCTTATTATGTAAATTTAATATTAGAATTTACGATGACATAAAATTTACATCTTATTATGTAAATAAAATATTAGAATTTGGTGATGACATAAATTTTACATTTTATTGTGTAAATTAATGTTAGAATTTCACCGTATGAAAAGTTTACATTTTTATTAATGTTAATATATATGAACATTCACCGTAGGTGGAGTTTACAATTTTATTTATGCAAATAAAGGAAATTTTTACCGTATGAAAATTCACATATTTATTAATGTAAATTAAAGAGAATATTTAACCGTAGGATTTGTTAACATTATTTTTAATGTTAATATATGTGAATCTAACTGTAGGATTTGTTAACATTATCTTTAACGTTAATACATGAAAATTTCACCGTAGGAAGATTTACATTAATTTTAATGTATAAAAGGAATGGACTTTACATTGTATTTAAAGAGTGAAATTTACATTGTAAAGAAGAGTGGATTTTATATTGTAACTTGAGAATGGAAGTTTACATTTTGTTTAACACAAATTAAATAGAAATGTGACAAGAGTGAAATTTACATTTTCTTAATATTAATATGATAGAATTTTCACCGTATGTGAAATTTACATTTTCTTAATATTAATATGATAGAATTTTCACCGTATGTGAAATTTACATGTAAATATATATGAGTTTCACCGTATGCCCATATTACATTGTTTTTAATGGAAAATTTTTAGTAATTACAACGTAGGATGATTTTGCATTATTTTATAATGTATATAAAAGGGGATTTACACTGTAGAAAAATAACATTATTTATAATGTTAATACAAAAGAGTGACATCGTAGGATAAATTGACATTACTTATAATGTTAATAAAAAGAGAATTGACCGTAGGATAAGTTAAGTTATTTTATAATGTAATTTGTAAATGAAATTAGACCGCACGACATAAATTACATTTATTTATGTAATTTATGAATGAATGAAGCCCGCATAATATGAAATACATTTTTATATGTATTTTATGAATGAATTAAGACCTCATAAAATAAATTACATTTTTATATGTATTTTATGAATGAATTAACATCACATGAAATAAAATACATTTGTATATGCATTTTATGAATAAATTAAGATCGCATGAAATAAATTACATTTTATTTTATGAATAAAATTAGTCGGCATAAAGTAAATTACATTTTTATATGTAATTTATGAATGAATTTTCATCGTATGAAATAAATTACATATTATTATGTAAATTATGAATGAATTTAACCCGCATGAATGAAATTTCATTTTTTTCTATGAAATGAATGTATGGGTTTACTTTGTAAATAAAGATTACATTTTTATAATGTAAACAAGAAGTAGGATTCACATTGTAAACAAAATTTATATTTTTTATATGTACTTAAGAACGATGAATTATAAATTACATTATACATGTAAGAAGGAATTGGACGATGAAATATAATTTACATTTTACCGTAAATTAAAGAAATTAAAAGAATCAAAAAGGAAGAATTCATCATTCAAGTATGATTTGCATTTCTCTGTAAATGAAGGGAGGAAAGGATAAAGAAGGAAAATATACTTAAGAATAAATAGTTAAACGGGTTACGTTTATATATTTATATATAAATATAATTAAAATTAAACGAATCGAGCGCAGTAGTTCGCGTTTTAAAATTATATCTTTAAATGACTATACAAGATGATCCAACCGTCGGATTTTCTTGGAACTGAAACTGCTAGGACCGTCTTGGAAAAATCTTTCCAACGATATATAATACGTCAAAATCCAACGGTTAGATTTTGAGATATGTGAAAATCAAAATTGATTAAAAATAGCACCAGAATCGCCATTGACCTGAATCGTCGCTGATTAAAGATTTAATTATTTTCAATTAAATAGAATAGGAAATAATCATTATAAATTAGAAATAACGATAAGGAAGAGTTCCCAATATATATATATATATATATATATATATATACACACACACGAAGATTATTTGGAAAGGCCGAGTTAATCTCATTCCAAATAATCAAAACGACGATGAAGATCGAAGTAAGAAGACGACGCATGAAGGCCGTAAATCTTCCCTCGAATGGACAGCGATCGAGACCCTGAATTGACTTGCTACCAATTCATGGGTCAAGGTCATTGCCCAGACGTACGTGTTGGTTTCACGGATTTGACTTTCGTTCAGACCCAGAGCATAAGTTTAAATGGATGGTGTGTCTGACATCGTACTTCGTTATATATCATATTGTTGATTTTCTGTTAATATATAAATATTGGTGGTGGAGAATTTATTCTCTACTTAACACCCATTTATGTATTGATGGAGAAGCAATGGTAGGGTATGGAGTGACAGTGTGGCATACTAAGATGCAATGATCAAGGTTTCTTGTTGAAAAGCAGGCCTTGTGGGATGATCAAAGCATAGCCTGTTTAGGCATAGCTTTGTGTATGACGTGACTTCACGAGCCTCACACACCGGCGGAGTCTAAAACGGGAGAAGGGAACGCAGGGAGTGCACACGTTTCTTTCTAGCTAGAGTGGTGCCAGGGACCTACCAGCGCTGGCATTTATTCATTGTGGTTGTTGGATTGTTCGAGGCCTCGGTTTATGCGGTCGCCACTGGCCGTATTGTAGGTCCAAAAGGACCGGGAAGCGTGTGTTTAGGCATAACTAATTCACAAAAGTAAGTGTGGACCGGCCCTGCAGCTATCCAAGGGTTGGACAGAGTACCAATCCTGGGGCATTGCTAGAGTGTCTCGAATCGGTAAGGATCTCCTCCCTAGCCTTGACTCAGATGGAAATCCAAATTCCAAATACGACCCTACGGTTTTGATTGTATTACTAGTATGGAGATATAGTAGGATGGGGTACTATGTTTCCTAGGATTTATACATTTATTTTGAAATGATTTATTATACACTAATAATAATATTAAACTCGTATTTGCCGTATTTAGCATGTTTAATCACCATAAGGGAAAACTCTATCCTCTGGTGTGCGTTGCATTGTGTGATGGGACTTGAGTCTTATGGTGATTCCATTTTTCTAAAAAGCATTGCGATGTTGTACGTTCTGACACTTTAAATTATGCACGACAATCCATTGAGTAAACCCGTTCCGCATTAGCGGCGTGGTCTTTGGATTTGTCATATTATTATTACTAAACTAGTTATGAATTCTCATATCCGTCCCACGATTGACCCGTAGTTTGTTTCACCTTTTTGCAAACTCGGGTGCCCTCTTTTCTCCACGGGCAGCCAAGTAAACAGGTTCATTCTTTGCTTGGAGTCTTCTTGGAGTTGCTCATTATCTTTGCTTGGATTTGCTTTTGCGGAGAGGTGATGACTTGGAACTTTGAGGACAGCTATCATTTACTTCTATTGCATTTTTCTATCTTTAAGTTCAGACATTAGACTTGTTTCATTTCGTATTGCTTATTTTTGGAGTTGGAACTTATTTTCATTTCTGCAAACTTGATGTAATAATTTGGAGCTCTGTGACAGTTGGAATTCTGTGGTTTATGACATTATATTTCCGCTGCTATAATGTTATTATTCTATGGTTTTTCCTCTGCTATGTTGTATCAGTGATATGTATCGTTATATTTATGTTGTATTCCATATGATTATTCCTTACTTTCACCTAGTGGAGGTTTGGGGTCATCACAGTTGGTATCAGAGCCAATACCCAGCCGGAATTGTGGCTCCCGTGTGGACCACATCGCCTGGGTGAGGTGTTTGTGAGCCAACGGGGACGTTAGGCTCTGTAGGAGGGGAGAATGTAACACCCCTAAGTCCCACATCGTGGAAGCCTGTGTGAAGTGGGTACTTATATAGTAGAACCCATCTCTTACTAACGCCGAGGCCTTTTGAGGAACAAAACCCCACACCTATATGGTGGCTAAGTTGGGGACAATATCTTGCATGAACGGAGGTGCGGGTTGTTACAGATGGCCCACTCCAGCGATGTACGGTGATGGTGCGTGAAGTGGCTGAGGAGTTCGAACAAGAAATGGCGTCCAGGCTTCGATGCCGCTGTTTTAATCGTGAAGAGGTGATTTTTAATTTTAGATTTTAAATATAAAAACATTGTTTTATTTTTCAGTTTTGAATAATATTGGCAGTGAGAAAAAATCAGTTTTCTACATTATAACATTGAAGGAAAAATTGGATTTTTTTACATATGAAATGACGGTATAAAAATAGAATTTTTATCTATATAGTAGTGGTATAAAAATAGAATTTTTATCTATATAGTAGTGGTATAAAAATAGAATTTTTATTTATATAGTAGCGGTATAAAAATAGAATTTTTATCCATATAGCGTAGTTATAAAAATGTAATTTTTATATACATAGCAACAATATAAAAATGCGATTTTTATATATGTAGTGGCTACGGACAATGAAATTGACGAAAGGCGAGCATGTCGAAGATTTCTACATATGAAGAGTCCTGTCGTTTGGTTTAGCTAGTCGGTGAGAACTCCACACTTTTATTTTTATTTCTAGTTGAAATATATACTATGATGCAGACGGTGCTTAGCAGCACCCGACACCCGTCGTCCACAGACCATGGATGACTTGTTTGTTTAATTGCTTTGTTGTAAAATTTGATTGTGTGATGTGGAATGAAATAAAATATTTTATAGTGGAAAATATTTTATAGTTAAAAATATAATTTTTAACGTGTATATAAAATAAATATTTATAAAAAATCAACGATTTGTTTATATACACTGATTTGACTGATATTGATTTGGACGATAAATTTTACACATCACCCAACTGCATAAATAAAAAATCTGTGTTTGTTGATTTGAAACCCCACACGGGTATTGGGATGAGATTTGACGTACACTAATCCCGATTGTTTAGTTGTATGTCAATTGATGGATTGACAGACTGTGTAAGTGTTAATTATTTATATTTAATGTTTATGCAGTTGTGTGGTGCACTCTGGATGATGGTTGATGATTTATCATTGCTGTTATATACATGTGTTGTAGAAAATCCATATAATTAACATTATATGGTAATTGATTGGGCCTCATTCAAATTTGGAAAATAAGGAATATTATAAAAGTAAATTCATGTGTTGAATTGAAAGTAAATTCATGTGTTGAATAGAAATATAAATATTCATGTGTTGAATAGAAATATATAAATTCATGTGTTGAATAGAAACAAATATTCATGTGTTGAATAGAAATATAAATATTCATGTGTTGAATTGAATAGAAATATATAAAGTCGTGTTGGTTAGATATGCGCCATTCTGACGTGAACGATATTTATATCGATTTTATTCATTTTTATAATGAATATAGAAAAGAAAGTGATTTCAAAATTTAACGTTTTGAAAATATTATCATTTGTAAATCGATGATGTGGAATATTCAATTTTGATTAGAAATTGAATATGAAGTTGAAATCGTTTTGAAAACGAATTTAAAACGATTTATGAAATACGTTTTAAAAGGAAACCAACGAAATATATATAATATATATTATATATATAATGGCCTGAATAGAACGCGCTGCGCCGCGGCAGTTCGCGAATTTCGACCATTTACTTCGAATGGATATTACGAGAGATCCGACCGTCGGATTCTCCTAAAACCGGAACCGTTGGGTTCGTATCGAAAAGATTTTTCTAACGAATATTAGAAATTTGAAATCTAACGGTTGGATTTGGAATTATGTCCAAATCAAATTTGGAAAAGGTCGCTGTAAGTGCAGTTCGATGGTCGTTGATGGAAATTGACTGTACGGGCCTTGATAAAATTATTAAAAATAGTAATAATTTGTGTCAAATCATAAGAAATGATTTGTGAAGAATTGGGATAAAAATTTCCATATTTGAAAAGATAAAAATAGATTTTTATCGAAATGAACTAGTTTTGAACTAGAATTATAATTCTATTTATTTTTAAAATAATAAAGTGGATTTGAAATGGTTTTGAAAATAACCAGAATTTCCAATAATTGAATTGGAAGGGATGTGAATCGAAATTATCTTTGGAATATTTCGATGTTGGATTTCATGATTATACAGATATTGTTACGGAAATTTGAAAGATATATTAATATCGTTATCTCCAATACGATATTTGTTGGTCGTAGAATTTGATTTTGAATATAAGCCGATATATTTTCTATTCAGAGCCTTGTATTTAATTCAAATGTGATTTGGGTTTGTCATGAATGGTGTCTTCATTAACACTGTTCTTAAACCCAGTTGAGAAAAAGATTAAATCTTTTTATTTAGATTTGATGAAGTGTACCAATTAAATGGTATTTAATTGGAATTGAATTTGAATTGATTTTTGGGTTTATCGTGAATGGTGTTTTAAATAACACTTGTTCTTTAACCCGATAATTAATGAATGTGATTTTGGGTTTATCGTGGGCCGTGTTTTAAATGGCATTGGTTCTTTAACCCTGTTAAAGACAGGATGTGATTTCCCAAGTTAAATAATCATTGATAGTGATTATTGGGAAGATTAAAACTAAGTGGGGTTTTAATGAATCTTTAATTAGATTGAAATGGTCGAGAATGGAGTATCACCAGTTTTGTTCCAAGCGATAGTTAAATCTTTAATTAGATTTGAACGTGAAATGGTAATTGAATTTACCGATAACACCATGGTGTTAGATATGAAGTATGACCAGTTTTACTTCATGGGATGAATAGGTTGGGATTGGGAAATAAAATAAATGATTACTTCGGTGTGATGAGCTAATCCTGACTAGTTTGAATTGATATTCAAAAGAAGATTAAAGAATAAATTTAAAGAATTTATCTTTGATAAAATAAATGAGAACCTTTCCCAAAGTATAAGAATATTTGAATAAAAGAATATTCTGAATTGGAATGAGGCGTATGTTGTGTTTGTGTAACACTTGTTTATTATATACGCGAGTTATTCAGAAAGACCGGGTTTATCCCATTCTGAATAACTGATTCGACGTGGTGTCGAGGATGAAGATGGTGGTAGAACACCGGAGGTCTTCACGTCGTTTGGGTGATTACAGATGATCTTGATTGGGCTGTACACCCAAGAGGAGGGAATCAGTTGGTGATCGTCCAGACGTACTTGGAGATCGATGGATATGCGAGGTACAAGGTGCCTCCGGTTTCGTTCAGACCCAGAACGGACTTGTAAATGGACCGTGTGTCTGACATTGGATTTTATTCTGTGTGATTGATTTCTATTAAATATATCTGTTTGGCGGTGGAAAATTTATTCTCTTGCTTAACGCCCTTTTCTGAGACATACGAGCTCATGGGTTATATATTGATGGATATCAATCGCATGGAGTGAATTTCCTGTGTGGCATGCCTAAGTGGCAAATGATCAAGGCTTCTGTTGAAAAGCAAAGTCTTGTGGTTGATGATCAAAGCACCGCCTGTGTGGCATAGCTTTGTGTAGCGTTGACTCACGAGCCTCACACCCCGGTTGTGAATCAGAAACGGGAGAAGGATCCAAGGAGGGCATGCATTTCTTTCTAGCTAGGGTGGTGTCAGTGACCTACCAGCCCTGACATTTATATTATTTTCACCTGTGTGGTTGTTGCTGTTGCGAGGCGCCTCAGATATATCGGTCGATCCGGGACTGATGGAGTCATTGGACTCATTTACGCCCCTAAGGGCGGGGAAACGCAGTGTTCGGGCATTATAATCCACATCGGTCGGCCGACCCTGTGGCTCCTAAGGCTTGACAGAGTACTTGCCTGAGGCTCGGGCTAGATAGTTTCGAATCGGTAGAGGACGATCCCTGGCCTCGGTTCATAGATGGAAATCCAATTTTCAAATACGTGACTTTGTGGTTTTGATTGTAGAGCCTAGTATGGCGACATGATATATGATACCCATGTCGTCTATGATTGAAATTGTTTTGACACTATACACTTATAGTAGTATCAAAATAATCTGTTTTTAAACGTATCAAGCATTCTTTGGCTATTATAAGGTAAAACCCTATCCTCCGGCTTGTGTTACATTGTGTGATGGGACCTGGGTCTTATAATAGCTTCATTTTTCTTTATTTAGCATCGCGCTGTTTGTTTTATGCACTGGTATTCTTGGGAGGAAACCCGTTCCGTGTTATACGGCGTGGTCCCTTGATTTACCTAACTTTAAAATAAAGTTAAATAACTGTTTTAGTTCTCACACCAGTCACATGACTGACCTGGAGTTTATTGTTTTAACCTAAACTGTAGGTGCCCTTATTTTGACACGGGCAGCTAGTAGTTTTGGTTTTGCATATTTATATTCACAGGATCCTGATTTATAGCTGGAATGATACTCGGAAAGCTCTGTATCCGTGTATCACTTCTAGTTGTATTTTGTATTATTTTCCGCTGCTATGTAATGTAATTCATTGTAATCTCTGATATTTTCTGTGTAATATTTATTCATACTCTATATATTCTTGTAATCTGATGGAATTGTTGTAATATACGATGAAATGTTCTTCTGTCTGCGTTCTTCTGTGTGTTGTTCTCAAAGTATCCGCTCTTTCCTTACCGGGGAAGTTACGGGTCCTTACATGAAGGTTGATTTTTAGGAGTGATTAATGTTAAGAACTGATTGAAATTTTGTAACTTTTCATTTACGTTTTGTTATATGATGTGGTTTAGGTTATTAAAAAGATATTCAATTTTATCTTTTTATTTCATATTATGCAACTTGTTCTTTTGTTGAATGATTATTTGCTTATTTGGCTATCTTAAATTTATGCAGTGTTATGTTGAATGATTATTTGTTTTTTTTTTCGACAGTAATGGTTTGAAAAGATAACTGCATTTGTATTTTGATGAAAAGGCAATAATTTAAGTTTGTTGTATCATGTTGTCTGTGTATCTGTGTCCTATAAGGTATTTTTTTTTCAATACATTAGTAAATAATTGCACAATGATTTCACTGTTAAATTATTATCTTATGTCGTTTACAGGACGAGAAAGATAAATATTTTTATCTTTTTATTTTATATATTTCTATTAACAGCAATGAATTAATAATTGAAATGATTACAATTCTGACATCAATTAATAATACACAGTAACAAAATCAACCAATTAATCATACACATTAACAAAAATCAACAATTGATCATACACACTAACAAAAAGCTGGATATTAGTGAAAATATAAACGTATTTATGTTTTTGTTAAAAGACTCTTGTTATGCCAGTATATTTTTTAAAAAATTGTGTAAAGATCGTATATTAGCATTAAATGTAATAACAAAGATTAATCTAAATACATACATAAAATATTATTGTTTTGGTTCTTTAACTAACAAATAAAAGTAATTGACTTTTCAAACAAAAGATAACAACATTTAGCTTTTGATTGATAACATTGTAGACAGAACAGTGCATCAGAAGTTTGTAATTAATCTCCAATCTCAGATATAATCCCTAACAACTATGATCAAATCAGTATCAGCTACTACAAATTAAACAACAAATTCAATACCTAATTGTTAACATCAGCATTTACAATTTAGATACATCATTCATGATCAATAGCGTTTTAAAGGTTTCACCCAGAGCTGCAATATTTCTCAAGCTTCCAACAATATGGTTCGTCAGTAAGTATTTGGGCAGCTATAGCTGCTCGGAATGCATCTACTTGTTCAGTACTGATTTTTGTTGAATTTTTCATTCCTTGAGTTATTTTTTGCATGAACATCCTTACAAGTATTCCACAATCGTACCTGCATTCCTTGTAATTATTACTAGGATAATGCAAACAAGCAGTACTTTATACAAAAATCAATTTGTAGCTTATTATAAGGAAATGATAAAAACATTTATCTTTTCTAGAAAATCAAGTTACTAGTAACATTTAATCATTACATAAAGTTTTAGATCATTTTTATATTGTGTGAAAATATCTTATCTTAAATAACATCTGTTAACATAACCTTCGTACATTTCAGATTATTTTTTATCTCACATTTGTCGAAAATATAAAACCATTTATATCTTCTAGAACTCAATGTTATTATTTACTCATAATGGTCAAATTTCTTCCAAATTATATAACATACTACGTAAATGATTACTACGAATTAGCCATGGTCAAATTGTTAAACTTATATAACATATTACATATATGATTACTAGGAAATTTTAATTATCAAATTGAATTGCTAAAAATTACCCGGTATTTTGTTGGGCACAGTCAACATTATTTATCACTGAATATTTTTTAGAATGGTTTTCTGTCCTTCATCTTGTAACCCTCTACTTATTGTGTTGACTGCTGCTTTCTGCATTAATTGAAAGATTTTTATAATAAATATAAACACATTTATCTTTTTACTTTTTTTTTATTTGCACTTACCACGTTGTTTGCAGTTTGTGCATGACTGCTTCTCCTAGTTTTTGATCTCGTGGTTAAGTGTAGAGAGTCATAGTGATTCCAGGTGCAATCTCTAACAACTAGTTCTAGCAAGGTCCAATGTTCATTTCCATGTATGGTGTAACATCCCAAGTTTTTGCGATAAATTATATTATTTAATTTAATATATTTTGATATTATATGGTTGTAAAAATGTAACATCCGAGATTTTTGACCGTTCAATCGACAATGATCCTCAATGTTGACTTAAATAATTCAAAAATACGGATAGTTACTGGGATTTATATAAGAAAAGAAACACAAAATCTCATAGCGGAAGGACAATATATAATAATTAAATAACAGTTCATGAAGCTGTTAAAACATACATTTGATTATATTTTACAACTATTATCAGAGTAAATTAACATATAACATGCCAATGCATTGCAACGGAATAATAATAATACGTCTGTTGAGCTCCATCTTCATCTTCATAATGGAATCTTCAAAGCAAGGGAATCTTTGCTAACTGCAACTCGGTCTGACCCGAGCGTATTGCATAAAAAGAAACACAACAAACACTCGGATCATAACTAAATCATTCTCATATTAGTTAAATCAAATTCATATGAAAATATGTGTGCAATAATTATTTTTGACCGTTCAAATCGACAATGATCCTCAATGTCAACTTAAACAAATCAAAAATACCGATAGTTATTGAGATTTATATAAGAAAAACAACACAGAATCTCACAGCGGAAGGACAAAATATAATAATTAAATAACGGTTCATGAAGCTGTTAAAACATACATTTGATTATATTTTACAACGATTATCAAAGTAAATTAACATACAACATACCAATGCATTGCAGCGGAGTTATAATATTAATACGTCTGTTAAGCTCCATCTTCATCTTCATAATGGAATCTTCAAAGCAAGGGAATCTTCGCTAACTGCAACTCGGTCTGACTCGAGCGTATTGCATAAAAAGAAACACAACAAACACTCGGATCAGAACTAAATCATTCTCATATTAGTTAAATCAAATTCATGTGAAAATATGAGTGCAATAACTTAGGAGATGTTAGGGGAATTTCCATCTCCTAAGGATCTGTCAAAACTAATATCATATAATATAATACGCTATTATTATAGTGTCTATGGTTAAATATAACATAATAAAATAATGTAAGCGGGATTACCATTATTACCCTTACACTGTTTATACCGTTGTGGTACAGTTTGCGTATAATACACCAGTACGTCGGCGTATAGGGATGCGTCATGATACGACAACGTTAAATTAAAATTGTAGGGGGCTCGATCAGGATAAATATGACAAGGCATCGAGGAAATACCCATATGTAGTGATTCTACCGGATTGCGGACCCAGGCCGGTGGTAACGCATAGCCGCTACTACCGCCCATTCCAGACATACCACCAAAATCAATCAAAGGCGCCAATCAATCACAAAGTATATATATGGTATCGAAGAAGTATGCCTGCTCAGAGTAGCTAACTCAATTAACCTAGGTATTGCTCATGTTTTAGCCATTTTAATTATGACCCATAGGTCAAGGGTATCCATCATCGTTCTCTTTCTCCAAATCCAGTAATCACCTCCAAATCCACCCAACACCATTTCTGGAACTTCACCGCGTACACAGTTGTTAAAGTCGTTTTCGGTATTGGCAGAGAGTATGACAATATCCGATCCCGGTCTCTTTAACAACCAAACGTTTACATTTTTCACACCGGTCAGTTCTTTTACATTTCGAAGAGGTTCATACTTCATATCAAAATATCAGATTTTCAAAATCATTCAATATTCAAAATAGAATATTATTCATACCAAATTCTCCATTTAAACCAATTAAAATCTTGAAAAAATTCCAACTTTAATAATTTGAATAATAAAATGGTTAACAGTATATTTAAAATAGTTTAGATATATAATTGAAATAGTTTGTAATTTAAAATAGAATTTACCAAATTTATTAAAATATATAGTTAAAACATTAAGTAATTTATAAAATAAATAGTTAATTATAAAATGATTTATTTAAAATAATTTATAAAATAAAATAGTAATAAAGTAAAATAGTTTATAAAGAAAAATAAAATAAAAATTATTATTAAGATAGTTTATAAAATGATTTGAAATACTATAGTTGGAATTAGAATCGTTTCTCTAACATTTTCAATTAAACTTGAAGTCATATTTCAACTTCAATTCAACCAACTCAATTTTGAATAATTCCATCAATTAAACTTCCAATTTACATTCATTTCAATTCGATCAAATTAATTCAAATAGTTACATTCCAAATCAGATTCTCATTTTCAATGATTTCAATTTATAACAAATATCGAGTTCACAATTCATATATAATTCAAATCAATGTTGATTCATAATAAATTTCAAAAGTGGTTGAAACCATTCAATTTCAATAAATTCGATTTACATTATATTTCACTTTATTTAGCTTCAATTACAATACTAATTTATTTCCCCTTTTTGTTTATATTTCAAAATTCAAGGTTCAAGTTCAAAGGAAATAAATTATAGAACATCGCTTATATTGTCTTTAAAACAATATTTCAAAATTTATGGTTAAAACAAATTTTATTTAACCAACTGGTGTCCGTATATAATTTTCTATCCTATGGCCAAGTGATACTTAAATTTTAATTTTAGTATTTTGGGAAAGGATATATATCATTTCAATCCAAATCAGGGTCATAGGTATTTATCATTTCAACCTACGTTCTTAATTCATTTTAATGATTGATCCAGGGTTTATTCGATGCTCGTAACATCTGGGGGTAATGGTTGGGATTAATCAGCACAAACTCATATATGAATAACAGGTAGATTCACACAATTAACATCAATAGGCCAAACATATCAAATTCACGCCATTCATCACATCAATATATACAAACAGTCCAATATCATATAAATTTTCAAATTTTCAGATGTCAGGTTTTAAAAAGAAATTAAATGTTGAATTTTTAACTTAACTGTAAAATTATATTTAACAGTCAAATTTAACTACACCATCGATACAAATTAATATAACATGCAATTTAAACTATTAACATCAATCCATACAATCATATCATGACATGATATTAATTTAACTAATATTAGAATACTTTAGTTATGTGTGAGCGGGTTTAATCACTCACCTTGGTTTCAAATGAGATTAAAATCCAAATTTAGCCCAAAAATCAACTGTCTCAGAATCAGTCCAAACCAACGGCATCGTGAAGAGCTCGTCGATACGATTCCAACGCAAAAAACCATGTATCAATTGGAGCTCGTATGAAAAGATATATAAGTTTTAGTGATTGAAAAATTAAATAAAATAAAAAACGAAAACTGGAACAAAATGGAACAAAAACACTTGCCACATCAGCCTCATGTTCCACCATCTTCTTCTTCATCGCGTTGCATTCTCCAATACGCAGAAAACCCAAACCGCCTCCAAAACAAGAAATCATGCATCACGCCTAAGCAACCAGCACTCGATCCACTACAACCGTGTCGACCGCCGTGCCAAGCTCCGCCTACACCATAATTGCGATCACCTCCGATGGTCCAAAATGCCTCGAAAAGACCTTAAACCATGCCACCTTCTTGCCCCGATTCTGGTGAATTCAAATCATGATAATCCGATCCAACCTTATGGATGTAAAGATCTTATGAAGAGCTACAAGATTGCCTTTGAAATCACCTCGAATCGTTGTACGAATTTGGAGAAATTAAGGAGGGTAGAATCGAAAATTCGTGGCCATGAAATGAGAGTGGCGACTTACATATTTTAGGATATTCAAATGAATAATTTATTATTATTTTCATCGTTTTATGTGTTATAAAGCTAAAACGGGTCGGAGTCCAAATCAGGCCTGCTTACTGTCTAACAATAGGTTTTGACGCCTTCTGTACGTAATGGGATAGGTTTCAAAGCCCAATTCTAATGTTTACAACATTTTCTACTAAAACTTTATTATTTTATTTGAACTGTACATATAGATTTATACGCGTTTTATTTTTTTCGATCAAACTATAATTCCGACGGCTATGAAATTTATATATTACACTAGTTTACAACTCTGGATCAAATAAAACTAATTTTATCAAATTATGATATCGTTTGCAAAATGACAAATTTAACCAGTTCATTAATATTTTAAAATATTCATTATTCGCTTTTAAATTAAATTCAAGGTTTATAAATAATATTCAAATCAAAATAAAATAAAATAAAATTCATATACATTGATAAATTAAAAATTTTAATATTGAAACTTCAATTACTATTAATTCAAATAATTTAATTATGGTTTTCAACATAGAATTTCACAAATTAAATCAATAAATATTATTTACAACCATATAATATCAAAATCATATTAAATAATATAATTTATCGCAAAAACTTGGGATGTTACATATGGGGAACAATATGTTGGAACGTAATGGATTTAAAAGTATCTTTTTCATGAATGGAATGAACATTTGTTTCTTGATTTTTTCCAAGTTTCCATCAGTTGCACTTTTCTGCTAATATTATGTTTTAGATTTTTTGTTTAAAAGAATTTTAATTTGATAATATACTCCACTTACTGTCATTGTTGTGTTTACATAAACAATGTTGTTGCTCTCTTCTTGCAGCTTTGTTTTCTGGAACCAGAACCAATCGATATTCTACATTTGAAAAATAATATTAATAAAATAAGAAAATTTATATTCATGGAAAGTATATTTTGTTGTACTTACCAGACCACAAATACTATGTTGATATAGGAGTTCTTCTATCATGCATTTTGTTATGGTGATGAAATATTCATCATCACAAGTGAATGCTTCATTGTTGTAAAATTAAATGATTGTTAATAAAATAAAATTAGTTTGTGTGAGTATAAAGTAGGTTAGTTACTTACTTGTTTCCCCTAGAAACTTTAAGAAAAGTTTTTACAACATCTTGATGTTCTTCACTAAGATGCTATAGTAGTGGACATTTTTCAGAACTTTTTGGTTTCATCTTTTTTTTTTTTTTTTAGGACTACTTTCATCTTCAACGTTAATTGCTTTATCAGCAGGAAATTCTTCAATAGCTTGTTTGTTTTTTTCATATGTTAAACCTTCTTCGGTTTCTAAAATGAAATCTTCAGTATTTATCAAATTAAAACATATAAAGTTAGTACACCTATTTATGTTTGTCATATCAACTGTTTCTTTTTGTCCTTACCTTTAGTATCATCATTCTTTTCTTTCAAATCTTATTTTTCTGTGACCTCTTGGCCTTCACACTTTTGAATCTTCATTTCTAGAATTTGGATTCTTCTTTCAACTGTTGCACATAAAACTCTTTCCTCGTTTAATTTCTCCCCAAAACTTTTCAACTCATTAGTCAAAAAGTTGATTTTTGTTTCCAGCTCCTTTAAACTTTTTTTCAAACTTTTAACTTCCATATTGTCATTTAATTTCCTTTTTTTAGACTTCTCATCATCATCTTCAACTGGTTTAATTTTTTTGACAAAAGATCCTTCTCCTTTTTTGTAACCTCTGAAAAGAAATTTAAAATCTACATGGAAATTTAAAAAAAAAATAGTCAGGTAAACTATTCATCACTATTACACAAAAGTTGTATTGGGCAAGACAATCATTACTGTATACGTACTTCTTCTTAGCTTGAATCTGTATTCTAAGTGGCAATTCATAATTTTTTTTGTTTTTCTTACTTGAAAGTGTAGTGTATGCATGAAAGGAAAAAATTGCAAAAATATGTTACACAATTCATGCATACAATTCCAAGATTTATATTAGAACTTGTAAAAGATAAATGCATTTATCTTTTCTGTATTATGTTTATATCATTTGTACACCTTATGTAAGAACTTCATATCATGATAAAACTGAAAATTTTGTTTAATATGTATTCAGAAGTAGGATATATAATTACAGTATAATATGTTATTTATTTATTAATCTAAAAAGATAAATGCATTTATGTTTTATAAATATTTATAAACAGGACCTTAACCGCATAGTTGGAATTAGGCAAGCATATTTTGCAAAAATATAAATGCATTAAAAACAAAACTAAATATTTATAAATAGGTTACCTTGTTATCATCAACTTCGGTTAAGTCGATGTCCTTTAGTTTTGGTAAATCCCATTTACTCATTCTTAGGATTTTGTCTTCAACGCCTTCTTTTTTGATCAATGATTTGGGTTCTTTCACAGAACCAGTACTGCAAGAAAAAGATAAATGGTTTTATATTTTTATAATAAAGATAATATTCATTGTATTTGTATTAAGCGATTATTATAAAAACATACCAACAAAACCATAGTGCAACACGGTGTATTCCTTGGATCAGCATGGTTTTTGTTAACATTTTTTAAAACATTTTGACAAATTGCTCGCGACTAAGAGATGGGTTCATTTTTTTTAGATTTAACAATTTACCCAAAATAACTCATGGCAAATAGCTTTGATTGTTGGGAAAAAGAAATGTTATGATAAGTAGTAATAACAATAACTTTAATAGATTTTTATTTCCTTTTTTCTGTTTAATCATTGAATTCAACCTACTTATCACTGTTTTACTACTTATTACATTTTCTTCATTGAAATTGGAATTTAAAAAGTCAGAAAAACTTTACATGGAGGAAGCCTTGCTTGAAGCCGAAATAGGAAATACTCCCCAGCTAGTGGCATTCCAAATATAAGACCCACTTCTTTGGGAGTTATTTTTGACACTTTAAAAGCATTTTCAGTAACATCGAAAGAAGTAATTATATCATCAAGATTTGAAGCAAATTTTCATATATCTTGTCTTGATATTGAATCTTTTAGAAAAAAAATTTAAAATATTTTTAAAAGGTGATTTCTCTATGAAATATTTTGCTTCCTGAGAAAGAATATTTTCCTTTTTAATAACTGACTTCACTTTATAGATTGCATCTAAATTGCATCTGTATGTGCCAGTGTACTGTTGCTTTTTTCCTTTTCTCCCTGTTTCCACGATTTCATACTTATCTGCATTATCCCGGTCAGTATTTGTTTCCTCGCTTTGGTTATCTGCATCACCCAAATTAGTATTTGTTTCCTCAGTTTGGTTATCTGAAATTGTATTTTTTTCATCAGATCTCTTTGTATTTCTGTATTACTTGGTTCATACTGTTCATGTTTAAATTGTTCCTGCATTAATGAAAATCTTATTATTAGTTTAGGATGTTTAAGATATTATTATAGTGTATGAAAACAATACTGAACAGAAATCAAATGCTATATCATCCAAACAATACCATGCATGCACATTAATGTGTAGAAAAAGATAATATTATATATCTTTTTGACATAGTTTGGAAATCAGGTGTATAAGGAGTGTAATAATTTGAAATAATTATTAAAACAATAAACTTGTGTAACATATATCACTTATTTTCAAATATTATTATATCTAAACATCTAATTAAATCCAATAATGATAAAGCTAAACGTATTCATCTTTTTTTGCAGTTGAATATTGAAATGATTATGTCATTTTTATGTAAGCTTTAAATCTATTTTATATGGTATGTAATAATTTTAAATAATAAATATAAATAGAAAATTTGTTTAAATGTATTGTTGTTTGTACTGTTTGTCATTAAGATATAGTATTTGTTATTTATCCAATTCTATGTGTCTTCAGTCATTACAGACAAAATAAATTTGGTATCAAATATTACAAATTAAAGTAACATAATCCATATCTAGAAAAAGCTAACAGTTACTGATAGAACTGATGTTATATTTGATTATGAAATTCACATAATTGATTATGAATTTGTAATGGCTAATGTTTATAATTTTTTTAAAAAAAATATAAATACATTTATCTTTTTCTGACAATATATTGTATCGATTTCTTTTATCGACAATATGTTGTATAAATTTCATATTGTTGTGCATAAAAATCAAAACAGATAATTATTGTGCACACAATTTAAGTTAAAAAGGTTACCAGTAGTGTTATTGACAATGATTTTCTTTGACTGTTCTTCACAATACGGAGAAGAAAGTGGTCTACTGTTTATGCATTGAATTTCTTTGTCCATGAAGATGCATGTTGCATCTTTAAAGACAACTTGTTTTCTTTTTGACCTTGTCTCCATTTTTATCCTGGATGAATGTACCCAATTATTCAATTTATGAAGTAAACCAAAACACAAAGCGGTAAAAAAGATATATGAATTTATATTTTTCTGAAAACTAACAAATTTTAGTATCCAATTAGTCAAATTACCAGTTCAAAATATTCGAAGGAGCAATCAATCAAACAAATTACATTACATAATTAATGACAGATCAATTTTATAGCCACTTTTCACAGAAAGACAAAACCATTTATCTTTCCCAAAAAAGAAAATTATTAGTAACTTGTAATATATGAGTATTTTTTTTAATAAAAGAGTTTACATGGCTGTATTTGCAAACACTAACTAGTAATTATCGTCTTTCTATTCAAGCAATATCAACAACAAACACTGACTAGTAATTATCGTAGATCGATTCATAATAAAAGAGTTTGAATGAGTAAACACTAATTATCAATTAAAATTGATCGATTAAAGCAATATAATCAACAAACGACAAACAATTAAGTAATAACAGACAAAATTTAGAGAAAAAGTACACTTACTATTCAATCATTGTTAATTGAAACTTACTTTTTTAGTAGATGCTTGATCTAGGAATATGGCGAAGAGATTTTGTCAAAATGTTGTTTTGGTAAAGGTTGAAAGTACTGATTCGATCAATTTAGTAATTAGGTTTTATTAAATTAACTAGAAGCGGCAAATGAAAAATGTCATGGAAAGTAATTATTTGCTACCCGTGTCCTAGAAATTAATTGTATAAGATAAGTAAGCCCTTATAGTAAAATCCCCCTAATACCTAATTCTATTTCCTTAAGGAAGCCCTTGAGTATGTCTTGTGCTCTTGTATGTGTCTTTATCTCCTGCTTGCATGCATCCTGCATTGATATATGATATACTATGTATATATTGATCGTATAGTGGTTGTCAGTAAAAGCTTAACATAAAGGATCTAACATAGCTTTTTCAGAACCTAGGCATGTCAAACATAGAAGGAAGCTTAATTGGCTTGATGAGTTTGTTGGATTGAGCATCGAAGACATTAACTTCGACGATATGGAAACATATTCTTTAAATGTTGTATATGATGAGCCATGTGATTATAGAGAAGCCATCACATTGGTTAATAAATCTAGTTGGTTAGTTTCTATGGAGGAGGAGATTGAATTATTGCAAAGAAATCGTATTCTGGATTTGATGGCTCTTCCCACCAACAAGAGAGTTATTGTATGTAAATGGATTCATAGAGTGAAGATGGTGAAAATGTTAATCTCAGATAAAAGGCAAGATTAGTTACAAAGGGGTATGTTCAGAAGAAGGAGGTAAAGTATCGTGATATCTTTGCTTCAGTGGTTAGATATACTTTTGTTTGTACTCTCTAGGCATTAGTTTCTCATTATTATAAGGAATTAGAGTTATTAGATGTAAAAACTGCATTGCTGCATGGTGATCTAGATGAGGAATTTTATTTAAAGTAGCCAGAAGGGTTCATTGACAGCAGCAAACCAGGTTATGTTTGCAAACTTAACAAATCTGTATATGGACTAAACCAATCTCCTAGGCTATGGTATAATAAGTTTGATAAGTTTTTTCTTTCACAGGGATACTCTAGAAGTCTCAAAGACCGATGTGTTTATTATAGGAGATGTGACGATGATATGATTTATTTGTTGTTATATGTTGATGATATGCTTATTGCATCTTGGAGCATGGTCATAATTAAGGAGTTGAAAGCGGAGCTCAAAAGGGAGTTTGACATGAAGGATTTGGGAAAGTCAAAATAATATTGGGTATGAAGAAAAACGGGTATAAGAGGCGGAGAGAGTTAAGGCTCACTCAGGTGTAATCCATCAAGAAAGTCCTCGCTCGATTTGGAATTGAGAAAGCCAAACTGGTTGGTACACCATTAAGCTCTCATTTTAAGTTCTCAAAAGACTTACGCATCGGAAGTAGACAAAAGGTATATAACTAACATACCTTATTCTATCGTTGTTGGTAGTCTTATGTACATGATGGTGTGCACAAGACCAGATTTGGCCCATGCAGATTATGATTTTGCTAGGGATAAAGATGTTAGGAAGTCAATGCCGAGCTATGTTTTTACACTTGGCATAGGATCGATTTCATAGTGATCAAAGCTAGTGTCTATCGTAGCTTTTTCGGCTACCAAAGCATAGTAGATATCAATTGTGGAAGAAATAAAGGAATAATTATACTTACTTCAGTTGTTGGATGGTCTTTCAATGGCGCAACGGACAGTAAAGCTATTTTCTAGTAGTTAGAGTGCGATTCGTCTTGTAGAGAATCAAGTTTATAGTTCACAGACGAAGCACATAGATGTCAAATGTTTCTTTCTTATGCTTGAAGAAAAACGAAACATGATTCAATTAGTAAAGCTGGGTACTTTTGATAATCCTTCAGATGTGATGATAAAGTCACTTCCAAAAGACAAGTTTGAGCATTGCTTAAACTTGATCGGTTTGCTTCCTACTACTTGAGCACCATGGGGAGCTGACCTGACAACTAATTATATTGATTTATGAATATATTTAAATCGAGGGGGAGTGTCAAATTTGGACGATATTTACCTATGCTAAAAAATATATGGAGAAGATGTTAATTGATTCACATAACCAATTAATTATAGGCAACAAATAGGAAATATACGAGAATATATTTTATTTGATTTGATAAATCAATCAAATCAGGATATATATATTTATATGGCTACTAATATGAAAGATATGAGAAGTGATATTATTTGAATTGAGGAATCAATCAAATATCAGTATACGTGGAAATAAACAGAAATATGCAAGATTTATGTTGGAATAAAATCAAGGAAATCTAGGAAAATATCACCCTTATCTTCATGGAAGTTTTTAACCTAACTCATATAAACAAAGAGGCATTTGCTCATCTTTTTCATCAGTGCCCTCTTCAATATATCCTCAGTAAGATCCTTATTTTTGTATCAATTATAGGGTGAGAAATTTATATTGAGTGCTTATATTCTTCTCTTATTATACTCCCACTTGAACTGAAGAAGAATAAGAGAAGTTGTTGGTTCTTCGTGGACGTAGGATATTCATATACATACCATGTTAAATCTATGGTGTCTCCACTTTTGTTACTGTTTCTATGAGATTGCATAAATTATTTTTAAGTTCCATTACTATCTAAATAAACAATTCTAGATCTTGATCAAATATTAATGCTTTCGCTCAAATTAAAATAAGATCCACTACAAACTTTATCATTATGACAAAAATATTAGAAAATATATTATTTTATTTTATTGGTTATGTTTTTTATCCCTATATAAATCTATTGATAAAAACATTTTAATTTGGTTATAATTTGATAAAAAGGTGTAAAAAAATATATGTTTATATATTGATAAACACATATTAAAAGATTACAAAGTAAATCATATTATCACAGGAATAGTCATACGTTAAAAACTACAAAAAAAACATTCATCTCTTTCTAAAAAAGTCATGCAAGTAGAGTAGGAATTCACAACTTTAAAAAAAATGGAAAAATAGTTTTGATGACATGGTAACCTTTTTATTTTATTTATAAGTTAATTTCATTTGTTTATCATTTTTTTACTAGTGTGTGTTGACCCTCCTTTTTGCAAGGCAGTCACACATCAATTTTTGGCTATCAGAGTTCTCGGGAATCTAGTACGAACTATTGAAGGTTTGGAACAATTTGGATGAAGTCATGAAACTTAGGAAATATTAAGGAATTTGACTAAGTGTTTCGGGGTCGGCATAACTTCCTGAAATATGTTCGGATCGATGAAACTCACAAACTTCAAGAAATGAAAGAATTGGCTAAGCGTCTAGGGTCGGTATTGCTACAACCATCAACATAATATCTATTTGAATGATGGAAAGATTATCCTCTAGAAACTTTTCCCTTTAATACCTTTAACTCATCATCATGGTCTTGCTCACTCTTGATCCTTTCCATCAGAACCAACCTTATCTCCATAACTACAAGAAATCCTTGAGTTGCCTCATACGATGGTTGCAAATTGAAACTAGAGAGAAACTCTAACTGTCTCCATTCGGTGATTGCACTAAGGACATCGTGCTTCCGACCCAAAGCATCGGCCATGACGCTACCCTTCCCGGGGGTATACTGGATGGAAAAATTAAAAGATGCAAGATATTCCATCGACCTCTGTTGTCGAAGGTTCAGATCTATCTGAGAAAACAAATACCTAAGATACTTGTGATCAGTGAACAACTTAAACTTCTCTCCAAGAAAATAATGCCTCTAAATCTTAATGGAGAAAACCACTACTACTAACTCTAGATCATGTACGAGGTACCTTTTCTCATGGTTCTTGAGTTGTCTGAGGCAACTACTTTACCCTCTTGCATGAGTACCGCTCCTAACCAGTCCCATATGCATTTGTAAAAACTGTGAACATCTTGATTCCATCTGGGATAATGAGAATAGGTGCACTTATGAGAGATTCCTTCAACCTATAAAAAGCAATTCCACATTTCTCAATCCACACATACTTATGATCCTATTCCGTCAATTGGTTAGACGAAATGTAATATTCATATGGTCCTTAATAAATTTTTGATAGTAACTTGCTAACTCAAGGAAACTCCTTACCTCGATCGCATTGCAAGGTATCTTCCACTCTTGGACTGCTTCTACCTTTGTGGGGTCTATTGCTAACCCCTTTCCCAAAACAACATGCCCTAGAAACTTAACTTCTTTCTTCCAAAAGTGTCATTTCGAGAATCTAGCTTTAAGTTGGTTCTCTCTCAGACTTCCTAGGACCCTTCTCAATTTATCCTCATGCTTATTATGGTCCTTGGAAAAGATAAGGATATCGTCCAAAAATACTAGCACAATCTTATTGAGTATGCCTTGGAATACCCTAATCATAAGATCTAAAAAGGAATCGGCTGAATTCGTCAAATAAAAAGGCATAACCTCTCACTTGGACAGTCCACTTGGTGTTGAACGCAGTCTTGGGCTTACTCTCTCCCAAAATCGTTAATTGGTGAAATCCAGTAGCTAAGTGCAACTAGGAAAATATTTGGGCTCCTCCCAAATGGTCGAACAAGCCGTCAATCTTTAGTCAGAGATATCCATTTTTCTTAGTCAACTTGTTAAGTTCCCTATAGTCCACACATAATCTTAAAGATCCATCACACTTTATGGCAAACACTACTGGTGCACCTTATTCAGAGGTGCTCCTATGAATAAACACTATAAAATAATACATAGATTTGTTTATTAAGTTCTCTCCTTTCCTTAGAAGCCATGTGCCTCAAAGGAAATGTTAAAGGCCTTGCATCCGTTTCAAGTCTATTCTAAATAATATTTCTCGGTTGGGTGGAAGTCGTTCAACCTCCTCAAAAACACTGGGAAACTCACATACTATTGGTACCGAAGATGGTCCTTTTAAATCATAAGATAAGGAAAACAAAGTCGAATCCCAATTCTATGTCCTACAAGGAATCTCTAAGTTGCGGCCTCTACGACTTCTTAAAAAAACCACTCTCGTATCGCAATTAAGGGTGTCCCATAAAACGAGAACCAGTATATTCCCAAAATTAGACCATACCCTTCGAATTCAAGTACATACACATTGTTAAAGAAGTCGACATCGCCGATGTCCAATACTAGGTCTTTATAAACAACATAAAGCTGCATAGTCCATCCGATAGCCTTAGACACATCAATCAGATGGCTAGCAAAGGATAAGCGAAGTTTCAAAGAATCAACAATCTTCCTAGTAATGAAGGAGTGGGTGGCTTTCGACTCAAATAGGGTACAAAAAGAAATCCCTAAGAAGTTATACCTTCCAACGCAGATTGTCCTTGATCTCTAGGGGTCTGACTACTAATCTACGCCACTTCTAAGGCATAGTTTTGACCACTCTGCACAACCTTCGGCTTAGGGCAGATCCTTGCCAAGTGCCTATCCTCGTGATAGTTAAAGCATTTTCTTTGAATTATGCCGTTGCTAGGTTCACTCTGCAGTCCTTCGCCTCATGCCCTTTCTTGTGGCATCTAGAACATGTCTTGGCCTCTTTCTTGAATTTGCCTCCCTTCTTCTTCTTAACCAGAAATTCTTCTTCTTGTTCTTCTCAATACTAGAAGTGTAATAACCCGAAAATTCAGAACGAATTTAATTTTTTTATTTTAGCTATTTTAATGGATTATGAATATTTAAAATGATTTATTTTAAATAATAATGACTAAAAAATTATTTTAATCAAAGTTAGAATGTATAAATTTATTTTAATTATAAAACGAGCCTGAAATAGCGCGGTAGTTTGAAAATTCGATTCTAAATTTCAAATGAATGTACAGAATTCAAAATAAATCCCAGTAAAACCAGAAATATTTGTATCTGTTTAATTATATCTTTCTAATGAATGTGAAAAATCGATATTTCATAATATAAATTGAAAGTTATGTCCAGTTTAAAATTTAAAATAGTCGCTATGGAATTTATATATATTTTATATAATATATAGCCCTTAAAAATAGCCATTTTGCAAACGACCTCCGTTTTTGACGAAACCACTTTTGTTGGATCCGGAATGTAAAATTATTGTTATGTTTCAATTTTCATAATTTTTGGAATTAATATGTGAGCTTGGAAAATTAAAACATGTTTTGACAGTTTTAGTTGAATTGGATCGACCAGAAAATGGCCATTTTTCAAACGGTCTCCAAATTCGATGAAATTAGTTTTGTTAGGACTTTATCGTCAAAACAAAGCTAGATATAATTTTTCTAGAATTTTTGGAGTCAGCATGCGGCCCCGGTAAATTAAAATGTACGTTTAAAATTCAATATATTGATTTATATTTTAATTTTGATGAAACCTTATCAACACTGTCGAATGGGCTTATGAAACATATCCCACTGTGTCCGGAATGGGGGTATTTAGCTGGGGTTCACAGTCGTTGGGTTTGATTTGGAGTTTGGATTGAAAACAAGCATTTTTAGAATTAAATAAAATAAACAAAATTTGTATATATATATATTCTCTCAAGGGGTCAAAATCGTCATAACTCTCCCCGCATGGTTAACGCGGAGATTAAATTCCACCTCCATCAAATACGATGGCCCCCGTCTTCCAATTCTTCTCCTCCCTTTTCTTCGAATTCGTTCATTAATTTCAGAAAATTAAACTACAAAATGGAAGAGAATCGCAAGATCTCCAAGACCAACGTTTGTTATTTATTTTTACTTCTTGAATCACATGAAATCGAGGGCTGAAGGGTGTGCATTTGGGGTGGGATTTTGAGGTGCCTGGGCCTGCGAGTGGGACGGGTCTGTGGCCGTGGGGGGAGGAGCTAGAGGCGGTTCAGGTGGTGGGTTCTGTTGGGTGGCGGAGGGCCCCACGTAGCGGGCGGCGGTGAAAGTTTGGTCGAGACGATGGGTTTTGTATTCGGCAGAGTTTAGGATGATGGGTCAAAGTCTAGTGGTCCAGTGGTTTACCTGCATGTAGTTTGCAGTGGCACAGGTTCGATCCCCAGCGGCCACAATACCGAGACATAGTGCACGACCACTCTAAAACCGGCTGAACCAAAGGGCATGGTAGACATAGTATTCGTGTCCCCAAAGTTTTGTCAAAGTCTAGTAGTCTAGTGGTTTACGAACACCATGAGTTGCTGCATGTAGTCTGCAGTGGCACAGGTTCGATCCCCGTCGGCCACAATACCGAGACATAGTGCACGACCACTCTAAAACCGGCTGAACCAAAGGGCATGGTAGACATAGCCTTCGTGTCCCCAAAGTTTTCAAGTGTGAAATTTAATGATATGGTCGTTAACCCTGTCACCTCGAGCTTCCAACTCGTCCTTTCCCCTCAAAATCCTCCTCCTACCGTACCTCCTCTTGCTCCACCAGACCCGCTGCAACCTCCTCCAGCTTCAGCGTCTACCCTAGCAAAACCTTCGGGCCCTCCCATCAATGCTTGGCAATGCCCTGGAACTTCATTGTTCAATCGCTTACCTCGAAATGCAGGCAAGTTCAAGCCCGTTGCTATGATTCCCTCTTTCAATGGGAAAGCCATCAAGTATTCTGATGAAATAGTCAAAGCTGGAGAGGACGTTTGGGTGGATTCCCTGGTTGGCTTCTTCTTGGATCAGCCATTACCTTTTATGACAGTATTTCACAAGTTAGACTCGATATGGTGACTCAAAGGCTCATGGAAAATTAAATCCGACGGCAAGATTTTTCTCCTTCAGTTAACAAATCAAGAGGACAGGCACAAAATTCTAACTGCAGATCCCATCTTGATAAAAAGTAAGCTTTTTATTATCAAACCATTTGACGCAAAAATTAGCAATGTTTGCGGTATGATTAGATTTGTTCCTGTATGGGTCCAATTGTATAATATTCCTATATTTGTGTGGTCCCTTCCGGGAATCAACTGGCTTTCTAGTCGGTTAGGAAATCTGATTTGCATGGATGAGATGACCGAAAGAATTGAAAGAATCGAGTATGCAAAATGTTTGATAGAAGTAAACCCGTCTGAGGAATTAGTTGATGATTTTTGGGTAGAATGTCCTGATGGTAGTATCCAATCTATAAAAGTCAAATACCTTTGGAGACCGGATGTTTGTACTGCATGTAAGGTGTTCGGAAATATTACTGCAACTTGTGAAAAGGCTAATGATAAACCAACTAACGAGGTAATCAAGAACAAGGAAGGAACTAGCGCAGAGAGTGATAAATATGTAAGCAATGGAAGGAATGTTAAAGATGTAAGCAATGGAAGGAATGTTCAGAGGATACCTATCTTAAAGCCCAGAAGAGAATTTCGAAAGCCTGTTCAAAATTGGCAGAGAGTGGGAAAAAATAAAGCAAGTAGTACTTTGTTCAAACGTACTATGCCAGTAAACGCTGGAGATAAGGGGAAAAGAATTCTGGAACATATGGATGAAGTAGTTGATCTTCAGAACAAGGACAACATATCCATGGAGGAGGGAGAAATTGACATAGACAAAGAAATGCAGAAAGATTTGAATGAAGTATGTAAAACAATTGAAGAGAGAAACAAAGTTTATGATGCTCTTAAACAAACAAACATATCTGAAGGACCCAGCGGACTTGTCTTTGTACATGAAAAGAGCAATGAGCCCGACGAGCTATTTTCTTTAGAAGCTGGAAAACAAAGTAATGAAGTCATTTATCCTTCTGAGCCTATCGTGCATTGTGTGAACACAATTGATATATCAGCTAAGGAAGCACAAATGAACACCATCAACCAAGGCAAAGAAAACATAGATGTTAGTAACCCCTTAGTTAATTGTGCACCTGAATGCATAATTGCTAATGAAAACTCAGCAAAGGAAGCATCAAACGACACAGGCCAACAAGACAATGGAAATAAGAACTCAAGCACACCAGTGTACAAGGAAAAAGTTGTAAATGATAATATGGTGATATCAGTTCATGATAATGGCCCTGCGGATTTGGATAAGGACAAAGGTGATGTGGAAATTGCACTCGAGCAAGAAAATGATCTAACTGCCAATCACAACACCAGTACCACGACATACGACAATCAACAAAAAGAAATAGTGGATAAGGGTGAAAGCAGTAACCTCTCTAATTTGCAGTTTAATTCTGTCCTTAAGGAGGACATGCACCTGAATGTTTCTCCTTCCTTGTCTACTTTCACCGACCCACTAGAGGATAGCTCTGGAGGTGGATCCAGCAACAAAGAAGTGCAACGAATTACTGTAGCAGATCTTCCTGTTCCTGCTACTAATACTTCCAAAGAGGTTGGAGTAGCACTGCCATTCAAATTCAATGCCACAAAAAACAAAAATGCTTATCCTGTATCTTGCAGCAAAAACACAGAAGATAAGAAAGCTTCTCCTACCTTCACATATAAAGAAATAGTCCCACCTGCTGCATATGTTAACGCTGAAGAAGTTGAGGTTATTGCTAAAAGCTTCAAACTGCAAGCCTCGGCTGAGATCAACAAGAATGAAAACTTCAAGAAAGCAACAACTAAGACCAAACTTAACCTCAGTTCCAGCCCTGTAACAAGAGCTATGTCAAAGAAAGCAGAAGATCAAAAGTTTACCCAATGTCACAAAACATAGGAATTTGGAATGTAAGGGGTGCGCATCAAGATTTCAAGCTTGATGCCTGCAAGAATTTGATCGCAAAGCATAACCTTAGCATTCTGGCCATCTTGGAAACCAAACTCAATACGACTCTCACAGAAAGAGCTGCTCGGTACATTAACCATTCTTGGCTTTCTATTAATAATCTTGCTGAAGCTTCTTACGGTAGAATATGTATTTTATACGATCCTTCACGTCATAGGCTATCTAAAATCACTTCCTCTGAGCAACTCATCCATTGTCACAATCTTCACATTCCCTCGCAAACCTCCTATTACATCACCTTTGTTTATGCGTGTAACTCAATGAATGCTAGAGACAATATGTTTAGACTGTTGCTAAATTTCAGTCAATCTTCTCATCAATGGATTGTTAACGGAGACTTCAATTCTCCGCTAAACTTATCTGATAGAACTGGCGGTTCAAGTGTTACGCTCCATGAAATAAACCCTCTTAACACCGCTATTAAAGACAACGAGCTTATAGAAATAAACGCGACCGGTCCCGAGTATACTTGGAATAACAAAAAAAAGGGATGGCCCTAGAACATTCATGAGGATTGACCACTCCTTCTGCAACTTTAAAGCCTTGGTGACTTGGCCTTCTCTCCAGAATTCAATCCCAATGCCTCTCATTTCTGATCACTCGCCTCAAATCCTCTCTCTTGAAAACCAAACTACTCTCAGAAAGCCAAGTTTCAAGTTCTTTGACGCACGGGTTAACGAAAATGACTTCAGAACCATTGTTGAAAGCAATTGGAAACTTCCTTGCTATGGTAATTGTATGTTTGTGTTACATAAGAAACATAAAGCTCTGAAGCACTATTTAAGGCAGTGGGCTAGAGAAAGGTTTGGTAAAGGATCGAAACTCTCCGACACACTTACTGATCAACTTGTTGCGGTTCAAAATGCTATGCTAGCTGATACTAGTAATCCTTCTCTGGCCGCGCAAGAATGTGAAATTACTCAAAACTTGAAGACGGCAATGTACACTGAAGCTCTCATGAAGAAACAAAAATTTAGAATTAACTGGATTCGTGAGGGTGATAAAAATTCTACCTACTTTCATAAAGCTCTCAAAGCAAAACAGAACAAAGAAAATATTTTCACAATAGTAGACCATCATGATCAAAGGCTAACTTCTCCTGCAGATATTCAGCAAGCTTTCATCAGGTACTTCTCTACTTTATTTGGCAATACTAATCATTTTACTCCCTGTTTCACTGAGTTAAACCCAGCTATTCTGCCTAAACTTAATCAAATCGATTATAACTATCTTGGTAGCATAGTTACTTACGATGAAATCAAGTCTGCCATGTTTGCCCTTAATAAAACATCTAGTGGAGGTCCTGACAGGTTTAATGCCAATTTCTATACCTCTTGTTGGAGCATTGTAGGAAATGACGTGTGTAAGGCCATCGCTTTCTTCTTCAAAACTGCTAAAATGATGAATTCTTATAATAATACCGTTTTAGCCTTAATCCCTAAGTCCAAAAATACCGAACATGTTAGTGAATATAGACCGACAGCATGCTGTAACACTATTTATAAATGCATTGCCAAAATATTAGCCAACCGGCTTAAGCAAGTGTTGCCTAGCCTTATATCCCCTAATCAGTCTGCCTTCCTTCCTAATAGAAACATTTTAGATAACGTTCTCATGGCTCATGAACTGCTCAAGGGGTATAAAAGGAAAAACATTAGTCCTAGAGCTATGCTTAAACTTGACGTGAGGAAAGCCTTCGATTCTCTCCACTGGGATGCTGTCATAAGAATTTTTTCATATATGAATTTTCCGTCTAATTCGTTCAAACATGATATATGGTACTCATGCCGTCTATGATCGATACATTTATATTTGAATTTGTTTTTAACACTATGCACTTATAATAGTATCAAATGATTTGTTTTAAACGTACCAAGCATTCTTTGGCTATTATAAGGTAAAACTCTATCCTCCGGCTTGTGTTGCATTGTGTGATGGGACCTGAGTCTTATAATAGCTTCATTTTCTTTATTTAGTAGTGCGCTGTTTGTTTTATGCAATGGTATTCTTGGGAAAAAATCCGTTCTGTGTTATACGGCATGGTCCCTTGATTTACCTAATTTTAAAATCAGATTAATAACTGTTTTAGTTCTCACTCCAGTCACATGACTGACCTAGAGTTTATTGTTTTAACCTAAACTCTGGGTGTCCCTATTTTCCACACGGGTAGCTAGTAGTTTTGGTTTTGCAGATATTATTTTCACAGGCTCCTGGTTTACAGCTGGAGCTATATTCGGAACGCTCTATATCTGTGTATTTCTTACAGTTGTGTTATGTATTATTTTCCGCTGCTTTGTAATTTTAAATCTCTGATATTTTTCTAATGTATACTATTTATTCATACTCTGTTATATTCTTGTATTTTGATGTAATTTTTGTAATAGCAATGAAGTGTTCTATCGTTTGCGTTCTGATTTGTCGTGTTCTCAACTCAATCCGGGCTTTCCCGTAAGGCCAAGTTTGGGTCATTTCATTTGTGGTATCAGAGCTTTGGTTTATAGAGCTCGAGAACATGACACATTAGAACCAAACGGAAGAATTCATCAGAGATTGGATTAGTAATATCCAATGAGAATGACCCGTTAGAGATGGGATCAGTAGTATCCTAGAATGAGTTTCAAAGAGTGTTATTTTTGAAATAAAAAAAAACAAATTTTGTTCTGAAAATTTAAACCTTATTTTACGTATTTGAGTATTCTATTTTAAATTGGTTTGGGATAATCGAGTATATGAATATTTTGCATATACGCCTTGCAAACGTGTATACAAAGCCTCAAATATAATGGGTAGATATAGAAACACACTCTACTCGCCCGGAGATGATTCTGATGATGGTGCGCCATCATCAGTATTTATGTTCGAGTTTCGAAAGTGGGATATCTATATATTTCCAATTGATTGGTGTGAGTACCAAAACTTAGTTAGAGTTTATTGCTGTGATTTGACACTAAAAATATGATTTTTGAATATATTAAAGATATATGATTGAAAAGCTAATCAGCTAATTGATTTTGGTTGTGATGTTTGATTATTTGATAATTAATTTAACCAATATGTGAATGAATGGTAGATTTAGCCAAATGGTGTCAAATATTGAATTGAATTGAAATTTGATTGAAATTACATACATGTACATATATATATATATATATATATATATGTGAATAGGTCATAGTAGGGAAGCTAAGATGAGGAATAAAATTGTATGCCCAACAAATAGGTACATATTTACCGTATTTCTTGGGTTTTGATGATTTTATGAGCTGATTGACTAGCCGCTTGGCTTTTTTTTCTTTTGGTTTAATGAGGGCCCTGTGAGGCAAGTTGCGGTTTTAAAGGTATCCCCGTACAAAGGAGGTTATGGCAAATTTTTTTGAAAATTTAGGGTGTTAGCCAAATTTTTGAGAAATTTGAAAATTCTTAGAAATTGAAAAGTTAAAGAATGAAAGTTGAGTTGGTTAGTTAAACAACTTTCAGCTCCGTTCCTTTTCGAGGATGAAAAGATTTTAAGTGGGGGAGATTGTAACAACCCGGAAATTCAGAACCAATTTAAAATTTTTATTTTATCTATTTTAATGGATTGTGAATATTTAAAATGATTTATTTTAAATAATAACGACTAAAAATTTATTTTAATCGAAGTTAGAACGTATAAATTTATTTTAATTAAAAAACGAGCCTGAAATGGCGTGGTAGTTTGAAAATTCGATTTTAAATTTCAAATGAATGTACAAAATTCAAAATAAATCGGATTTCAGTAAAACTAGAAGTATTTGAATCTGTTTAATTATATCTTTCTAACGAATGTGAAAAATCCAGATTTCATAATATAAGTTGAAAGTTATGTCTAGTTTAAAATTTAAAATAGTCGCTATGGAATTTATATATATTTTATATAATATATAACCCTTAAAAATAGTCATTTTGCAAACGACCTCCGTTTTCGATGAAACCACTTTTATTGGGTCTGGAATGTCAAATTATTGTTAGGTTAAATTTTCATAATTTTTGGAATCAATATGTAAGCATGACAAATTAAAACGTGTTTTGACAGTTTTAGTTAAATTAGATGGACCAGAAAATGGTCATTTTTCAAACGGTCTCTAAATTCGATGAAACTAGTTTTATTAGGACCGTATAATCAAAACAAAGCTAGATATAATTTTTCTGGAATTTTTGGAGTTAGTATGTGTCCCCGGTAAATTAAAATGTACGTTTAAAATTCAATATATTGATTTATATTTTAATTTTGACGAAAACTGATCAAAACAATTGAATGGGCTTACGAAACATATCCCACTGTGTCCGGAATGGGGGTATTTAGCTAAGGGCGATAGTCGTTGGGTTTGATTTGGAGTTTGGATTGAAAACAAGCACTTTTAGAACTAAATAACATATATATATATAATCTCTCAATGGGTCAAAACCCTCATAACTCTCCACGCATGGTCAACGCGCATATTAAATTCCACCTCCATCAAATACAACGACCCCCATCTTCCGATTCTTCTCCTCCCTTTTCTTCGAATTCGGTCATTAATTTAAGAAAATTAAAACTACAAAATGGAAGAGAATCGCAAGATCTCCGTGACCAAGTGTTGTGATTTGTTTTTACTTCTTGAATCATGTGAAATCGAGGCCTGAAGGTTGTGCGTTTGGGGGAGGATTTCGAGGCACCTGGGCCAGCGAGTGGGCCGGGTCTGTGGCCGTGGGGGGAGGATCTAGAGGCGGTTCAGGTGGTGGGTTCTGATGGGAGGCGGAGGGCCCCACTTGGCGGGCGTCTGTAACAACCCGCTCATTCGATGATTTTAGATTTTAGATATTTTATCTAAATATATCATCGTATCTTATATGTCACTCAAAATGTCGTTTTTCACAAACGATATAATTAGAACTCGGGACCACTTTCATTGAGTCCGGATCATCGTTTACGATCTTTTTGACTGCAAACATCAATACCTTTTGAGTTGAGCAATTTTGGTCTTTTTCATTAGGTATATGACCAAAATATTACTTTCTGCATATGAACGAATTTGGACTCGAAACTACTTCCATCGAGTTCAAAACGTTGTTTAGGTGTTCGAAAACTATAAGGTTCGATATGTTCTGAGTTTCGGAGATTTGGGACTTTGGGCTAGGGCTTGGTTAGCAAACCTAGCTCATTCACTTAAGAGCTCCACCTAGCTCTCTCCTCCTTCATTCATTCTCACTTCAAAGAAAATAGAGAATGGGGAAGTGAATGGGAAATAGAAATTCCCTAAGCTAGGGACTTCAATCTAGAGCTCAATTCTTGTGCAAATCCAATCCTAAGACATGGGTAAGCTCTCTACTCTCCCTCTCTACCTTATACTCCTCTCAATTTCGGATTTTTGATCATGCCCTAACACTCATGTGTCTTAATTTGTGTTTATGAGGTGATTACTGAGGAGCTATTGGAGAATGAGAGGTTCTTTGTGCGTGTTGATGCTTCTTCTTCCTTGTTGGAGCTTGTTTTCACCATTCAAGGATCAAAGGTGAGTTCTTTAATGAACTCGCATCTATGCCTCAAGCTTTTGTGCTTGTAAAGTGTAATTTAGTGCATTTATACCTTGTGTATGTTGTGTATGCATCTAGTGTAGCTTAGTTGATTTCATGTGTTCATGTTTTCATTAAATTGGAAATTATGATTAGAATTGTCCACACAATCTAATTCATATGCTATGGGTTGTTTTGGTGATATTGTGAAGCTCCGTTGCCACCCCGGCAAAGTTATAAGTCTTCACAAGTCACTTGAATCGTATTTGATTGCTTTAGTTAGTAAATTCGTCCGTTTTAGAATTTATAATCATAGCCATTGTTAATCTTTGGTATGAATGTTTGTGCATGCGTATTTGGGTGTTATAAGTTGTTTCAGCAAGTCCTTGAAGCATCATATACACGTACATAACATCACAGGCCTTCAGGCATTCGTCGATATCATTTTGAACATGTTTTCAAGGCAAATTGTGCTTTGGAACAGGATTCAGACGTCTGAATATTATATATCAGACATCTGACCTACTTCAAATAATTATAGAACCAAGTAAGAAAATTCAAAAGTCTAAAATTTTAGCGTAGAAGTCTGAATTGTAATTCAGACGTCTGTCCGGAATATTCAGACGTCTGAATTGGGTCAAAATGAACTAAAACCTTGCTGTCTTGCAAAACAACAAAGTCAGATGTCTGAATTTTTAATTCAGACGTCTGATTCCTGTTTTTCTACTGTGGACCAGAGGGAACCTCGGTCCACAGTCTACCCTCATCCAGAATCTTTCCCGGTCGGAGCTCGGCCCGTTCGGACTTCGTTTGTGAACTTCAGCTTCACGAATTCACAGATTCCAGCAGCTTGATTCGTCGTCTTTGATTCTCAAGTGATTCTCCCAATGTTGATTCTTTTGGTCTATTCACATTGTTATGATATGAATTGAATAAGTGATCATTCTAGAGCCCATGCGCTCTATTTTGTATATCGAATTTATCGATACTCTTGTTAATATAATTCGCGCCATTAAAACGTGAATTATCGACTCGATATCCTTCGAGTCTATTCCGATGTAGTTTAAAACCTTCGGGTGCTAGTTTGGGATTCCGATTAGTTAGTTGATCGAAATTACAACCGTTTTCCCTTTGATTTCTTATATGATTGTTGTAACGTGAATTACGAGTGATCGATCACCTTGGTGATCGTACTTTGATCTGTGGCACCCAGTTTTGTGTCTTTGTGTCCTGTCGCTTAAAGTGATTTCTAATCGTTCCTTAACGTCATTGGATTCACTAACGAGCGATATATTTATTCGATTTATCGAATTTATATTTGATGATTTATGAGTTGAATTTACGTTATTGCAACGTGAATTCCCTTGATCGATTCGCTTCGGCAATCGTGCTCATGTACATTGTCACGTCGGACTTATGCAAGGGTTTATATATTATTAATGGACTACAAATCCTTCTACGGATTCCAATCTATTTATGTGTACGGATCCTCTTTACTCGATCGGGCAAGAAATTTAGTTTATTTACCTTAGTAAAACTGAGGACTATGACCCCTTATATGTTTACTTCAGCGAATAATTCTTGGACTCGTACGTTCGAACACGTTGTGACGATTCTTGTTGTTTTTAGTATGAATCAACAATGGGTTTGTAAATATTTGAGAATAGCGAGTGGTTATGGGACATTTAGCTATTTTCTTATATTAACTATCTTGGTGTAAGTTATAATCACCGGATCGATGCGGTCCTTTGATGATTTATGTTTTATGGTCCTCGATCGCCCGAGTGGGATTTACGATTCTTGGATTTCACCTGGGGGACTTCGATCCAACTTTCTATGATTTTCTATGATTTATGATGTTTTCTAGGTATTTCACGATTAGGTGCTTTCTCTATTCCGGGGTCACGACCCGGCTTCATGGGGAGCTTCGGCTCAAACTTATGGGTTCGCTACCTAGAGGTCGTATCTCATCTATGAATAGGTCTATGATCGAACTGCTTATGGAAGGTGTTAGCAACCTGACCATTATTGACAGAATTGCTTATGAGTGTTGTCAACGACCTTGTCATTATGATCAAACTGCTTAGCGACCTGACCATTATTGACAGAATTGCTTATGGGTGGTGTATATTAGATAGGAGATTGTTTACATTATGATCGAACTGCTTGTGGAAGGTGTTAGCAACCTGACTATTATTGACAGAATTGCTTATGAGCGGTGTCAGTGACCTTGTCATTATGATCGAAATGCTTGGGGATGGTGTTAGCGACCTGACCATTATTGACAGAATTGCTTATGGATGGTGTCAGCAGCATTGTCATTATGGTCGTCACGTGTTTAGTTTGTTTGGCATTCCGCTGTCATTTCCTGTTGTGTGCTATTATTTGAATGCTGCATTCTATATTAGATAGGAGATTATTTAGAGATATTTGTGTGCTAACATTCCATTGTTGTTTCCTGATTGTGTCGACATGCCATGTTCATGTCATCCTATGTTATATCTCTTGTTATCTCGGTTTTTTTGATGAGTACAGCTAGACTGATCTGTTTATTGTTTATTCTTATAAATAATACTCGGGTCAGACCGCCGAGTCATTTTAGGTACTCCTCTGGGACTCCTCGCAGGATTGATCTTCCGCTTTCAGCTTGCTACTCTGCCTCTGTAGCTTTATGTACTTTTGTACCTATGACATTATCATTTGTTGTGTACATAGTCTTGTATTTAGATCTTGGTGCATGTATCTATTCTTTTGGGATTAGTGGATCTTTGTTGACCACTATTTTGTTGTACACATTCTTGGTTTATTCATATCTATTCTGCCTTTGTGATATGATTATTCTGTGTCTGGCTTTAAGATGTACCATATTTATATTATCGTTGTTGTTATGTATTTTATACTGCTTTCCGGATTGCATATAGCCGTTGTGTAGTTGCCCTATGTGCCGAATAGCCATGTCGAAATTTTAATTGGTATCAGAATTTGATGTGCATTCCTCATATGGAATAATCATACAATCGGTCGCTCTTCACAAACCTCATTCTCCGTTATGGTCTACGACATTTCTTTGAAATGAACTGGACGATAGTGGGTATAGAGGCGGGGCGTTACAGTTGGTATCAGAGCCAATTTCCGGAACAGTGTAAGATAGTATGATGATGGTATTGTCTTGAGCCTCTCTCGGGAATCGTGCTTTAGGGTTTTAGTTAGAGTCTTAAGACCCGTCATAGCTTATCTTCCAATACGATTCCATTTTGATTGAATTCGCATTGTTTGAATTCAACTTGAGACTAACTTTTTCCTCCTTCTTTTTTCCTTAAAGAAGAGAAATAGTTGGTCGTAACCCTCCTACGGGAGGGGTGATTATGTCTTAAGTGGCCTATTTTTAGTCTTTTAGAATAGTTATCGACTTGTCCCTTTCGGGTTGATTTCTATAGTCCATCTAGGGCCCGTGTGCTCTAGTGGTGCTTCTATTTCATTCTTTGACTCAAGTTGCTAATCGATGTTGATCATTTATGATCCTTGTAGTTGATTGATCATTGGACATCTTGCCCGTGCGTCATTAGCATGTTGTAAGCGTCTTTGATCTTGATATTTCTTGATTTCTAGTTAAGATTGTTTCGTACGTCGTTACGTACCTAGCATGGTCTATTGATCACTTGTCGGTCCATATGGAGATACCATGTCTTTGTAACTAAATCTACTCACTTGTTGTCAGCTATATAGTTCTAGTTCGGTGTGAGATCACCAAGCCTTCGGGCTAAAACAAATCATTTGTTACCTCGTTGTGCCGGTATGAGTCACCAAGCATTTGTGCTAAATTAACTCAACAAGTGTGCAACGATACATTTGTGTTACCTCGTTGCGTACCAAACTCAAGATCAAGAACGAGGGAAAGCATCCTGCTTCTGGTAATCCCTCTTCTTGAGTCAAGGTATGTGTCATTAATTCCTTAATGTCATTTGCCTTGTTCAGAGATTATTTTAATTATGTTCTTTTGATATACGTCGATCTTGTTCTTCGTTGTCAAAAGATATCATTTGTGTTTTATTCGTAAGTTGATAAAGGAATTTTATTTTCTTTATGCCGTCCCGAATGATTTATTGAATTTTTTATACTTTCGCAAGATTTGCGTGAACGTTAGAAATTATGAGGACTTTCTTGTGTTAACTTGTCCATCGGGTGCGTTAAGGATCTCGAACGAGACGTGGGACGACATGTTGTAGTTCGTAATTCCTAAACACCATTATGTGACAATCCGACATTTGAAATGATCCCTAAAATTAAATTAACCATTAATAAGTTAATCAAAATAATAATATTTTGGGGTTTTTGCGATTTTTCGTAATCGTTCGTTATTTTACTAGATAATTTACTTCTAGATATCCTTAAAGCAATTCCAAGAATTTGAGTGGTTCAAGATTTTTAATTAGAAATTATCTTGAATCTTTTCTTTGGGTAAATTAAATAACTCCAGAAACAACCCAAATAATTATTTATTTATGCCTCTTGTTTCTGGATTTCAGATCTTTGATTTTCGAGAATTCTTAGTGATTGAGAATCTCGCCTAATTCTTAATCCTTGTTGCTAAAGAGAATTTAGTATTCTTGTGATTCCATGGGTCTTCTTATTTTCTCTAGTGAACGGTCACTCGAGAGAATAGGAGTTTCCGTTGGGGAGGGAAATTTTGAGATTTTGCAATCCACGACAAACTCAATAATTCCTTTCTTCGAATCTATGATCTAATCGATCATCTAGAAGTGCTATAGTCAATTCACTTATGGACTTAGCTTTGCGTTGTTTTTAGAAATGAATATCGAAAGGATGAGCTCTTTTGATGTTCATCACTTGTTTGTTTGAATCATTTGGGTTGACAATTGTATCCGCACGTTTGTTAGCCCTTATGAATCTAAATTTTTTGGGGATTACGACCTCTTTGGTTCAATCTCATCTTGTTATAGTCATTGTCTATTGCTTCTTTGATTAATTACTGATGTTTGTGCGATTTGATATTTTTGGCTGAAAATTATCTTAAATCCTGTTGTTTCGAAGTGGTAAGTTGTGCACTACTTGTCCATCATCTTCTCGATGTTTCTGATTTTCTAGAACTGATACTCGAGTTTCTGAATACTGGGAATTTCGTATAATTCCTAATGATTCGCCTTTATGGTTACTAAATGAGATTTAGTACCTGGTTAGAAATCGATTTCCCCGAGTAGTTCATTGGTATTCCGTTACCAATATTTGTTATTGATTTCTAGTTCATTGGTATTCCGATACCAATATTTGTTATCGATTTGTAGTTCATTGGTATTCCGTTACCAATATTTGTTTATTGGTTTCTAGCTCATTGGTATTCCGTACCAACCTAGGAAAATTGATTATTCCTTCGAAAATTGCTTTCCTTGGCTAAATTCGTTGGAATCTTTGTGTTGTGATTTTGTTGGTGTCAGCCACCTTGTCGCAAGACTAAAGTGCTCAGGTTTAATGTTCACTACATCGTCGTGATTGAGTTTGGGAATGGATGAGTCAACCACCGAAATTTCCCATTTCATATCCTAAAAGAAATATCTATTATTGATATCTCGCGTCTATAGGACGTAGTCCTGTTGCTCCTTAAATTCCAAATTAGATTCACTTGGTTTTGGTGCATTTTATTGATTCGCGTTCACTCGAGAATCATACGAAGAAAGGTGAGTCTATTTGAATTCATAGTGCTTATGAATTTTTCTGGAATTATTTTACCCGTTTGGGATGACTACCTTCATGGGTAATGGAGTTCAAGATTGAACTCTAGTTTTTATGATCTCGTGACACGAAGTTGGGATCTCACGTAGCCGTTGGTGTGATCTTTTCATTTTGTGTCGGTTCTTGTGGTACCACTCCGTGGTATTAAATTTGGTTGTTACTTATTACTTCATTCTTAAGGAATTGCGAGGACGCAATTCTTTTAAGGGGGGAAGTCTGTAACAACCCGCTCATTCGACGATTTTAGATTTTAGATATTTTATCTAAATATATCATCGTATCTTATGTGTCACTCAAAATGTTGTTTTTCACAAACGATATAATTAGGACTCAGGACCACTTTCATTGAGTTCGGATCATCGTTTACGATCTTTTTGACTGTAAACATCGATGCCTTTTGAGTTGAGCAACTTTGGTCTTTTTCATTGGGCATATGACCAAAATATAACTTTCTGCATATGAACGAATTTGGACTCGAAACTACTTCCATCGAGTTCAAAATGTCGTTTAGGTGTTCGAAAACTATAAGGTTCAATATGTTCTGAGTTTCGGAGATTTGGGACTTTGGGCTAGGGCTTGGTTAGCCAACCTAGCTCATTCACTTAAGAGCTCCACCAAGCTCTCTCTTCCTTCATTCATTCTCGCTTCAAAGAAAATAGAGAATGGGGAAGGAAATGGGAAATAGAAATTCCCTAAGCTAAGGCCTTCAATCTAGAGCTCAATTCTTGTGCAAATCCAAACCTAAGACATGGGTAAGCTCTCTACTCTCCCTCTCTACCTTATACTCCTCTCAATTTCGCATTTTTGATCATGCCCAAACACTCATGTGTCTTCATTTGTGTTTATGAGGTGATTATTGAGGAGCAACTGGAGAATGAGAGGTTCTTTGTGCGTGTTGATGCTTCTTCTTCCTTGTTGGAGCTTGTTTTCACCATTCAAGGATCAAAGGTGAGTTCTTTAATGAACTCACATCTATGCCTTAAGCTTTTGTGCTTGTAAAGTGTAATTTAGTGCATTTATACCTTGTGTATGCATCTAGTGTAGCTTAGTTGATTTCATGTGTTCATGTTTTCATTGAATTGGAAATTATGATTAGAATTGTCCACACAATCTAATTCATATGCTATGGGTTGTTTTGGTGATATTGTGATGCTCCATTGCCACCCCGACAAAGTTCTAAGTCTTCACAAGTCACTTGAATCGTATTTGATCGCTTTGGTTAGAAAATTCGTCCGTTTTAGAATTTATAATCATAGCCATTGTTAATCTCTGGTATGAATGTTTGTGCATGCGTATTTGGGTGTTATAAGTTGTTTCGGCAAGTCCTTGAAGCATCATATACATGTACATAACATCGTAGACCTTCGGGCATTCGTCGATATCGTTTTGAACATGTTTTCAAGGCAAATTGTGCTTTGGAACGGGATTCAGACGTCTGAATATTATATATCATACGTCTGACCTGCTTCAAATAATTATAGAACCAAGTAAGCAAATTCAGAAGTCTGAAAATTTTAGCTCAGAAGTCTGAATTGTAATTCAGACGTCTGTCCGTAATAATTCAGACGTCTGAATTGGGGTCAAAATGAACTAAAACCTTGCTGTCTTGCAAAACAACAAAGTCAGATGTCTGAATTTTTAATTCAGACGTCTGATTCCTGTTTTTCTGCTGTGGACCAGAGGGAACCTCGGTCCACAGTCTACCCTCATCCAGAATCTTTCCCGGTCGGAGCTCGGCCCGTTCGGACTTCGTTTGTGAACTTCAGCTTCACGAATTCACAGATTCCAGCAGCTCGATTCGTCGTCTTTGATTCTCAAGTGATTCTCCCAATGTTGATTCTTTTGGTCTATTCACATTGTTATGATATGAATTGAATAAGTGATCATTCTAGAACCCATGCGCTCTATTTTGTATATCGAATTTATCGATACTCTTGTTAATATAATTCGCGCCATTAAAACGTGAATTATCGACTCGATATCCGTCGAGTCTATTCCGATGTAGTTTAAAACCTTCGGGTGCTAGTTTGGGATTTTGATTAGTTAGTTGATCGAAATTACAACCGTTATTCCTTTGATTTCTTATATGATTGTTGTAATGTGAATTACGAGTGATCGATCACCTTGGTGATCGTACTTTGATCCGTGGGACCCAGTTTTGTGTCTTTGTGTCCTGTCGCTCAAAGTGATTTCTAATCGTTCCTTAACGTCATTGGATTCACTAACGAGCGATATATTTATTCGATTTATCGAATTTATATTTGATGATTTATGAATTTAATTTAAGTTATTGCAACGTGAATTCCCTTGATCGATTCGCTTCGGCAATCATGCTCGTGTACATTGTCACGTCGGACTTATGCAAGGGTTTATATATTATTAATGGACTATGAATCCTTCTACGAATTCCAATCTATTAGTGTGTACGGATCCTCTTTACTCGATCGAGCGAGAAATTTAGTTTATTTACCTTAGTAAAACTGAGGACTATGACCCCTTATATGTTTACTTCGGCGAATAACTCTTGGACTCGTACGTTCGAACACGTTGTGACGATTCTTGTTGTTTTTAGTATGAATCAACAACGGGTTTTAAAATATTTGAGAATAGCAAGTGGTTATGGGACATTTAGCTATTTTCTTATATTAACTATCTCGCTGTAATTTATACTCACCGGACCGATGCGGTCCTTTGATGATTTATGTTTTGTGGTCCTCGATTGCCCGAGTGGGATTTATGATTCTTGGATTTCACCTGGGGGACTTCGATCCAACTTTCTATGATTTTCTATGATTTATGATGTTTTCTAGGGATTTCACAATTAGGTGTTTTCTCTCTTCCGGGGTCACGACCCGGCTTCGTGGGGAGCTTCGGCTCAAACTTATGGGTTCGCTACCTAGAGATCGTATCTCATCTATGAATAGGTCTATGATCGAACTGCTTGTGGAAGGTGTTAGCAACCTGACCATTATTGGCAGAATTGCTTATGAGTCGTGTCAGCGACCTTGTCATTATGATCGAACTACTTGTAGAAGGTGTTAGCGACCTGACAATTATTGACGGAATTGCTTATGGGTGGTGTATATTAGATAGGAGATTATTTACATTGTGATCGAACTGCTTGTGGAAGGTGTTAGCAACCTGACCATTATTGACAGAATTGCTTATGAGTGGTGTCAGCGACCTTGTCATTATGATCGAACTGCTTGTGGAAGGTGTTAGCGACCTGACCATTATTGATTGAATTGCTTATGGGTGGTGTCAGCAGCCTTGTCATTATGATCGTCATGTGTTTAGTTTGTTTGGCATTCCGCTGTCATTTCCTGTTGTGTGTTATTATTTGAATGTTGCATTCTATATTAGATAGGAGATTATTTAGAGATATTTGTGTGCTGACATTCCATTGTTGTTTCCTGATTGTGTCAACATGCCATGTTCATATCATCCTATGTTATATCTCTTGTTATCTCGGTTTATTTGATGAGTACAGCTAGACTGATCCGTTTATTGTTTATTCTTATAAATAATACTCAGGTCAGACCGCCGAGTCATTTTAGGTACTCCTTTGGGACTCCTCGCAGGATTGATCTTCCTCTTTCAGCTTGCTACTCTGTCTTTGCAGCTTTATGTACTTTTGTACCTATGACATTATCATTTGTTGTGTACATAGTCTTGTATTTAGATCTTGGTGCATGTATCTATTCTTTTGGGATTAGTGGATCTTTGTTGACCACTATTTTGTTGTACACATTCTTGGTTTATTCATATCTATTCCACCTTTGTGATATGATTATTCTGTGTCTGGCTTTGAGATGTACCATATTTATATTATTGTTGTTGTTGTCTATTTTATACTGCTTTCCGGATTGCATATAGTCGTTGTGTAGTTGCCCTATGTGCCGAATGGCCATGTCGAAATTTTAATCGTTATCAGAATTCGATGTGCATTCCTCACATGGAGTAATCATACAATCGGTCGCTCTTCACAAAACTCATTCTCCTTTATGGTCTACGACATTTCTCTGAAATGAACTGGACGATAGTGGGTATAGAGGCGGGGCGTTACAGCGGCGGTGCAAGTTTGGTCGAGACGATGGGTTTTTTATTCGGAATAGTTTAGGAAGATGGTAATTAAGGGGAATGAAGAGTAATTAAATTAATTATTTTTAATTACCCAAGATTGTAATCAAAGTTTAAATTGTCATATCTTGTTCAAACAGTGATGGAATCAGACGATTTCAATTGCGTTGAGATCGTGATTAGAAACACTACAACATGGAGCTGACCAAAAGGATTTTGGAGCTAGTTGATATTTTTGATCAAATTAAACATCCTGTTTAATTTGATTAAAATAATCATTTCATCGATTTCTGAAACCGATCAAAGTGAGAACTACTTCTCCCTCATATTAATTTATAGTTAAAAATATTTTAGGTTGTAGACGGGGCTTAGTAGCTCCTAATACTATTTATTGTATAAACCATGGATGTTTATTTGGATTGAGTGTGCTTGTGAAATTGACTGTACTGTGGTTATAAATATTCATGTGTTGAATAAAACTTGTAATCAATAAAAATATCATTTTTATTGCATAAATGAACTAATAAAAATATTCATGCATTGAATTAAATGTGTAATCATTAAAAATACCATTTTTAATGTGTAATAAAACTATATAAAATAGTCATGTGTGGAAATAAACATTCATTTACAAATCCGACGATTTGTTTATGTACACCCATTTAACTGACAGTGATTGGGACGATAAATTTTACACATCGCTTAACTGAACAAATAAAATTTAGTATTTGATGGTTGAAACCTCATACGGGTATTGGGATGATATTTGATGTACACTAATCCCAATTGTTTAGTTGTATGTCAATCGATTGGTTGACAGACTGTTGTAAGCATTAATTATCTATATTTAATGCTTGCGCAGTTGTGTAATGCACTCTGGATGATGGATGATTGGTTATCATTGTTGTTGTATACATGTATTGTATGAAATCCATATAAATAACATTATATGGTAATTGATTGGGTCTGAATCCAATTAGAAAGAACGGATATTTTAAAATAACGAATATTTTAAAATAATATTCCGTAAAGGCTTAAAATGTGAATTTGATGTTCGATTTTGGATGGACACAAAAATATGAAAATGTGTGAAGCCGTATTGATTAGATATGCGCTATTTTGACGTGAACGATTTTTATATCGATTTATTCATTTTTATAATGAATATTGAAAAGGGAATGATTTCAAAATCAAATATTTTGAAAATATTATCATTTATATATTAATGATATGGAATATTCAATTTTGATTTAAAAATTGAAATGGAAGTGGGAATCGTTTTTAAAACGAATTTATAAAATACGTTTTGAATGGAAATATATTATTATATATATAATGGTTTGAATAGAACGTGCCGCGCTGCGGCTATTCACGAATTTCAACCATTAAATTCGAATAGACATTATGGGAGATCCGACCATCGGATTCTCCAAAAATCGGAACCGTTGGGTTCGTATCGAAAAGAGATTTCCAATGAATATAAGAGATTTACGATATAACGGTTGGATTTGGAGATACGTCCAAATCAAATTTGGAAAAGGTCGCTATGGATGCAGTTCGGTGACCCTTAGTGGAAACCGACTGTACTGACCTTAATAAAATTATTAATAATTTGTGTAAAATCATAACAACTGATTTGGAAAGAATTAGGATGAAAAATTCCATATTTGAAAAGACAAAAATATATTTTTATCAAAATGAACTAGTTATTAACTAGAAAAATAATCCAATGGTTTTAAGTAAATAAATTTCATTTGTGAATGGTTTTGATATAACCGGAAATTTCCAATGTATGAATTGGAATGGATTTGAATAGAAATCATCTATAGAATATTTCGATATTGGATTCCGTGACTATACGGATATTGTGGAGAAATTTGGAAGATAGATATATATCGTTATTCCCCATACGATATGTGTTGGTTTCAGAATTTGATATTGAATATAAGCCAATATAAATTCCATTCAGAGCCTTATATTTAATATTAAATTGGATTTTGGGGTTGTCGTGAATGGTGTCTTCAGTAGCACCGTTCTTAAAGACCGTGGTGAAAAGAATAAACCTTTTAATTAAGATTATTAGAGTTTCCAATTATATTTAATAATTAGAATAAAATGGAAAGTGAATTTGGGTTTATTGTGAACTGTGTTTTAAATGACATTTGTTCTTTAACCCGATTAACGGTGAAATGTGATTTGGAATTTATAAATCTTTTAATTAAGATTAATGGAAATTTACCAAAGTAAAGTTTTCCAATTTAATATAATGAATTGGAATTGAATGGAATTCAATTCAGTAATAATCGAAGTGAGCTTCTGTGGAGGAAGACTGTTACTATGTATGGAATTTAAAAGGCTTTGCCGTTATTCCATTTATATTATTAGTCGGATACAGAAATTGATATCGATTATATATATTGATCTGTTTTCCATGAAGATTCCATAATTAATGGAATGTGATTTTGGGTTTATCGTGAACTGTGTTTTAAATGACATTGGTTCTTTAACTCGGTTAAAGACGGGAATTATTTCTTAAAAATAGAATAATCATTGAATAATGATTTTTGGAAGATTAAAACCAAGTGGGAGTTTTAATGAATCTTTAATTAGATTGAAATGAAGTGGGAGTTTTAATGAATCTTTAATTAGATTGAAATGTGAATGTGATAACTTAAATTATCAAATTTGTGAAATGATTGAGAATGGAGTATCACCAGTTTTGCTCCAAGCGATAGTTAAATCTTTAATTAGATATTAACATGAAATGGTAATTAATTTTACCGATAACACCGTGGTTGTTAGATATGGAGTACTACCAGTTTTGCTCCATGGGATGAATAGGTTGGGATTGGGAAATAAAACAAATGATTGCTTCGGTATGGTGCGCTAATCCCGATGTTTACACCAAAAATGGTTCAAACACCAAGGGTACGAGAATTGTACCTTACAGTATGGTTGGAAAATGAATGGAGCCACACACAACAACAATTGAAAGTAAAAATGCTAAGGCAACAAAATGGAGACGAGGTTTAAGAGTGCCTTGTGTTAGGCCTACATCCACTGTCACTGGAGTCTGTATTATCATGACAATAGCTACAAAGCACATAAACTCTCCTTCTTCATACATCTTCTTACTCTCTTAATATATTATCACTTTTACATACAAATCTCGCTTAGATTCATGAAATTCAATGAAAGAATGGCGGAATATATGGAGGAGAAGGATGGATGAGCATCAGAGGAGGAGGATGTCTTCGATCTTTTGCACTTATAGGATTTTAATGGACGTCGTGGCCAAGTGGATGAAAGATCTTCGAACGGAGATGATGATCATGGTTGTAATGTTTTAGGAATGGTTGAGGAAGGAATTTAGTAGCACTTCGTGGTGGCCAGAAGTCCCCCCTTTCTTGGTGGAAGACGTGACCTATTTGTAGTTGAGCCCTCATGGAGGTTTGAACTGGAATTTATACAGGTCGCTCATCCCATTAATTATTAAAATGTCGATGCCTTGTTGCAGCTAGCTACCGACAACCATTTCTAGCTGTCCAGTATAAGTGACTGGATGACTTTGTGAGAGTGAGCGACTGCTCAGGTTTGAGCAGTTTAGGCGAGCGATTCCAGGCATGCGAGCGGGCTGGTTGGAGCGGACGTGCTTGATTATAGACGAATGGGCGACCAACACCATAATTGGAGGAAAGCGCCTGATTGAAATAGTAATAACAGATTGAGGAGCGAGCGACTAAGGCTGTAATCTGTAAGCAGACATAGAGCATGTGCGTGATCTCTGGTATCTTTGGACTCTCAGCTGACTAGGTGGGAGTGGAATGTGTGAATGAACTCTCTGATATGGGGATGAGCGGAGCGACCCTTCCAGGATGTTCGAGTTTTGCTGTTATTATGTCATGTGCGGTCAACCATGACCTTTTATAGACTGTTTGTGCATATTGGATAACACTTTGCATGACCGAGCCTAATGACGTTCGACCCATAACACTAACGCAAACTTAATAGACCAATTTATGAGTGGTTTTTAATGGATAAACATTTGCCCCTCGAAGTTTGTAATTTTTATTTTGCAAAGATTACTGGCTTCGAAATAACTGAACACAACATAGTTTGGTAGGCTAAATCTGGTTTATCAAGGATTGGTCGCGCAAGACTTAGAATCGTCTTAAGGAAAAATGGCTGAGCTCATTTCTTCTTGTTAGCAAAAAGTCTAAGTCATTCACATTATTTTGATCGTATAAATCACGGGGAGGCAAGCGAGGCAGCTGGACCTTGATGAGCCATGCGCAATTGAGTACTGAGCTGACATGGCGGGAAAGATCTGGATGCATGTCCTTAATAGAAGCTACTTAAGTTTCTAAAACCCTAATTTCTGCTTCGGCTTCATTGCGATTAGATTCTCCCATTTAGAACCCCCGTACTCTTTCAATTTGTGAAGCGTAAGTTTGTCATTCTTGTTTATGCTTATTCTCCCTCTGAATCGATAATGCATGCTTTTTGGTAAAAATAAGCCCTTTTTATGCTTTCTTGAGCTGCTTTCTAAAATCTTCTATGATCATTAGATACGATTTGTGTTGTTGTTGATCTTTCATGATGAGAATATTTCAAATTTTGGAATGGATTCACTTCATTTTGTTCATTTACTTATCTGAGAACTCCGATACACTCCTTCATCTAGTTTGAAACTTCATATATATGATATGCTTGTCGAAATGTTTAAGACAAATTATAATGTTTTAAGACATGTTGTCTTGGTACTGTCACTTCTGGTTTGATTCCTACGGTCGCTCGTGTGTATTTGACGGAAGAACGTTCCTGCTTCGCCCTTGAATCAATTCTGAATAATCCTGATATGCGAGAACAATATGCGACCAGGATTGGAAGAATTGGTCGTTCATAGTTCTTCTCTTGATCACTCTACTTGTCTTGACCTTGACCGACCCTTTAAATCCCTGATTTGCACAATTATTCACTAATTCACTTTACAGGATGGATTCGTCTCCGGAACGACGTCGGGTGGAGAGGTTTTTTGATTTGGATGTTCAGATAGCTGACGTTCAATCGACGGGGCAGCCGTTTGTGGATTCCCCTCTCAGTCCCTCTTATTCAGAACTTCAAACTATTGTGAGTAGGCCACGCTATGTTCCTGGGCCATGCAATCCCAAGCTTGCTAAGTGGCTTAAAGGCTGGAGCTTACAGGGTATATCTTCTAATGTGGACATATCTCCGTCTGACCATCAGACTTTTTCTTGCGATATGATTGATGTGAAGACTCGGATGTTGGCCTGCTTCGAGGCTGCTATGTACCAATTTGGGAAGCAGATGGACCTGCTCAAGGATCATTCCGCAAAACAAATGAGCGGCTGGCACTCCCTAGATTGCGACCTTCAAAAGCTTTATAAGGATAAGCTCGAGCGTATTTCTGCTTTAGAGGACGAGATGGCGAAGCTGATTCAGGCTCTGAGGTCCAGAGATAGTTTGGTTGCCTCTTTTGTTCTAGGAGATGTCGAGTTGGAAGCTTCAAAGTGTGCTGATGAGCCTCCATCCTACTCTGCTCCAGGAAAGAGGAAGGTTGGCAGACCCAGGAAGAACAGAGGTCTGTAGCTTTCCTGCCTTGCTTTTGGTTGTTCCCTTTGCAAACTATGTTCTTAGATCAGTTGTATAAGCAGGTGTCGATCCCCATATTTTACTTTCTGTTGGTCTGCTTTATGACTTGTGCTCATTTTGTTGTTTTGGTGGCATGGTGGATGACTTGTGATGTTGTGATGCTTCTATGTTTTGTTTTGTTGGTGCAAGGTAGTGCTCTAACTTGTTCCACTGTGGTCCACCACCCTGTTTAATAGCATTTTTATTTGTGTCTTTATATTACAATTTTCTATTACGATCGCACATTAGTATCGCATTTAAGATCTGTAGCTTTAGTGCTACCGGCTTGCTTTACGATTTTATAGCGGTTTATTATAGTTTTTGTCGAATTAGAAGCGGTCAGCTTCTTTAAAATTTAATTTGGTTAGTTGAGCTTGTGCCACTTTTCCTTTTGTATTCGCGCATTTATTTATACGTTTACTAACCCGGTGGCACAAGGTCTTTAGACTTGACTGTATACTGTTGTTTGTTAGGATGAACTCAACTCCGCATCTCACTAACTTGGTGACCCAAATTCTTTAGAGACTAGTTTTGAGTGCCCCATGGGAGAGCTTGGATTTCAAATTTCAATCCAATTTTCGTCTTATTTGATCTGGTTATCAAAAAAGACCTAAATTGGACACCCCATTTCGGCTAGGATTTCTGTTACCCCCTTTCCGCTAGGATTTTTGCTTGCGCTGGTCCTTCCAGCATGTTCTGCCGGTCTTTCCGGCACTAGGACTGGTGCTTCTAGCCTAGGTTTTTTATCTTTATGCTTCATCTCGGGAGGTGGACATTAGTTCCTCTTATCGAGTTTTAGTTTGATTCAAAAAATTCATGTCCTGCACCTAACAAGGTTTCTCTTTTGGGACTGGCAAAAAGAAATTTTAAATCCGTGGGACATATTGAGTTGTCTTTGACTTGATGCTTCATCTCTGGAGGTGGACACTAGCTCTCCTCGTCGAGTTTTTGTTCGACTCGAAGAATTTGCATCCTGCACCTGAGAAGGTGCCTCCTTAGTAGGACTCAACAAACCTTTATCTGTGGGACATATTGAGTTGTTTCTGCCCTCGCATAATTTGATACCAATCCTCTTGCTGAATGCTTACAAAGGGTTCTGGTGGTTTTGCGATAAAAGGCGGAATTTTTTGACTCAGTGCCCACTTGTTACTCGTTTGCCTACACAAAGAGATCACTTTTTTGTAGAAGTCTGCAGATATATGATTCATGCATGCAAATGGAGTTTCTTATTCATCCGTTTTTTATTTACATAGCTCAAATGCGAAGTTTTTGTAAATATCTACAACTTTTTCAATAAATTTGAACAATGCATTAAATAAAATAACGACGGATGTGGTCGCTATTTCAAGCTCGAGGAATTTGGACTCCATCTGTGGTGGTCAATTTGAAAGTACTATCTCGAAGTTTTTAGTTTATAATATAAGGTCCTTCCTGATTTGGTCCAAAAACTCCAGTTTCGGTCATTACATTTTTCAACACAAGATCTCCGATCTCGAAAGTCATATGTCTGGCTTTTGAATTAAAATGTCTGGACACTCTCCTCTGATGTGCCGCCATTCTAAGTTTGGCTTCCTTTCTTTTTTCCTCTATTTGGTCGAGGGCCTCAAGTTGTAACCCCTCATTTTCCTTCTGGTTAAAGTGAGTCCTCCTGTGAGTGGGAACTTCCAATTCCACAGGGATCATAGCATCAGAGCCAAAAGCTAAGGAAAAGGGGGTATTCCCAGTCGTAGTTTTATGAGTGGCACGGTATGCCCATAATGCTAGTGGAAGCTCATCTTCCCAACCACCTTTGGATTTCTCTAACCGCTTCTTAATAATTGTTTTAATGATTTTGTTTACTGCTTCCACTTACCCGTTTGCTTGTGGATGGGCGGCTGCTGAAAAGCTTTTATGGATTTTATAATTGGCACAGAAATTTTGGAACTCTTCGCTCTCAAATTGGGTTCTGTTGTCTGTGATTATCTTTTGTGGCACCCAAAACCTGCATATGATATTTTTCAAGACAAAGTTAATAACTTTCTTCGAGGTTATCGTTGCCAATGGTTCTGCTTTAGCCCATTTTGTAAAATAATCAACAGCGACAATGGCATATTTGAAACCAAATTTTGTGGTGGGAAGTGCCCTATAAGATCAATGCCCCAGATAGCGAATGGCCATGGGAAGGCCATGTGGGTTATATCTGTGGATGGCATCCTTGGAATCTAAACGAATCTTTGACATTTATCGCACTTCTTAGTGTAAACTACGGAGTCTTTATTTATATCTGGCCAAAAATAACCGTATCGCATAATTTTCTTAGCCAAGGTCTGACCACCAGTATGACCCCCGCATTCACCTTCATGTAATTCTGTCATGATTGCTTTCGAATCTATTTTTGTATCGCAACGAAGCAAGGGCGTAGAAAATCCTCGTCTGTATAGCCGTCCATCCTGAATGAGGTACATAGGAGCCTTTCGTAGGACTTTCTTTCGCTTCTTAATTTCCGCTGGGAGAGCACCAGTCATAAGGTATTATTTGATTGGTGTCATCCATGAGTCTGGCTCATCGGTTGCTTCCATGATCAAATCCATTTCAATCTGTTCCGTGCTGGGGCGAGAATGGACATCCATTGGAGCTAATCCTATAAGTTGTGCATCATCTGTGCTTTCATATTTCGCCAGTGAATCTGCCTTGGTATTTTGTTTCCTTGGAATATGAGATATGGTATAATGTTCGAAAATTTCCAGTAGTTCCAAGGCCTTAGTTGGATAAGTTGGAAAATTACCCATTTTGGCCTAGAACTCTCCTCTGATTTGAAACACCACTAGCTGGGAATCACTAAATATTTGTATGGTCTATATCTGTAATTCTTTTGCTAGCCTTATCCCTGCAATGAGGGCTTCATATTCAGCTTCGTTATTTGTTGATGGAAATTATAATCTTAGCGCGTAACATATAGATCTTCCTTCAGGAGTTTCCAGGACTACTCCTGCCCCAGAACAGTGATCGTTTTATGCTCCATCAACAAACAATTTCCAGTGGATGTTAGTTTCAGTATCAGGCTCCTCTTTTATCTCTCCTCAGTTAGTAAATTCTGCAATAAAATCAGCAAGTGCTTGTCTGTTGATTGCCTTTCGAGGGTGGTATGTAATGTCATATTGACTAAGCTCAATATTCCATTTTAACAACCTCCCGGAAGTCTCTGGTTGGGACAAAACTTGCCTCAAAGGCTGATCAGTGAGAACCTTAATTGGGTAAGCCTGAAAGTGATGCCGAAGCTTCTTTGAGGCAATAAGTAAACAATAAGCGAGTTTTTTAAGCTTTGGGTAATTCAGTTCTGCCCCAGTTAATCTTTCACTGATGTGTAGACTGGCCTCTGAACTTTCAAGCCCTCCCTTACCAGTGCCGCGCTTAGAGCATGGGTAGACACTGCCAGATACACAAACAAATCCTCTCCGTTGCTAGGCTTTGACAACATTTGAGATGTTGCTATGTGTTGGATTAATTCTTCGAAAGTTTCTGGCATTCAGAAGTCCATTTTATTTCTTTCTTTCCTTTCCTAAGGGCATCGAAGAAGGGAAGACATCTGTCCATTGCCCTGGATATGAAGCGATTTAAGGTTGCAATCTTTCCATTTAAACACTAAAGCTCTTTCTTTGTTCCTGGGGCGCGCATTTCACTTAAGGCTGATATTTTAGCTGGATTGGCCTCTATGCCCCTGGCATTGACCATAAACCCTAGGAACTTGCCTGAACCAACCCTGAAAAAACACTTTAAAGGATTTAGCTTCATGCCATATTGGCGTAGAATATTGAACATTTAGGCCAGATTTTCCAAGTGATCTTCTGCTCTTTTTGATTTTACCAACATATCATCAACATAGACTTCCATTGTCTTACCAATCTGTTTTTTGAACATAGTATTTACTAATCGCTGGTAAGTTGCCCCGGCGTTCTTTAGGCCAAGTGACATCACCTTATAGCAATATAAGCCAAGATTAGTAATGAAACTTGTGTCCTCTTGGTCCGGTCCGTACATCATAATTTGGTTGTAACTTGAAAGACAGCAACTCATGCCCAGCCGTAGAATCGACTAGTTGATCTATTCTGGGAAGAGGGAAACTATCTTTTGGGCAAGCTTTATTAAGATCTGAATAGTCTACGCAGACTCGCCATTTGTCGTTTGCTTTCTTTACAAGCACAGGATTGGAGACCCATTTTGGTTAAGTAGATTCTCTGATGAAGTCGTTTTCCATTAACCTATCGACTTCCTCCTTTAAGGCGCGCAATCTTTCTTGCCCATAGGTCCTCCTTTTCTTCTTGACAGAAGGAACATGCGGATCAATGTTAAGTTTATGGACTGCGATATCTAGAGATATGCCGCACGTGTCAGAATGGTTCCATGCGAAAACATCTAAATTAGCCTTCAAAAAGACAACTAATTGACTTTTTAGTTCAGGGCTCAATTGAGATTCTATATTCAACACACGGTTTGGATCTTTTGGATTAACAACTATGAGAATTGTGATCTCAGCCGGAGCCGCTCTTTCTTCCTCTGCATTAGCTTTCCTGGGGTCAATTTCCTTTCGCGCTCCGCTGTGCTCGCCAGTGCAGAGACCCTTCTTTAGTTGCTATAAAGGAAGTTTGTGAATGCGAAGCGGAGCCTCTTCATCCTTTCCCAGGTCTTTTTTCCTAGCCTCGTGCAACTCTGTCACGTAGCATCCCTTGTAGTGATCTGGTCGCCTTTAATTACACCAATTCCCCTTTCAGTTGGAAACATCATGGTCAAGCACCATGGAGCTAGCGCGATCCTAAAGCCTGCAAGAGTCGGTCTTCCAAGGAATGCATTGTAGGAAGAAAACTCATCTATCAGGACAAAGGTCTGCACCATAGAGACCTTGTGTTCTCCGTCTGCCAGTTCCACGAGCAGGTTTATCATAACGATGGGTTATGTAGGTTGTCCAGTAAACCCGTGGATTTTATTCGGATAGGCCCGCACTTCTGCCATAAAAAGATTCATTTTCTGGAACGTGTTTATGAAGATCACCTTAACGGATGCCCCTGTGTCAACTAGGACTCTTTTCACAACTGTAGGACCAAGACCAATTGTAATCACCATGGCATCGATAGTTGGTGTAACTAATCCATCAGCATCTCTATCTTTGAATACCACGTCATCGGTCGAGGTTCTAGGCATCTTCATTGGAAATTCATTACTTAGGATCATGCATCTTTCTTCTTTTGAGGCTCCCTTCAACTCGTTAGCATACTTTTCCATGTCCGCCCAGCTGCTTCCAGCCGAGCGAGGTCCCCCAAATATCATGTTGATTACTGGTCTCGAATCAACAGATTCTTAAGCTTTCTCGATTGAGTCGGGTTGGTTAATGGTATTATTATGTCTTTGTGCAGCTGGAGCGTTTTGAGGATTCTTCACATACTGTTGGAGTTGATTCTTTCTGATAAGTTCTTCGATTAATCTCTTCAGGTGTCGACACTCATTGATGTTGTGCCCTGGTTGGTTATGAAACTGGCAGAATTTGCCGGAATTTGCTTGTTTCTCAGTAATCTTCTGAGGCTTCATTTGGGGAAAGATGCCTGAATCCTTAGTGGTGGAGTAAATCCTCTCTGGGGTTTCGTTTAAAAGAGTTAATTCTGAAATCTTATAAAGCTGCGTCTTCTTATAAGCTTTGTTGTCCTTCTCATCACTCCCCCTTTTTTGTCCAGAGTCGTTTTTCTGCTTCGTTCGAAACTCGTTGTTTTCTCCTTCTTTGGTGGCGCCGTTTTATATGACCTTCTGAACATTTGGGGCGTCATCTTCCACGCTCATATACTCCTCAGATTTCTTATAGAACTTCTTTAGAGTTTTGGGTTTCTTCATTTTGAGCCATTTCCAAAATTCCCATTTCTTATCAATAACCCCTTTTAGGGCTGCTAACAAATACCAGGGTTCTGGTTCTATGACTTCAGCTACCGCGGCATGGAATCGTGTAAGGAAAGTTCTGTTGGTTTCTCCAGACTTTTGCTCCATCTCGTCGAGGGAAATTACATCTCTTGCTTTGGTAGTTTGTAGGTGGAACTGGTCCTGAAATCTTCTTGCCAAATCAACAAATTGATCAACGCACTTAGGTGGGAGTATGGTGAACCACAGCGAGGCCACACCTTCTAAGCATATGGGAAAGTACATGCACTTTATCTCGTCGGTCGCCCTGGCTCCATTCATGTGTTGATCATATTTGATTAGGAAGATATTCGGGTCCCTAGTTCCACCATAAGTTGCTATTGTTGGAGGTATGAATTTATTGGGAAACTTCGCTTGATGGATCCTTTCTGTAAACGGGTTTTTACTGGGTGAAAATTCCCATTCTTTTTCTTTATCCTCCGGGGTTGTTCTTTCTTTCATTATCTGTTGGATCATATCTGCAATGCGTCTCTCATTATTCGCTCGTTCCACTGGACAGGCATCGAGGTTTTTGTTGGTGCGATCACGGTTCGAGCTCCGATGCCTTTCATTTCTTCTGGGAAGTGTCCTTTTGGTGGGACTTGCGATACTTTGAGTCGCACGTTTCTCTTTGGGCTGTGGGGATTTGACCTTAGATTTCTCAACGCCGGCCTCCCCCTTATCTTCCACTAAGAAGTGGGATCGATTTGGGCCTTAGGCTGAAGAGTCCTCTTTTTCGTCAACATTGTTTACAGCCTGTGGTGGTGGAAGATTGGTTTGAACATTAATCAAGACATCAAGCCTCTCCATCATCATTTTGGTCGTGGCATCCATTTTTTCGTTTAAGCTGGTCACAACCACATTTAATTCATCTCGTGTTACGGATGACCTAGAGGATTCCTCAACTTCTCGATTCAAAGTCTGCGGCATAGCTTCGTCACCGTGAACATTCTCAACGGTCGTGGTAGCTCTAATGGACTTGTTATTTTTCTTTGAACCGGCCATGGCTTTGAAGAAAAGGGCGGTTCAGGATTTTGACGGTAGGTGGTTGGAATTAGAGGAAAGTGTGAATGAAGGAAACGTGAATGGGCCGCACGGTGGACGCATAAATGTTTACACCAAAAATGGTTCAAACACCAAGAGTATGAGAATTGTACCTCATGGTATAGTTAGAAAATGAATGGAGAAGCACTCAACAACAACTGAAAGTAATAATGCGAAGGAAACAAAATGGAGACGAGGTTTTAGAGTGGTTCAGCCTTGTGTTAGGCCTACATCCACTGTAAATGGAGTTTGTATTATCATGACAATAGCTACAAAGCGCATAAACTCTCCTTCTTCATACATCTTCTTACTCTCTCAATATATTATCACTTCTACATACAAATCTCGCTTAGATTCATGAGATTCAATGAAAGAATGGTGGAATCTATGGAGGAGAAGGATGGATGAGCGTCGAAGGAGGAGGATGTCTTTGATCTTTTGCACTTATAGGATTTTCATGGACGCCATGGCCAAGTGGATGAAAGATCTTCGAACGGAGATGATGATCATGGTTGAAATGTTTTAGGAATGGCTGAGGACGGAATTTAGCAGCACTTCGTGGTGGACATAAGTACCCCCTTTCTTAGTGGAAGACATGACCTATTCATAGTTGACCCCTCACGGAGGTTTGAACTGGAATTTATACGAGTCGCTCGTCCCATTAATTACTAAAATGTCGCTTCCTTGTTGTAGCCAGCTGTCAGCAACTGTTTCTAGATGTCCAGTATAAGTGACTGAACGAATTTGTGAGAGTGTGCGACTGCTCAGGTCCAAACAGTTTAGGCGAGCGATTCCAGGCATGCGAGTGGGCTGGTTGGAGCGGACGTGCTTGATTGTAGACAAATGGGTGACCAGCACCATAATTGGAGGAAAGCACCTGGTTGAAATAGTAATGACAGATTGAAGAGTTAGCGACTAGGGCTATAATCTATAAGCAGACATAGAGCGTGTGCGCGATCTCTGGTTTCTTTGGACTCTCAGCTGACTAGTCGGGAGTGAAATGTGTGACCGAACTCTCTGATATGGGGATGAGCAAAGCGACCCTTCCAGGATGTGCGAGTCTTGTTGTTATTGTGTCATGTGTGATCGTCCATGACCTTTCACAGACTATTTGAGCGTATTGGACACACTTTGCACGACCGAGCCTAATGACGCTCGACCCATAACGCTAACACATACTTAATAGACCAATATATGTGTGGTTTTTAAGGTATAAACACCCGACAGTTTGTATAACCTTAATTTGGTTTAAATCGTGAAAAGAATATTTGAATTAAAGAATAATCTGGATTGGAATGAGGCATATGTTGTGTTTTCATAGCACTTGTTTATAAAATACGCAAGTTATTCGGAAAGACCGAGTTTATCCCATTCTGGATAATTGATACAATGATAAGTCGATGATGAAGACGGTGGTTGAAGACCGGAGATCTTCACATCGTTTGGATGATTACTGATGTCTTGATTGGGAGGCATCCCAAGACGAGGTAATAAGTGGTGGTCGTCCAGACGTACTTAGAGATCGACCGGATATGCGAGTGCCTCTCTCCTATATTGGACATATGGAACGAGGAAAAAGGTGCCTCCGATTTCGTTCAAACCCAGAACGGAATTGCAAATGGATGGTATGTCTGACATTGTATTCCTTTATATTGTATTCGTTGATCTGTGATAAATATATATCTGTTTGGTGGCGGAGAATTTATTCTCTCACTTAACACCCTTGTCTAAGACGTATGAGCTTAGAGGTTATATATTGGTAGAAATCAGTGGTATGTTATGGAGTGATAGTGTGGCATGTTGAGTGGCATGTGCTCAAGGCTTTTGTTGAAAAATAGGGTCTTGTGGTTGATGATCAAAGCAAGGCTTTAAACAGCATAGCTATGTGTATATCGTTAACTCGTGAGCCTCACACCCTGGTATGAACCAGAAACGGGAGAGGACCTTAGGTAGGACATGCGTTTCTTTCTAGCTAGGAGTTGTGTCATGGTACGGAGCCCAGAAATTTTACTTATGTGGATGATGGAAAGCGAGGCACCTCAGATATATCGGTCACTACGGGGCCGATGGATGCTATGGTCAACATACTGACCAGATTTACGCCCTATAAGGCGAGGAAACATATTGTTCAGGAATTATAATCCACTAACGTAGGTGTGGACCATCCTTGACGCTCCAAGGGCTCACCCGAGTCTGAGTCCTGAGGCACGGGCTAGAGTGCCTCGAATTCGGTAAGGATGATCCCTTGCCTTGGTTCATGATGGAAATCCAATTTCCAGTACGACATTTGGGTTTTAATTGTAGAACTAGTATGACGACATGATATATGGTACGCATGTCGTCTATGATCGATACATTTATATTTGAAGTTTTTTTTACACTATGCACTTATAATAGTAACAAATGATTTGTTTTAAACGTACCAAGCATTCTTTGGCTATTATAAGGTAAAACTTTATCCTCCGGCTTGCGTTGCATTATGTGATGGGACCTGAGTCTTATAATAGCTTCATTTTATTTATTTAGTATTGCGTTGTTTGTTTTATGCATTGGTATTCTTGGGAGAAAACCCGTTCCGTGTTATACGGCGTGGTCCCTTGATTTACCTAACTTTAAAATTAGATTAATAACTGTTTTAGTTCTCACACCGGTCACATGCTGACCTGGAGTTTATTGTTATAACCTAAACTCTGGGTGCCCCTATTTTCCACATGGGCAACTAGTAGTTTTGGTTTTGTAGTTATTATTTTCACAGGATCCTTGTTAACAGCTAGAGCTATATTTGGAACGCTCTGTATCCGTGTATTTCTTACAGTTGTGTTATGTATTATTTTCCGCTGCATTGTAAGTTTAAATCTCTGATATTTTTCTGATATATATTATTTATTCATACTCTATTATATTCTTGTACTCTGATGTAATTGTTGTAATAGCAATGAAGTGTTCTGTCATTTGCGTTTTGATTTGTCGTGTTCTCAACTCAATCCGGACTTTCCCGTAAGGGCAAGTTTGGGTCGTTTCAAGAAGTACCTTCTCCCTTATCATTCTTAACCTCCTTAACATTCTCATTTGAATATAGAATAATCGCCTTAATAAGGGCTTCAAACGTAGCTCTAAACTAACTTGGGCCTAAAGCATCTCCCTCAATGGAGAATTCAATCCTTTAACAAACCTAATGGCTTATCCATTGGGGTGTCTACTAGTCCTCTTCCAAACTTAGGTAATTCTGTAAACTTTGCCACATACTCTTTTAGTTCCAACTCTCCTTGTTTCAACTGGATAAACTATTCTAGTTGCAAGATTTTCTCCATATAAGTTAAGAACTTTGTCTCAAAATGGGCTCTAAACTTTTCCTCAGTAAATACTATACCAACATTCTCTTGTGAAATTGGGTTCCACCACTCCAGGGACTCTCCCTTCAAATTCCAGGCTGCTACCTTATGCTTAAGTTGATCATCCCATCTTGTAGCTTTGAATATCCTTTCATACTCGTAGATCCATGCTTTAGCTTTAACAAAGTTCTCGGCTCCTGAAAATGACTTGCCTCCTAAACTTACAAAATCTTTGCAAAGGCAAGGGAAGTTGAAGTCCCCTTCAGCGGGCTGAGCTACTGGTTCCTCTGGGTCAGGATTGGTGGTATGGACCTGTTCGATAGTCCTAAGGTACTGTTGGAACCATTCTGGCAAGTAATAAGGCCTTGCCGAGTTCCCCTCCTCGGCTTGATTGTCAAACATTTCTACTGCCTGAAAAAGGAAAAAACCCTTCAGTAGACTTCCTACGATCGTATCATGGCCCAAAAGAAAAAAAGATAAGACTGCCTAGTATAATTGCATATTTTTTTTGGGTACAATACTTATATATATGTAGTTTTGAAAAACTTTTTAAATAACAAATACGTCTTTCATACGTAAATTTCATTGTAATCGGATAACCTATTCTCTGATGCCAAATGGAACAACCTTCCCAGAATGGGCCTAAATTCCGACCCAGAAAAGGCCCATCGGAACTTAGAGCCACCCTGAACGGATCGTTGGTACCTATAAGGAAATGCTAAACATGTATCATAGAGTGGTACAGACGATAATCAAAATCTTGTATAGCCAAAGGGATAAAATATAATAACATAAAAATAGATGTACCATTATTAAAAATTTAGATACAATAATTCTCAAAAGTACAAGGCGCATCAATTATTCATTATCCTAATTACATAACAACAACAATAATAAGGCTACTGCCACTATGACTAAATCTTTGAGAGGCTCCTCCTCTAAACAATCGTCCCTCATTCTCAGTCAACAGTCTCACCTACTAGCTTGTTAAAGCTAAGAGGAGGGAGGTCAGAACATAAAGTTCTGGTGAATGAAATGTACATGAGTTTAGGAATAACTATTCCCTAAATTTGGCAGTATAAACTCTTTATGTTATGCCTATGTAACCAACATACACATAATCAAACGTATAAAGCAGGCATCCTAATAGTCGCCTAAGGCCTATATGTAAATCAAAGGGCGGACGTATTTACAGTCGCTTAGTACCCATAAAATAATTTATGGGCGGACATTCTTTATAGACACTTAATACCCCACGAGGAGGGCTATTCCTATTCACTTAAGGCCATTTTCTAATTTATTAAAGGTGGGCATCCTTACAGTCACTTAAAACCCAATGGCAGCCCCTAACCACGTAAGACCTCATCTCTAACATCAACGTCATAATGTATATACTCTTTTTGTAGGTCGAGAAATAATAACGGCCACTTACTACTAGGTTAGGGTCAGAAACTCATTTTGAGAGAACCCTCTTGGCGGACCTTCTACTTAATATCTACCTATCCATACGGGTGACCTCCTAGCCACTTAATACTTTCCTTAGATGGTGGTTCCTTAGGTCAGTCCTTATTAGTCCCTAGGTAAGAAGTGGACATTACTTAGAGACCTACCCTACTCATGTTCTCGTTTAATAAGACCATTTAATACCTTATAAGAGAAAGGAAGACTCAAAAACAATTTAAATCCTCAAAGGGCGGGTCACATGACTTAGGTCCTGAACCAAGGAGTGAACCTTAGGAACGGGCCTATTCCTAACCACTTAATACCCAAGAGGAGAAATGTGAAGTCCCACCCCGCACAAGCCAACATTTCCAATGAAAGTGCGTTGTGCCAATGCCCGACTAGCACAAGACAATTTCCAAAGAAAGGAAAAGAAAGGAATTTGAACTAACAAGGAACCTTTAGAATATCTCACAACGCATGGAAAAAAATATAATAATAACATACTTAACATAAAACTGGCGAGACAGTGCATAAGCTGAAAACTAAACCATAATCATCATAGCAGCGAAAATTCAAAACACAGCTTATTACAACTCCAACATACTGTCTTTAAAGCAAAGAAAAAGGTGCACTACTAATGCCTAAAGTAGTGACCAGTGACAACACAAGGAGGATATCTATATATATCATACGTGGAAGCCTCCTGCTCGTCTCCGCTATAGCTCTCGTGCATACCACCTAACCTATCTTTATTCTGCCCGTTTAAGAGCACCCAGAGTAATAAGAAAAGACATAAAACTCTGGGTCAAACAAAAGTCTGGTATGAGTGATAAGCAGCAAAACAGAACAATAACTGGTATACATAACCATACCTGAACCTAGACCTGCAACCAAAGAGTTAGCACAACAGGATGTACAATACTCTAAGGTGACACTAACATATGGTGTAAAGATACGGGGGAGGGGTGTGCATGTCAAACAATCAAGCATAGCAACCATCCTCACATCTCTCACTCAGTGCATAAAGCTTACGATATCCACTACTTTGACCACCCAAATCCTTTGCTATGATCACTCTGCCCCATGGAGTCATGATGGCTCCACTGCACTGATCCGTAGCCACTAATCCCTTGTTATGTCCACTCTGCCCCATGAAGTCATGATGACTCCACTGCGCTGGCTCATAGCCATGCTATGATCACTCTGCCCCATGGAGTAATAACTACCCCACTGCACTGATCCGTAGCCGAATATCCGTCTTGGTGGTGAATCAAAGTTATGGATGTCGATAACCCCTTAGCACACGTCCCGCAACAAAGCCCAACTCATGAAGTTAACTCATTGGTTCCCAACTGGATCCTGAGTTCTACTTCCTATTTGGACTAACTTTGCATCTCCGGTTTTGGTCTTCATCCAGATCGGTTCGGTCCTTCTCCTTGTCCTTGGTTCGGTTCGGTCGTGCATGCTCCAGGTCGGTCCGTGATTCATACTCTAGTTCGTGGTCCTAACCTTCTGGATCGGCTCGTGATGCCCTAGTGCTCTTCGGTTCATGACCATGTCGTCCTCACCAGTTTGACTTGTGGCTCGTGATAGCTCCCCCAAAGAATTGGATTGGTTCGGGCTCCTCAGCTCGTGGATGCTCTGGTTCGGGGTCGGTCAATCGAGCAGGTCGGTTCGAGTACTGGAGCGCTTCGTGGGTCCTTGATGCGAGCGGATCGGTGGATCACGAGCAGGTCGGAGCGCTTCGGTTCGAGATAGTGCGCACGAGTCGGTTCGTGATACATGCTCATGGGTGGGGGTGATCCGATCCAGTTCTGCATCATTTCCTGCAACTTTTCCAGCAACTGTTTTACACCATACGACGCCGTTTTCGACCATTCTAACTTTTCAAATCAACCACAAAGCATACCATACAATCATAGCAACATAGAGAATCAATAATAAACACCAAAACAACAACTTAACATGTCAATATGGATCAAACATACCTAAAAACCTATGTTTTCCCCTTAATCCCCCTTAATCACGTTTAATCATACAATTAGCAAAACTTATCCAAATTAGCCCAAATTTTTATTAGAGCCTTAAAATAATATTTTAGAATTTTACAAAATTTTCCAGATTTTTCTGAGCCATAATTTCGTTAATTATCACTAATCACCCCTAATTAGCTGTAATTAGTGAAAAACAATGCAAATCACTCACCTTAGCCACAAATAAAACTTTAGATATGAAACTCTACTATTTTGGGGCACTTTCCTATGCAGCAAAGTAGCTCCAACTCTGATTTGGTGTTGATTTGCCTCAATTTGATGTAGATCTTCTTAATTAGTGATTAGAAGGTGATTTGGGATGATTTTAGAAGGTGGAGGCCATTGCTAGGGTTAGAGAAATGTTTTAGGTGGGCTGAGAAAATGAAAGTAGATTGTTTCCTAACTGATTTCAGCCTCCCCATAACCCTAGTCCCGAAATGAGTTATGGGTCTAGTTGCTAATCACCCAAATTAGGCCCGGTTAAGCTGTTTTTCACCTTCCAAACCATATTTCAGCCATATCTCCCAAATAGTAAGTCCGTTTGATCAATGTGACCACTCTACGTAAAGGTAAACCATCATCTGAATCCAATGGAAGTGGTTTAAGGTCAAAACTCCTTACCAATCAAAAGTTATAGGCGAAACAATATCCGTCAGGGGCAAAACGGTCATTTTAAAAATCGGCAAAAATCGTGAACATGGAAAATAACCCCAATAGTTGTTTCCCAAAGTTACACGACTATACGACCTTATAGAAAAAGAAATAAATATCCTACGATACTCCGGTGCGTAGAATGTGGGTCGTTACAAGAAACGTCTGCCCCTTAATACCTTTTTCTCAAGACAGACCTACTTTATATATATACACTCACACACACACACATATTAGATATCCAATATTAGACCTACGACTTGTAGATATTGGATTTGTCAGGCGGTTCCAGGCAAGCGTCTACTTCAAGTTGGGCCTAACCTTGTATCATAGTGTATTAATTATATTAGCCCATGGAACTTAGACCCCTTACATTAATCGAGCTTACCTATAGATGTTGGATATTTCGGTCGATTGCGGACAGGCTTCTTCTACAAGTAACGGTCAACCTTCTATTTATGTGTCATTGATATATCAAAGTCCATTTACACACACACAAACATACAAATTCGTTTGGGGACATTTCAATTCAAATTCCTAATTTAACTGTATTTGTTACGATCTTAGTACATATAATTATTACGTTGTTTACGCTGTATATATATATTAGCGTGAATTAAGCGAACGCAATTAACGTCCTAGCCACGTTTTGAAAATGCCATTCCCTATTTTCAATTAGAGGTGTACAGGTTATTATTTCCCATATTTCCAGATAAACAAAGTGCCATATACCCAATATATATAATTCTTGTTTTTAACAGATTCACTTTTATGTATGTTTACATAAAAAATCTTAATATTTGAATATATTGTAAACAATATGTTCAAATACTCTATTTAAAAGAAATAGAGATTTAAACCTATTCAGATTTACAATTCCTTCAAATCTTAATCATTTGTACAAAACCGTACATATGAAACTGCACAAAAATAATAAGATGAATCCGACAAAACATAGAGAAATATACAAAACTGATCATGCCTTTCTTTTATTAATTCAATAATCCTAAAAGCACAAACACAAAAATATTGACAATTTCTTAATAACAACATAAACAAAATGGAAGGTTTGAGGGGGTTTAATGTTGTATTCTTTTCGGATGAACTCAAGCCTTCCTAGGCACAATAATCCAAGTCTTAAACTAAAAAATTATAGGAAAATGGCAAACTCGGATGGATTCCACTCATAGTGCTATTAGGTAGAGAAATAACAGGATTGAATAGAATAAGATTTGGATTTGGCTTTCGTGAACAAATGTGCACCAAACTTTCATATATATATATATATATATATATATATATATATATATTGAGCAAAAAAATGTGTGATCTTCCAAAGAGAAGAGAGCACACATATATATAATAAAAATAAAGAGGTACAAGTATCCAAATACAGACCCAAATACAGACCCAAAACGGGAGTCTTAAAAAGGATTGTAAGGGAAAGTAGATAGATGAGTTCCAGCAAAGCCACCACCCATCATACTTCATTATCGAATTCCAGCAAGGCCACCACCCGATAAGAAGTATATCTATTCCCATACATATAACAAAATAAGTGCAAGACAAATGGTGTAATAAGTCACCAAAAATATAGACACTCCTACTCCTCATACACCCATATATCCAAAGCAAGCCAAAAATGATCAATCCAAACAGCAAACCCAAAAGCTCCACAGCTACATCTACAACCTGTAATCTGAAAAACTGACACAAAATTATCAGTAACTTACACATATATATGAGTATATGCCTATATATATACATATTGAGTGGTATATATATATATGCATATATCCATATATACATGTATAAAGAGAAGGACATAAGAAACAAACAAGCATGAGGAAAGTACTAACCCAAATAAAAAGAAATCAGCAACCCAGACGAGGTCTATTACTTCTAAAATAACTATTAATACGAATGAATAAACTCAAGTTAAATCTAACCTTAAGCAAAAAACGCCCAAATTGCAAATCACCAAATAGTTTATAGTGCGAATTAGACATCCAAAACAGACAGAAATTTACTATGTTTATAATTAAATTATCAGTAGGTACAGAAATTGAATGAAAGATTCTCTGATTCCTATCAACCCAAATGAACCAACTTATGAATATTACTAAAGAATCCAATATGTATTTTTGCCTGGAATTATAACGTAATTTATGACAATTCCAATAATCAATACAACTACTAAAGCAATTAAAACAATCAAAAGTAAAAATCCTTATAATCATATTGAAAATAGAAAAGGTTAAATAACAAGAGAAAAATAAATGATCAACATCCTCCTCTCCAGTATTACAAAAACCACACTTTACATCAAAAATAACATTCTTCCTTTTTAAAAGCTCAATCGTATTAAGCTTCTTATGAATGATCAACCACATTAGAAATTTAGCTTTAGGTGTAGAATTAGACTTCCATAGAAATTTAAATGGATATATATATAAGAATCACATATTAGAATTTTATATGAATCTAAACTTCAGAATAAATCTAAATCTAAGTTAGGATAGAATAGAGGAGATAGAAGAGAACCTAACCCTTTTTTTCTTTTTTGGAATCAGAGATGGTAGAAAGACATTATGGAGGCATAGAGAAGAATGGTTATAGGGTTTTGAGTGAGGGTTTAAGGTCCTATTTATAGTTGACATTGTGTATACGGACCTTTAGATTCAATAGATTAAATCTACGTAGTCCATTTTATAAAAATTATAAACAAGTCGCTCTTTAAAACAACCCCCACTGGGCTCCCTTACAGAAGGGCAATCGACCGCTCCTGCAAAAGGGTGGTCGACCCCCTTCTATGGGGGTGGTTGACCTCCCTTCTTGGGTCAAGCCCTAGAGAGGGATTCTTCTATACACTTCTTTTTATTCGTTCATTGATTGATTTATTACCTTAATTTAATTATTCTTGTCCCCCTTTGTGTATAAATATATACATACAAGTTTGAATTCAAAAGGAATATTCTTTTCTTGCTTATCCAAATTAATATATTCCTACTTTTTATATTTATTTGTTTGAAATTCAAACTTTGTACATTAATATATACACACAAATTAATTTATTTATACCTTTTGCATACAGACTTTGTTTTCAGTAAATAAAATATGAAAACAGATCAGAATTGCACCACAACTGCAACTACGATACTTTCATGGCCCAATTCCTAATTGTTCAAAATTCGATTTCTAGCACATTAAATTATTATTATTATTTATTTTATATTAAATTAACTTAAGAATATTTTTATGGGGTGTTATGAATATGCCCGATGATAGAAAATGGTTATATTATATGATGCCAAAATTTTAACTTCACTAAAGCATATCTCTCAACCATGGTAGATTGGTAAAGGCAAGATTGTCTAAGGAAAACTCAAAGGACCTCCTCTGATTGACCATAAGGGAGTTGGGAAAATACGCTTTTTCCTCATTCCAAACCAAAGACGTACTTCCATGTAGGCTCGTATCCATAAGATGATGATTGACATGGACATCCGTAAAAGTTTCGAAAGGATCCATGACAAAAAACGAACTACAGCTGAGCTCATAGGAGGACTCAACTGAAAGGAAAATATTATTTCTCAAAAACCATATATCAATCATACCAATACGATATAATCCCCTTCAACATGGTAACACACGCATGGACTAATCTCCAGGCTAAGGTGGAAACAAATTAGAAATAAATCTTTGTACTCAAATTTTCTAGAGATCCCGTCAGCATATAAAGTTAACAAGTAGGTCTCACATATGAGCAATACAAAAGGAAATACATGGAAACCCCATGATTTCTATAATGTAGAAATGACAAGAAGAGATGGAACTCGATTGGATCAGATTGGGAGGGATGATCGGCTTTAAAAGATAGCCACTTGATACCGGAAATAATAAAAGAGCATTAATGTTGAATTCCTTCAGCACATAGCGTGGACTTCTAGTCTACACAACAGGATAAGATACACGAATTCTAGTCCTTGACTCAAAATTGGCACTGTAATGTAGCAGACGATAAGGATTTCAAACATCTTTTGATTTTACTTCAAATTCTCAAATTACTAAAGATATCAAAAACATATCAAGTTCCAAATAACCATTTACTTCTTATTTATAAAAGATTATAAAGTTATTACAACTTTACTCAACTTTATTTACCACTATTGCTGGATTTTAAATGTTACTTAATTCCATATATGTCCCAGTTATTGCAAAAATTTCACTTTATAGATTAATTACAAAAATTACTATATTTTTACAATTAAAACTTTGTATTCATCCTTAACATCAAGGCACATATTAAAATAAATTTTTCTTAAATTATATTGTCTACTTTCTAAATTTTTAAAACTGAAAATTTAAAATGGGTACTTAAAATTCAATTCTTTTTATGTTGATTGAGTTTCAAATCCCATCCAAATATAAATTAGGAATAAAATCACTGGATGATTATGAAATCATTCTTTAAATCTCACATTTCACTAAACCCTTTATATTAACTTAAATCCGCAAATCAATTTGCTATAAGGAATACAAAATTCAATTTTTATTATTCAAAAATTATATATATTGCTTAATTCGCATGTCAACAGTGCTCATAAATCATTTTAGGATCATATTGACCCGAGGCAACCTTTGTCTCGGCCAAAATTCTTAAACCACGTCTAGGCATGTTAACATAATCAGTAACCATATTTATCACCTTATTTCTGACCATCCTTATTAATAGTATCATTTAATGATTCCATCTTCAGATATTTAGAATCTAATACACTAATTTTAATGTCTTACATATTTGTAAGAAATACACCTTAAATAATCCTCACAGTGTATCTATTAATCTTCGTGCGCAGTTGAAACTACCAACTGGTTTCCAATGTGCATTTTAATTCATTTTCGTTATTTGTATTGGTTATCCATAAAGTTAGACCAATTTAGCTCAACCAAAAAATTATAAGAAATAAAAATCGAACTTTGGCAATCTTATAGAGAAAGTCGAGTGTTTACACTTCACGATAACAAGACGATATAATATGGGAAGGAAATCTCTAGTGTTACAGAAAAATAAAGCTAGAAATTCCCACATTTTCAACAAAGGTTCTGTATCCCTTAAGATGATCATCCTCTCTTGAGGATATCCAATAAAGCAAACCCGGGGGACATGACAGACCCAGATCGAAGGAGATTTACACACGAGAAGGATCCAAGATACATCCATATAATTTCTGCACTTAAGAAAAGCAAAAAGTGTTGAAATTGCTAATGACTTTTGAAGGATATTCGATAAACAATTAATCACTTAAGGCGACTCAAATTATAAGATTTATGGATCTTTGGATGTGACTTCGAATTGGGCAAGTTCACCCTAATTTAAAACTTATAAATAACCCTACTAGGAGATTCTGATGCCAACATGCAAGAGGAAAATAACCATATAGAAAATTAGAATATGATATGTATTATCAACATCTCATGAATCTCAAAACTAAACAAGGATGCTCGATAACCCTAATCAGTGTCACACTGCACTAGAACAAAAATGGTTTTTTTGAAAATTGGTACACTTTTATTAACTTATAGAATAACGGTACAAATCCAAAGTAAACTAAAACATATATGCAAAAAAAGATACATAAGCCAAAATACAAACATGAAATAGAAATTAAATTAATGGACCCATAATGAGGTCAACTTCTAAGCCTGGGAGGCGCCCTGTACATGTCTGTTGCAGTTTACTGCCAAAAAGTTGACAACGATCCCATTTTCCACTCATGTGCAAAACTGCCCAAAATACATGTGATAAGATTCCTCTAGTAAAATCACGTACTCAACTAGTGTGCTTTATCCGAGAACCCACATTCTTAACTGATGCAAACATGTTCAATAATTGTTTCTACACGTTTTCATCACCCTCGTTATTATCAAATGCTAGATTTGTTTTACCATTAGAAACCGCGGTTTAGATCCAAGAAAACATCTATGAACATTTGTCTATCCTACTACTAAAATCCATTAAATTGGGTACACATGCTTTTGATCAGCAGTTTTGGAATTCCCATAGACGGTTGCTTTGATTCTAGTATAAACCATGACCGTCTATTTACTATCATTGTTGCAAATTTTATCGGGACCAAATGGAAAAATTACCATCCAATTTCCCCTTGTACCAGATGTAAAAACTTATGAAATAAATACGAAATCTCAAAATATGGGAAATACCGAAAATTTAACTGTAAACTTCATTAATAATTGTCATCGCTTGAACCAGTTAGGGTTATCATACCAGTAGAAACCCATCACAAATCCAAAAAGTTAGCTTCTTTAATAGTTGATGGTTCGATTAACTTACAATTTTCAGGAAAAAAACACATAAGTAACAATTCAGCAATAAACTTAACGAATAAAACCAATTTTCTGTTAGAATCAGCAACCTCAATAATTGATATTTGAAGTTATATTCAACATACTATAAACATCTAATCCTCATTATTCGAGCAGATCCCATAATGTAGTTTTATAAGATTCCTAGAGTTTTATAATAAAATTGAAGCATATATATTTATTTAGCAATTAGGGATTTACGCTTCAAAAAATTTGTTACTACCGAAATTCAACTCAGGAAAAGGCCATCGGTGAAGGGGTACCGGACCGTCACTTGCATAAGGAAACAATTCATAAGCATAAACAACTGACACCATTTGCAACGGAGGAAGCTTAGATCCAAGAGAAAGAAAAAATAATGGAAGGATTGCTCCGGCACGAAAGATAACTAGCATAAGCTTATTTCTAGAGACAAGTCACCTAAAATCAGTAGCAAATGAAGAGGAACAAAGACCTATAACCTAATACCAAAAAGGTGAAAGGGTCATCGCATTAACTCGCTTAATGCCGATACAGAAAAAGATGAAATATAAGGAAACTTACCGGAAGCCAGCTACCAGCACCCAAGCTCGATAATCACCGAAAGGAAACTTCAGTAATCAACAAGCAAGACACCGGAAGCACCCCTCTGGAAGACTGAAGCCCACTTCAGGAATATGTCGAAAGGAAAGTCAAAGTTTTTAAAGAAACATGCTATCCATACTAATCCTCTTAGTGTCGATACCGAAAGGTGTGGCGGTTCCCGAAACAACAGACCTAAGGCACTAAGGCAAGCTTCATAAAGAATTAATAGCAAATCCGAAAGCTCATAATCGAAAACTCATAGCCGGAAGCCAAAGTTATCCATACTAATAGGCTTGGTATCGATACAAAGGAAATATAAATAACATCAAAGAGAAGCTCCAAAGACCGAGACAGTTCTCCTAAGAGCCAAGACTGGCACCCTAAAAGCAATAAACAAGGCCAAAAGTGTGACCGAGAACCAAGGCAACCGGAACTGGAAGGAAAAGCGGCCGACAGAGGCTTTTGCTGGCCCAATGACAAAAGGGGTTCCAATTTGTCTATAAATAAGACCCTAGGGATCTCAATTTCGAGGCCAAATTCTCATTTCTTAATCTTGTACTCTTTTCTTCTAGAGTAAACCATAATTTCTTAATCAATTTGAGGATTTCCTTTGTAGACCCTTATGTAATCCAAATCAATGAGAAATAACGAGTGGATCAACACTTAGCATATTTCCTATATATTTTCTTAGTTGTTTCCTTTACAAAGTATTTTATGCTTTCTACATGGCATTGGTTTCTTATACAAGATTAAATCTTTCCTCGAGATCTTTACAAAACCTCTTCCTACAATCCATTTAGCTTTTTATCTCGTGTTGTGCTTAGGGAACCCTTACCCTAAGATAATTGTTGGTTCTTAAGTCGCGTAAGCATGATGCTCACCCCTTTGAGGGAAGAGTAGCTATTATTTCGAGCTTTACACCTTGATATCTTGTAAATGGTGAACTAACTCAAGCTTAGGGAACAAAATAACCCCATTTCCCCCTTACTCCACCTCCATAAACCTATCTCCGGTGTTGATGAAAAATATCGTTAACATTTTGGTGCTAGATGGAAGGCTTGAACCTCTGACCTTGTGGTTAACCTTACTTCATATCTAACTGTGTTGTTCCGTTGGTCGGATCGGACTAAGCTTTGAAGAATCAGAAACAATAAATTGAAGGTCTCTACGAGTAACTTATGAGTTTCCCATGGTTACATCAAGTATTAATTAGCCACGGACTATCGAAAGGGTTAAGTTGGAAACCTTACATATCCAAGATAAGGGAAAATATGTAGAGCCTTATGATCTTGCTCATTGGAGCATTAACCCTTTCCATTTAGGACCAACCCCAATCTTTGCCCTAAGAAATTCTATGACAAAGGAATGTAACTCATTTCTTCACATCAAGGAAGCCATCCAAGCACAGGCTAAGGGAACGATATTTGGGCAAAGGATTGAGAAAGGTTTTGATTACCTTGCCATGAAATGGTTTAAGAAGGTTACACCTTTGTCTTAGGACACAGCTAAAAGAAAGTTGGAGAACAAAGAAAAGACAATGGAATCGAGTAGTAAAAAAGCTAAGTTCCAACATCGAAAGAAAGCCTTCGAGTCAAGATTACCAAAAGGGTGTAAGCTTACTACATCGATTGAGGGTATCTACTTCCTGACTAAGCACGAGTTTAACTTTTGGCCATCATTAAAGAAGAAACCCAAGAACAAAGCCAAGTCAGGAGGACCTTATTGCTACTACCATATGATGAATAGGCATGAAACTAATCACTGTAGAGTACTAGAAGGTATGATCATCAACTTCTTGAGCCAAGGAAAACTGCATAGATATGTGAAGAAAAAATAGTCAACTATAGCAAATAATTCTTCGAGAAAAAGGATTACTTACATAACTAAGGGTATGGGAACCCTCTCAAAACTTGAAATAACCCAAGAAGGGCCGAACCATAAATGGATAAAAACCTTTGTCACTGCCAAGTTGGCCAGGGCAAGGAACCCCTTGGAGGAGGGGTGATGTGTAAGCGTTTCTCTGCGCCCAAATCAGAAAGGGCCAGGTTAAAGCATAAAAAGCGTAAGCCTCCGATCCATGCCAGAAATAGTCCAGACAAAGCATCTAATTAGCACGCCCTACCTCTGCTCTTAGAAGAGTACACCTTGCCTCTGCTATGAACTAAGCACGTCCTACCTCTGCTCATAGAAGAGCACGTCCTACCTCTGCTTATGTTTTGCGTTACTAGCAGAAGGGAACGTAAACACTTATCATCACCTACGATGGCTGGGATATAGCACCACTTGGAGGGGGTGGAGTGTAAGCCTCTATCACCGCCTACGATGGCCAGGATAGAGCGTCAAAAGAGTAAGCCTTAATTCCACGTCTACGATGGCCAGGTTTAAGCATCTAAGCCCTTATCATTGCCTACGATGGCCGGGGTAAGGCACCTCCTCGAGGTAGGTCGGGTAAGTGTTTGGGCCCTGCTTGTGGATAAGGTAGCAAAGCGCACTGGATGTACAGGCCCAGAGAGTGCCATTAAAGTAGGTATATCCTCTGCTTTGACAATCAAAAGCCCACGGAGTGGCTCAAGAAGCACATACATCCTCTGCTTCCTAAATTAAACCTGAAGGGGGTAACAAAATTGATTACCAGAAATGGATTTCCGGTCTTCTACTAAATACTCAAATTTGGGTTGGTTCGGGAATCTACTAATTACTAGAAGTAGGTTTCTGGTCTTCTACTAAATGCCTGAATTTGTCTTGGTTCGGGAATTCTACTAATTGCCAAAAGTGGGTTTCTGGTCTCTTTATTAAATAACCCAAATCTGGTTTGGTTCTGGACTACTATTATTACTAGGGGAGAGTTCCCAGACTTCTTTCAAATACTCTTACCCTGAATATGGATTAAAGCTCCTAACTATTGCAGAAGGAACGATATGGTCATCTCTTATTAATACCATAATATGGGTTACGAAGACTTCAATTCTTTCTCCTGGAAAAGGGCTTGCAAAACAAGACTTAGAGAGAAATCCAAAGTCTACCATTTAAAAAGCCTTCAAGCGGAGATAGTAATTTTCCATCTTACTCGGGGAGATTTCTTAAACCTATTATGTACAAATCACTATTGTTTCTATTCAATACAACCAAAAATCACATGCCAAGTGATACACGCACAATTTACAATTTTTTTTTTTACAAAGACTACATCATTGACTGTCCACACATGAATACATATACATTACAATTATAAACACAACCAAGTATCTTGTTCCCCTTCATCCTCGGGTAAAGAAGGATTAATATCATAACGAATCGTGATGCTTAAAAGCTCGTTAATTTTATGCACCTTTCTGCTGACTTCCCTAAGAGTGTTAGAGGGTTTTACTTGAAGTTTCAAAGCTCTGTCATAAGCTCAACACATATCCCTTAGAGATTTATTGTCTTTCTCTAACTCAAAGACGTTCATATGTAGATCATGCCTTTCCTCTTGCAAATGCCAGATTGATCGACATACCGGTGAATACGACTGGATGTTTCCTCAATTAATTTGGTGTCATAAACACTTTTCATCTCAATTATCTCCCTTTTACACCACTCAGAAATGATGGATTCCTCTAACCCCTGAGGGGTTTCTTTAAGTAAAAATGCTTTTGAGAAGTTGAAGCCTTCGGGCCAGTCGTAATGCCGGCAGGTTGAGACACCGTTATAATAGGAATGTTCTTGAAGGAGTGTTCCTATGTCTCACACTTTACATTAACATTGTCTAGCTCAATCTCCAAGTTAGTTATACATTGGTGTAAGCCTCTTAATTCATCTTCAAAATCAATAGATGGTTTGGCCTTTACTGTTTCTTCAATCCAAGAATAACTTTATCCTTTCCCTCTAATTGGATTTTTAAGGCATCAATTCTCTCATTCAAGTAATTAATAGTTAAATCTTGAAATAAGATCGTTCTCTCCTAGGGTACGGAAGGTCCCTCGTTTAAAACATCACTTTTCCCCAAAGCCCTTTGTTTTCCATCCCAAATCGAGAAGGGTTCATGTTGACCTACCTATTCGCAAAATAAAAAGTGATTATGCATAGGCCTTCTTACCTAAAAAAATGGTACTATTCTTCCTAAAAGAAAAACTTTGCACAAGCCTTATTCAAAACCATCTTTTAATCATGTTAACAATAACATAAGAGGAACTACAATGACTTTAAGATTGTTTATCAGAAGATAATACATTTATTGTTTACATATCAACTTAACATGATCAATCTTAAATCTTTTTAAGATCATCTCACGGTCTTCACCCGAAAAGTTAAAGAGGAGTTGATTGAATTTCATATAAATATTCTTAAGATCTTTTAGAAAACATTTTCTCCTGAGAACATGAGATGATGTTGTTGAGAACTCCTTTTTTAATCAAGAAGTCAAATGTAATACATCTTCATTGTAAGAAAGGTTCTGTCATAATGTGAATAGACAAATCAACAACCATAAATAAGGAGTGGAATTACTAACATATTTCCACATTCATAACATCAAATTTATAGATACTCCTCATGTTCATACAAGACCAACCTCTTAAACAATTCAGTGATAAATCTATCCTTGTTATACTTAAGGTTTTCTAGGTGAAGGTCCCTAGGAATTGAATGAACCCTCTCGAGGTTCTTACAAGCCCCAGGATGTGGGTCAGTTCCAAACTCATTTAAATAAAGCCTATGGAGGCAATGTATTAAACCCCCACTGCAATCCCCTAGAAAAGAAAAACCAACTATAGTGTACCGTTTATAAACTTCATACAAGAAGTTACCTAAAATATATCTATCCCCAATCAACATCCAAAATAAGGCCATCAACTCCTTGTTTTCCCCCCGAATGGCTTCCCTATGCCTATGGGCTTTCTTTAGTCTGGGTGCAGCTTCGTGCTCCTTGTAAAACATAAGTTCATATGTGCTCTTCTCTAGATCATGATATTTTCGAGATAAGGCATTATATTCTTTTAACAACCTTTCTTGCTCTATATAGGATCAATTTATTTCCCTGTATTTTTTATCTAATTCTGCTCTAAGTCATAAGACGATATTTCTTTAGGTCTATGCAATGTAATGACAGGAAACTAGTTACCACCATATATTCAAGAAAGGAAAAAGCATTTCAAAAGTAAAAGTTATACCATAGAAAGAGTAACCTCAGGAGGCTGTTCTCTTCCTAAAGACTTAGAAGTACTACCTTCCTTAGGTGGAGGAGCATCAGAGTCTCGAGTAGCATGAGCACCTACAACATCAGGACTGGTTCTAGCGGAATCATGTGAAACCCTAGCAGCTGCAAAAGGATCACTCCCTTCCTTATCATGCTCATCTCGACGGTCTTTGCCATTAGGACCATCACTATTATCACCTCCATCATCATTAACAAAAGTTGAATCTTCCTCTTCATCACCAGAGTCATCATAAAGGTCCTCAATGTATAGGAAATCCTCAGACTTGAGCTTGTCCTTCTTTGGTATCTCAACTCTTTGCGTAGCCAAATTGATCCTTTCCATGACCCTATCCCAAATGGAAGGAGGAACAGAGGTAAATTGCAACTCGAGAAGACTTTGAAAGTTATCAAAAAAGGGATGAAATAAAGAATCCTCGTAGTATTCGGTTTTAATCCGGGGAAGATGATCTTGTAAGAACTCAAATATCTTGTTCTTGGCCTCATAAATTATCTGTGCCACATGAGAAAGATTGTTACCCCTCTTCTTAAGCTCATCGTTGTGGTCAACCACCAATTCTACCAGCTGGTGCTCAAAGGCTGAAACCTAGCCAGATGAAAGACTCTTCGCTTGCCTCCCCTCTTCAAGAGTTACTTCAGCCTTCTCAAAAGAAGCCTTCAACCTCTCACACTCGTCACTTAAAGTTGTGTTTGCTTCCCGAAGCCGAGTAAAATCGGAGGAAGGTGAAGAGGGTGTCGAGCTAGACAAGAGCTATCTCTTAGTTACCTAAGAAAAGAGTAAAACCCTATCAAGCTTCATATTGGATTAAAGAAACTTTAAAAAAGAAAAATGTATACCAAAAATTGCCATTCGACCAGATACTAGTCAAAGCCTTCCCAGTCCAATGAAGAAAAAGGTAACAAAGCATTGGTAATATCGGGGGGAGAAAGAACAAGCATCACAAGTTCGCCAAAGTCCAAGGTTGGCATAGGAATGGGAGCTAACATGTTGTGAAGAGGAAGGTTGGGTTGTATCATGTTTATACTTATCTAGGATACTTAGAGAAATTGGTGGTGAGACATGACTCTCATGCCCATAACCAGAAGTGCACTCATAGGAAACATCAATGTCAATAATGAGATTACTCGTAGGAGTCGTAAAGCCATAAGCCACTTATCCGGAAGTAGCAACTACAACATTCTATAGGAGAGAAGTAGATACATCATGCTTCAACCTTTAGGACGGTGGCTCGATCGATGACTCAGCCAACCTCTTTAAGGCAGCAACATCAAGATGGTTTAAGGCATCTATTAGAGAAATGTCTCCAGAAACCAAGGTTCCTGATCAAACATAATTACAAGAAAAGCATGGATAAGATTAGAAAGCCTACAAACTGAAGTGGCCCTGAGAAAACATTCTTAATTAAAGTACCCAGAAACAAAGGGGACGTAGCATTGAATGAGCTTGAGCCCAAGGTCAAATGTTTAGGCACCAGAGAAATGAATAGATGGTTGCCCTAGAATCTTTTGCTTAGTGGGGAGATGGTTATATTGACGCAATTTGTCCGAGGTCAGCAAAACTGATCGACTCCTCGGTTCTTCGAACATCTTGGAAATTACTTCAAAAGTGTGGGACTCACTCTCCATTAAAGCAACCTCCCTGGACGCAGGGCTAGAAAGAAAATGAAGTCAAACAGAGCATAGAAAAAGTATGATTACTCATAACAACAAGAAAACTCACCAATATCAGCAAAATTTCCTGAAATGCCAGCAGGACACCTGATGAAAGAGTATTGGTTCTCCCAAGGCTTGATCTTGTTAATACTATCGCTAATAATTTTCTTCAAATGTCGAATAAGGTTGGTGGGTAAGGGAAGCCTGACCTGATTCGAGTGCCAAGACTTCAAGGCAAAAGAGTAAGGTGTAGGTATTCGACGAAAGTTGGATAGGGCAACTCTCAAATCCCTTAACATCGAGAAATAAAGGTTACAAAAGGGAAGAAGCCTCCATGCCAATTGGGGATAGCAGAATATGCAAAATATCCTTCGTGGGGGTTTTTGATATTATCCTGAATGATGGCAAGAATGGCATCAATGTTAGACATCCTAAAGCTGTTAAGGATGGTGTTTACTTCGCCCTGAAAAAGAATGAGAGACTCTTTCAAAGTAAATGGCTTCTTCTTCCGAAAGGTGCTAGGATCACCAAACTTTGATTGGCTAGAGCTCTTTTTTTCTTCAGAAATAGTGCTACTAGGTGATATAATTTCATAACACATGCATTAGCACCACATCCTTTTACACAAAATGAGTAAACAACATGAAAACCTACTAATGCTAGAAATTTAAGCTACCACGTGTCAAGTTAGTTATAAATATTAATCTTGGCTATGTTTATGCATGGTTTACATTCACTTAGAAACAATTAAGATTTTGGTGATGATAAAGTTAGTCGCCCCAGCACCAAAGTTAAAAGAGTGAAAGAAAGGTGCCGGAAAGATCAAACTCTTGAAAGAAACTAGTAACGGTTAAACCAGAACCAAATAATCCCATGTCATCACCAAAAGCTTGATTGGCCTTCAGATCGGGTACAGGTGAAGTCAAAGCCGAAATGTTATGGCAATGAAATTCTTAAATTTTACTGACACCAAAACAAAAAAGGAACCAACCTTTCGGCGGTACTTTTAGGTGATCCACTTTTGTCGGGGTAATCCGACACCTATATACTAAATACATACAGAAATTGGTGTCGGCAAAATCAGAATAAGCGAGTAGATAACAACAATGATGTGTTCACCGATAGCAGAAGCATAGAATTTTATTTTATAACTGAGAATAACCTTCTTTATGTATATTTTGCATTTCGAACCCCTAGGAAATTACATTAGGGGGACAGGACATTTATTTGGTTTTCCATTATTCCTTATCTAAATTACCTATGTTGACTAACTCGCACTAAACATGTAAAAATCCCGATCGATCTCCTAATCAGTTTAAATGCATAGCCTAGATTTCTGCTTATATTCGAAATAAAGAAACTTAAAGAGGATGGAATTTAAGATTCTGAAAAAGATCAAGTAATTCTTGGAGAACAATAATATGGTTTAAGCAATTAATTTACAGGTAAAAGGGTAAAGGAGAAGAAGAGGTAACATTTATGTCAAATCATCATGTGAATCCAAACCGTACAGACATGAACCAATCAACGGATCTGATTGAAGGATACCAAGAGACATGGAGTCAAAACACTAAAAGAAAGTCAAAGTTTGACTTGAAAAGTCGAAATTACTCCTTCACAAGGTGGGGAGGGAATTATTACTACGTAAATTCAACTCAGGAAAAGGCCATCGGAGAAGGGGTACCGGACCATTGCTTGCATAAGGAAACAATCCGAAAGCATAAACAACCGACACCATATACAAAGGAGGAAGCTTAGATCCAAGGGAAAGAAAAAATACAGAAAGGATAGCTCTGGCACGGAAGATAACTAGCATAAACTCATTCCTGGAGACGAGTCACCTAAACTGGAAGCAAATGAAGAGGAACAAAGACCCATAACATGATACCAAAGAAGGAACAAGGGTTATCGGCATTAACTTGCTTAATACCAAGATAAGGAATCTTACCGGATGTCAGCTACCGGGACCCAAGCTCGATAATAATTCGAAAGGAAACTTCAATAACCAACAAGCAAGACACCGGAAGCACCCCTCCAGAAGACTGAATCCCACTTCAGGAATATGCCAAAAGGCAAGTCCAAGCTTCGAAGGAGACAAGCTATCCACACTAATCTGCTTAGTGTCGATACTGAAAGGTGTGGTAGTTCCCGAAACAACACACTTGAAGCGCTAAAGCAAGCTTCATGAAGAATTCATAGCAAATCCGAAAGGTCATAATCAGAAGCTCATAACTTGAAGTCAAAGCTATCCATACCAATATGCCTGGTATCGATTAAAAGGAGATAGAAATAACATCAGAGAGAAGCTCCGAAGACCAAGACCATTCTCCCGAGAGCCAAGACTGGCACCTTAAAAGCAATAAGCAAGGCCAAAAAAGCGGCCGAGAACCAAGGTAACCAGAACCGAAAGGGAAAGCGGCCGACAGAGGGTTCTGTTAGCCCAATGACAAAAGGGGTCGTAATTTTTCTATAAACAAGACCCTAGGGCTCTCATTTTCGAGGCCGATTTCTCATTTCTCAATCTTGTGCTCTTTTCGTCTAGAGTAAACCCTAATTTCTAAATCAATTTGGGGATTTCCTTTGTACAACCTTATGTAATCCAAATCAATTATCAATAAAAAGTGGATTAACACTTAACATGTTTTCTTAGTTGTTTCCTTTACAAAGTACTTTATGTTTTCTACATGACAATGGTTTCTCATACAAGATTAAACCTTTCCTCGATATCTTTACGAAACCTCTTCCTACAAGCCATTTAGCTTTCTATCTCGTGTTGTGCTTAGGTAACCCTTATCCCAAGATAACTGTTGGTTCTTAAGTCGCGTAAGCGTGATGCTTACCCTTTTGAGGAAAGAGTAACCAATCTTTCGGGCTTTAGACCTAGATATCTAGGAAACAATGAACTAACTCAAGTTTGTAGGAACTAAATGACCCTATTTTTTCCTTAGGTCCACCTCTGTTGACCTGTCTCTGGTGTTGATGAAAAATATCGTTAACAAAGTTTAAGGTAATATATCCCCATCATCAACAATAAACCTCCCATCAATCACGATTCCAAAGGGTGCATCATCACATGTTATCCCAATACGGTGAGAGCAACGAATCCATACTAAAAAGAACTCAAATAAAGAATTTACAAGACACACGAAATTCTCAAAACAGAAATACTTTCAAGCTGCGAAGGTCAGCCAGGAGGATTCCCCACAACAATGTCTTTAGAATTATCCTTCCTTTGCAACCTGGTGAACGAGAATATCTTGTGCCTCTCTTTCATGCAGTAGCGACACATAAGAGGTTTGAGGTAACCACAAGCAAGGTGACAAACAGAGCTGCAATTACATCATGCCCTTTGCCCAAGGTATGCTAAATTACAAGGACTATGGTCAATGTGATTTCCCTTATTATTAAACAGCGATGATCTGAATCTATGGGGAGAGAGCCTTTTGTTTCTAGAATTATTTTGAGCTGCCAACTCATCCTCGGGCTCTTTGCCTCTCCCGACGGTTTCATAATGGAGAGTCACGCCAACTGGCTCCCCATCAGGAATTTTGAGCTGGAGAGTCAATTCCTTCTTATGTGAAGGAGATAATCGAGTAGCAGCTGGACACTGAATACTGCGAATCATCTCCGTAAACTGTTCAGTGAACATGTGGACTCTATCTGGAGGCAAATCACTAATATTCCTATGACTGAAGTTGCCAACATTTTCTTTCTCATTCATATGCTGGAAAGTTAAAATAAGATAGGATTATCCATAGTACAAGATATATCTATTGAATTCAATAAGAAGGGAATACTACAGACGACATTCCTAGAAGTATTTCCTCAAAAGACACACCGAAAGATAAGGACTCTGGTAAAAATAACTTGAGACGGGGATGACATATTTTCCGTATCATACCGCGATGTAATGTATTTTTTAAACCGTTCTATGTTTCTTCATGTATTTTTTTAACCGCAACTCTGATACCACGCTGTAGTGCCCAACCCCGAGAGCAATCCTAATAAAGAGAATTACTGAGTAATACTGTCTATTCGAGCATAGAGTATGGCTGGTTGGGAGAGACCACTCATGGTCTTGTTTAAACAAGTCACAAGTACATCGATAATGTGCTCTCCTTTCTTCTTCTTTTTTCCATCTGGTTTGACATACTAATACTTATGTAATAAAATACTATGATGGCTACAGGATCAGTTCTAGAAAAGACCTATACTACATAATCTATTATAGTTCACAAAACAATATCACAACCACAGGTTCACACATATACAATAGTACAAAATAAAATACATAGGTCCATCTCCAAAAGAATAAATACAACAAACAGTGTCTAGCACGAACATAAGTATAAACTGAACTCACTTAAAATGAACAAAAGAGAAGAAGTCCATCCCTAAGTATAGCTAAGAAGTGAAGTGATAGCTTCAAGTATTACCTGCAAGATCTCGGTCTGACTCAAGCATTAACACACACATGTCAGTCTAGTTTAACAGTGAGAATAAATATATAAAGATAGCATGAGGTCACAAATGGATAACTCTTCATCAAGAAGAGTAAGGAAGGTAAACTTAAAGAGTGAACAAAGTAGTCGGTTGAAATCTAACATCAATGAGAAGGTTCCATTTAGGGTATGTATTCAGATATAAGCTAAGTATACAGTATCATCATCAATAAACAATAAAGCTTAATACATCAATTTCGTTGAAAGACAATATATAAAACTCAAATAAGTTTAAATGGTTCTAGTGTGAACTTAAACAAAAAACACCAAAAATCATCAATGTGTATGGATAAAGATCCAATATCAATCACCGCCAAAATATGGTCAAGAGATCGATATCACCAATACAACATATTAGATCCAGTCAATATAATATTTAAGTAAAGACCTACCATCAACAAATCATCAATGTATGACTCTGAGGCCAGCATTATCAAAGCAACAATTCATCAAATAATAATTTTGATCAAAAATATTATGATATTTCATGTGAAAATAAGATTTCCCCTAGCATTAAAGCAACATATGTTGAGAGACGCTTTAGCCCGCCACATCAGAAATTAAGAGATTCAAATTCCCGCTATCGAAGCCCAATAGCTCGATAATTTGAATAAGTGACCCAATAGCCCTTATTCTGGCTCATCAGCCTTCACCAGACACCAAACACTGAACAAACTTTGTACGTATATCTATATACGTATGGGACCCAACAGCCCCAGGTACTGCACAACAAAAAGCATCATTATGTATCAAGCACCGAACTCGCCCGGCCTCCGAGGAGACAGGGAACGTGGATTGTGTTGAAAACATGACACATCAGAACACAAACATGAGAACATTTCATTGCTATTACAACAATTTCATCAGAGTACAAGAATATGTCAGAGTACGAATAAATATATACAGCGGAAAAATATCAAAGATTAATACACAAATTTAAAACGTATAAATACAATGCTCAGCAGAAATACATCAACTAACACAACTGAAGGGAATACACGGATACAAAGCTTTCTGAATATAGCTCCAGTTGTAATCCAGGATCCTGTGAAAAGAAATATCTGCAAATCCAAAACTATAGCTGCCCGTATGGAAAATATGGGCACCTAGAGTTTAGGTAGAAACAATAACTCCGAGTCAGTCATGGGACTGGTGTGAGAACTAAAACAGTTATTAAATCTTTACTTTAAAGTTGGGTATGTGACACCCCACGTCAGTTAATGTCACTCACTAAGGGAATGCATTAAGTTTCGTGAAGCGTTATAGGTAAACAAACACAAAATAATTACAAGACCGATATAAATAAGATAGCAGCGGAAATTTAAATTTTTATTTAAAACATAAATCATAATATCGTGGTTCACAATACCATAAGTCACAAAAACCATTACAATAAAATAACTTCTGTCTTGCACCATCAGAGTACATAAGTATATAAAAAGCGTAATTCCCCAATCAAAAGAGTAAGCCATAGTAGAGACAAGAACTTGAGTCATACTTCAGAAGTAGCTCCTAGCATGATGATATCTGAGTCCTGACTAATCCTGAGTGTTGCCTCCCTGAGAACCTAGGGGGAACGGAAGAAAGAAGGAGAAACAAAAGGGTCAGACATAAAGTTTGGCGAGTCTAGTCACTTTTAGCCAGTAAATAAATAAAAGTGACATGATAGGCATATAAAGTGGATAAGAGAGATCACAACATAAATGGCAGGTGTGACAAGGTAAACAGGGTAAGGTGTATACACTTGTCTAATGATTACTCTGCACTATTACTAGAATAACTAAAATGAGATGGTCCTTTCCACTATAAGTTGGTAGACTTATGGCATACGTCCGAGTGTACCCTAATCACTACCCTAATCGATCGGCTCCCTACTCCGTAGATATCATGTGCTGGCCCACAGTAGGAGGTATCACTTCCTAAAGTGGCAACCCTTCATTTCCCAAGATGTGCACAACCATATCTATTGGTGTCACGGTCGTCTTATCCGCCTCTTCCCGGCTCATGCACGCACATGGCCCGGTCGGATTGCACCGCCCACACCGTCCATCTCATTTGGATCTCTTATACTCAACCAGTAAGCGTGTCCCTTCTCCGCCTAGCACAGAGTTCTTTATTTGATACCTACTCCGGATTACTGACTGAAATGAGTCCCACACAATATGATACAAGCTCTCCCCTTTGTCTTGTATCCCCACTAGGTTTTTAATGACTATGTATACCCCTAGGTGTATTTAATTACATAGCCTTATGTTAGTTATGCTTACCCTAAAGGGTGTCTTTAATTACATAACTTTATTATATCTTCCACCGGTTATGTATACCACTGGGTGTCTTTAATTACATAACCTTATTGGGTTAAGTTCGTGGGCCTATATGTAAATATTACCCACCCCTTCTAATTTACTTAGCCCACCCACTACCCATCTATTTTACTTAACCCTAACTTAAGTTCATAATCATACAATCCTTATGGATTAAATTAGATTAAGTAGTATAATTCATTACCATGTCCAATTATGGTTATAATGGGCTAGACCTCCCATATTAGACCTACAACGTGTGGATCATGGATATGCCGGTCAGGTTCGGGCGGGCTTATTCCACAGTTGGGTCTAACCTCGTATCTTAGCCCGATTCGTATTTGCACACTTAGACCTATCACATTAGGTTCAACATTAGTGGCTGCTGGATATGTCGGCCGGGTCCGGGCAGACTTCCACTGCTAATGCAACCTAACCTCGTGTCATAAGTGAAATTACAATTCCTAATTGTAATTACTAGACATTCCATTTTTATCCAAATCTACCTATGTCATTATAGGTGATTATTTCTCTTTTTTTCCTATTTGAATTATATGTCCAATTCATATAAATATTATATAAATTATGCCAATTCTAATCTCGTTTCCTAACTAACGTATTCGCACGTATTTTTGCGGCATCTAGGCTATAAAGTAGCCTAGCCAAAATAATGAAAAGGGAATATGACAAAGGTGATGGTTTCCACATAACTTGGCATAAATATAAACTAGCATGGTGATAGGATGGACATATAAGCATAAAACTGATGAACTTGTGGCAACTACTACGATGTCAAAGCAAGCATAATGAGATCTAAATTAACCATTTAGATGTCCAACTATTTAGATCTAGCATAATTAGGGTGACATAGTAACATGTTTAGATATAAAGATGGATTCACATGTCAAGTTTACAACATATCTAAATTGATCACAATATGACAGGTGAAAGGTGATTTACATAAAGAACTAGATCTATCCAATGTTACAACTGCCCAATTAATAAATGTACATTCACCACAATATATTTACAAGTCAAGATCCATATAGGAAACATAATAGAATAACCATAATTTTATTAGATCTAGGGAAATAGATCTATCATGACATAGTATAGGATTTAACACTAGCATAAAATCATAGTTTACAACGTATCCAATTCACAGTCTTTCATAATTTACTTTTATTTATCTAAACCTAAATGCAACTAGAAACTCACAGCGTTAGGTTTATAGAACTGAGAAAGAACGGATCTTGAATTTCTGAATTTGATTTGCAAAGTACGTTGTTGCAGAAAACGGTTCTGTCTTAGTTCGCACCCCGATAGCATATGGCCTCCATGATTTCCAATGAAGAAAATAGGAGAATATGACACATATATATAGCTGCCAGACCCCCTGAAACCGAGTGCCACGTCAGCCCTAGGGGGTCTCGACACCCCTGTGGGTTGGTTGACCCCTAGTTCGACACACCTTAAGGGGGGTCGACCCCGGTGTCGACACCCCTCTAGGGGGTCAACCCCCTAAAGCGGGAATTCTGCCGCTATTTTTCAATTTTCGAATTTGAACTGTTCTTTATAAAATTCTGACTCATCTCTAACTCATATTTGTATACATAATATTTCTGCGCGTATACAAACTTAAAACCTCATAACTTCTTCATACGGTGTCCGTTTTAGGCAAACCAAATGTCTATATTGACCAGAATTTCGAGACGGATGCAATAATGTAGTCCATTTCCCCTATTTCTGAATATTAAATTAATTATTATTTAATTTATCCTCTTTTTAGTGTCGTTAAAATTCAAGGTGTTACATTCTCCCCTACTCAAAGGATTTCGTCCCCGAAATCTCTAGGTTGAGAAGAATGCATATCCTACCATCCATCTACTCATCCACCAATCACTGGCATCCATTGTCCTTAATGATTTCTAATGCTTATATGAATATATGCAAAGGTGTGTGTGTATGTCCCAATACTAATGCAAAGATCAGGCGGTCTACTGATTCAGTTGACCTCCTTAATGCAATGTATGTTAGTGCCATGAATCCAATATGCATGCAAATAATCCTATTATATCATGTGAGTTCTATATGTGTGCACAATCATTCGTCCAAATGCAACATCCATATGCTAACTCATCCATTTCCATCCATAAAAGAAAAGAAAATGCATACACATCCATATGCAGTATGAGAGTGATTGAGCCGATCTGGTGCCTAATGTGTGCATATGAATCCACAAGCAAACACTAGCAAACACTTGCATCCACTTGCATCAATCAAACACAACATGTTTCAAACACATGTTTACACCCATAGGATTCCTATCTAAAGGCCGAAAAATACTATGGATAAGAGATACTCTATTGATAGAAACAAGCACTGATAAAACTTTTGAAAAAGGAGTTAAGAACATACCCTCGAAAAGAAAAGGGTACGAAGCACGAACCTTGTCTTCGGTCTCCCAAGTCGCATCCCCTGGGCTATCTTCCCATTGAACCTTTAACAACTTGATCTCCTTATTGCGCAACTTCTTAACTTCTGGCCCAAGAATACGGGTAGGGACTCGTCTGACTGTCGCCTCCCGTTCCACTTCTGCTTCTTCCAACATTCTCGGCTCAACAACTTCTATGGTGTCATGCAGGCATTTCCGCAGATGAGAGACGTGGAAAACGTCATGAACACCGGATAGATTTTCTGGAAGTTTCACTCTATATGCCATTTGGCTAATTCTCTCGGTTATGGGAAATGGTCCCACAAACTTAGGTGCCAACTTCCCTACTGCTCCAAAGCGAACCACATTCCTTAGACGTGATACTTTGATAGAAAATAAGTCTCCCACTTCGAATTCGATGTCAGTTCTTCTCTTGTCTGCATAGGACTTCTGGCTATCTTGAACTGTCTTCATCCGCTGTTGAATAAGGTCAATCTTTTCGGACGTTTCCCTAACCATATCTGGTCCAAGTAATAATCTTTCTGTAGATTTCCACCAACAAGTTGGTGATCTACAGGGTCGCTCGTAAAATGCTTCGAAGGGTGCCATGCCGATGCTAGCTTGATAACTATAATTATAGGAAAACTCTACTAAAGGAAGATGCTCTTCCCAAGTCCCTCCGCAGTCTAGAATACACAATCTCAAAAGATCTTTAAGAATCATGTTCACTGTCTCTTTCTGTCCATCGGTCTGAGGATGATAAGTGGTGCTCAAACACAACTGTGTACCTAATGCTTCTTGCAAGCTCCTCCAAAATTCGCTGGTAAAGATGGGATCACTATCACTCACGATGTTGGAAGGTAGTCAAGATGAACTATCTCACTAACATAAATTTGCTGCCAACCACGATGTCGTCCTTGTACTCTTAACTGGAATAAAGTGAGCGCTCTTAGTGAGTCTATCCACCACAACCTAGATACTGGCATTTCCTTTCTTCGATCTAGGAAAATCATCTATGAAATTCATAGAGACGCTCTCCCATTTCCACCGCGGAACCTCCAACAGATGAAATAATCCACCGGGCTTCTTTTGCTCAGCTTTGACTTGCTGGCAAACTAAACATTGAGAAACAAATTCGGCCACATCTTTCTTCATCCCAGCCCAAAAGAAAACCCTCTTCATGTCCCTGTACATCTTATCATCGCCAGGATGAATGGTCATCTTAGAATGGTGGGCTTCTTCTAGGACTGCCTTTATCAAGCTTCCATTTTGAGGAACACAAAGCCTTCCATCTTGTAGCAACCACCCCTTTTCATCCATAGCATATCTACTGAAGTGACTAGAAGTCTCCCCTCTTTCGAGCTTTTCCATGATGTCTAAAATCTGTGGATCACCTTGTTGCGAAGCTCCTATCTGGTCCATAAGAGTTAGTCATATCTCCAAGGATGCAAGCAAATCAGGCAAAACCTCGATGGATGGTCTAAAATCAAAAGATGATATGAACTCCAAGTTCTTTCTTTCCACAAACAGAGGACTCAGGGTCGTCCTCTGCAAAAATAATGCGTCTGCCACCACATTACCCTTGCCAGGGGTATAAGAAATTTCAAAATCATAAGAAGCTAAGAACTCCATCCACTGTTATTGCCTTAAGTTGAGATCCTTCTGTGAGAATAGATACGTGAGAGTTTTATGATCAGTGTATAACTCGAACCTTTCTCCAAGTACATAATGATGCCATGTCTTTAACGCGAATACTATGGCAGCTAGCTCTAGATCATGGGTGGGGTAGTTCTTTCCATGAACTCTCAGCTGTCTACCCCCATAACATACTACTTTCCCTTCTGCATCAGAACCGCACCAAGCCCTGTACCGCACGCATCAGTGTAAACAGTAAACACTTTACTTTCTCAGGCAAGGTCAAGACTGGGGCTGTTGTCAGAGCCCTCTTCAGTCATTGGAAAGCAACGTCACAGTCTATATATCATGAAAATGACAAATTCTTCTTTGTTAGCCTGGTGAGAGGGGATGATATCTTCGCGAAGTCCTTAATGAACTTCCTATGGTAACCTGCCAACCCTAGAAAGCTTCTCACCTCAGTTGCATTTTTAGGAATCTGCCAATCTTGCACCGCAACCAACTTTGCGGGATCTACAGCTATCCCTTCTTTGGAGACTATATGCCCTAAGAATCTCACCTCTTTTCTCCAAAAATGGCATTTGGAGAACTTTGCCTTTAGCTGATGTTCACGGAGAGTTTTCAAAACTTCTCCCAAATGTTGGGCATGCTCTTCTTCACTCTTGGAGAAGATCAAAATATCAACAACAAAGACCACGACATATTTGTTTAGGAATTCCGAAACACCCTACTCATTAAATCAACAAAATAGGCGGGTGCATTTGTCAACCCGAAAGGCATAACTAGCCATTTAAAGAAACCGTCCAGAGTTCTGAAAGCACTCTTATCTATATTGTCCTCATCCACCCTCCACTGAAGGAACCCCGTAGCCAAGTCCAACTGAGAAAATATCGAGGCACCAACAAGCTGATCAAATAAATCATCAATCCTCGGAAGGGGGTGCATATTCTTCTTGGTGAGCTTATTCAACTCTCTATAATCAACACAAAAACGAAGCGAACCATCCGCCTTAGTTGCGAATACTACTAGAGCACCTCATTCAGATATACTTCGTCTGGTAAACCCTTTCTCAACTAGCTACCCTACTTGCTTACTCAGCTCCCTCCTTTTCCTTGGAGCCATGTGGCGCACTGGTAATGCAACTGGCTTTGCATTGTCCACCAGATATATGCGGAAGTCGATCTCGCGCCTTGGAGGTAAACCCTGTACCTCATCAAAAACATCGGAATAATCTTGTAACGACCCGGATTTTTAGCCATTTTATTTTGAACATTTAAATTGGTTTTAAATATTGTATTGATAATTTAAAAGGATTTTATAATGAATTTATTTAATAAAACGATATTTAAACGTATAATTATAATTAAAACGAGCTCGAAAACGCGCGGCAGTTCGTAATATGGAATTTTGAACTTCAACTGAGAATACAGGATCCGATATAAGTCGGATTTCTGTGAAGCAAGTAACGTTAGAACCATATTGATGATAATTTTCATATAGAAGAGAAAAATTCAGATTTCGTATTATAATTTGTTAATTATGGCCAAATCAAATTTTGAAATAGTCGCTGTGGAAAGTCGTTATTTAAATTATATGCGTTAAAATAGCCGTTTTGCAAACGGACTCTGTTTTCGACGAAATCAGTTTCATTGGGACCGTATCATTAAATTATTGTACGGTGTTGAATTGCGTGGCAAACCGATGTCGTATGTGACCACGGTAGCCGTAAACGCTCGTTCAGTGCAATTAAATTAATTCAACTGAATAAAGGGATATTAGAGTGTAACTTGAACAGACGATCGAATCAGGCCACGAAACCAGTTCCAGTGAGTTCGTAGCGTCGGATATAGTCAGGGTAGGTATATAGTTTGTTATTTTTAGAGATCGGCAAATTTGGTGTTCAGAAGGGCAGTGCGGTACGCGCCAAAAACAGTCTACCGGGGCAACAGTCTCAGAATGCGACGAAACTAGTGCCGTTGGGTTCGTATCGAAAAGTTATTGTCGGTGTTCGCAGTTTCAAGTTGTTTTGATTTATCTGGTGATCGTGAAAAATTTAAACGCGTGTTGATTTCTGGTTATATAAAGAAAATTTTTTCATACGATGTCAGAATTCGACGAAACTTGTCCCATTGGATTCAGAATACCTTTTTACATCGAGATTAGTTTTTTTATCAGTAAACAGAAGTCGATTGTGGTTAGTTTTACTTGATACTTCACCGCGAAGTTTCGTATAATAGAAAATAGTGTAAACACAAACTAGTTGATAAGATCTTTGTGTGTGCAAGTCAAACACTGCATCTAGGACTTCGAATCTACTCGTCCACTTGCGCATATTTTAAAATAGAAGGAAGAAAAGAAGAGAATACAACGTACTGATACCTAAAGCTTAATAGCAACCTAAACTCTGACATGATGTAAGCTTTGTTTATGCTTCACGCCATTACTAGAATCCTTGCCGACAAAGTAATTAAAATCACAAGCCTACCTTTTATTTTCAGCTAACCTATTGCCTATAAACCGTGCGTGGCAAGGAATCAAATATATAAATACAAAGCGTTCTTCTCCCATTCTTTCGTTTTACACAGGAAAAGAGAAATACAAAATAAAATCAAAACCGAGAATCCCCAAATTCCTGAGAACAAATCTCGTTGGCTTCGCAACTAAATTCTCTTCAATCTTATTTCCTAAAGTGCAAATCGAATTAACAAGGAGGCCGACGCGTTTAAGGGGGGCGGTAAGCATGGCTGTTCGATGGGTCAGATGGAGGACCGAAGCTGGCTTCTAGTGGGGTAGGTGGCCTCTAGCATCACCGGAGGTGGTGCAGTTACGGTGTGGAGGTGGAAGAATTCGTGAAGGGTGGAGAAATGTACGGGAGGAGGCTGAAACGTAATTAAGGGGGAAAAGGATTAAGGAATGATTACACGGCATTGAAGGGGTCACGTTGGGTTTCATGGCATTTTGATGGGGCTCACGTTGGATTCCTGTGTAGTTCGAAAGGTGAAGCCACGGAAATGGCAACAGTGAAGGGCGTGATTGACAAGAGGTAATAGGATTAATTTAGGGAAGCATGGTAAAGGGTAATATGGGGAGGTGGAAGTCGCATGTGGTCTGTGTTTTTGAACGAGGAAGACCCCAGGTTTAAGAAGTCGGTTACCAGATTGATTGCAGTGGTGTTTCTACAGTTCGAATAAGGTAGTAGTGCAGTGCAGCTAGTTCTTACTTGACAAGATGATGAATTGAGCACATTTATTTTTGAAGAAATTACGAACCTGGAGAAAAGAAATAGCATTGCGATTCTTATTCGTAGGCATTGTGTGGAGCAACGAACTATATTGAGAAGGAGGAGGATTGTGAGGAATGAGCGGTGACAGTTGGAACATAGGGAGATTGACGTTTCTCTTATTGGAAAGGGGAACCTGAAGCATGATTTGGCCATGATAAATAGCGGCATAAGGCCGAAATGACTTGTAATTGGGCTTAGACAAAGTTAAGGTATGATTAATTTATAACTTTAAAAATTTAAGCTGTTTATATAATAAAAACTTATAACGTCAATTATAGGTCATTTTTGAACGTAATTTCATAAATCACATTGGAATTGTAACGATACATCATGGAGCTGATGTTGTCGACCGGGCTGTTAGAATTTTGCGATAAAATCGAACGATTGTTTGATTTTAAATCAAAACAAAAGAAGATTCATCAACTGCAAAACGAGGTGAGTAAACTCACTAACTCCCTCTCGTTTATATTTTTATATATAAACGAGTTTTAAATATTTTTATAATGTGCAATGGTTGATTGGTTGAATAGTTGGTAAATTTGGTTGAATTGGTTGATAGGATTACACCATTAATTGATCATTAGTTCTGATATTTCATTTTGATGTGAAATAATATTATTGATGTTATTAACATCTGTGGATGCAGGGAAACAGGTTGGAGGGATCCAACTGGATCCCTCAATATTTATATTACCGTTTGTTATTTATGGTGATGTGTATACGATAATGGATTGTACTATGTTGAATCACCCTGACACTGGGAATTTAGTTATTTTAAATACCGTAAAAGATTTTCGAATATAGAAAAGAAATTGGGGTTTAAAAAGAGAACTTATTTCCAAAAGAGAAATTAAATTTTGAATGGAATTAAAAAGTAGAAACTTGTTTTATTAAAAGAAGAAGTTGTTTTTAAACGAGTTTATAATCATTGAATAAATTGAATATAAATGCTTTATTTAAATTTATGTGGAAAAGTGGAAATTAGATTTGAAATCAATATTTGAGATGGGATTTGAACTTAGCAGAGTATAAAGCAAATCATAAACAAGATTTTTAACGATTGGAATAAAAATCAGATTTGTTTGCAAGACTCAGAATAGAAGTTATAAATAGAATTTGGGGTTTAAGAGAATATGTATAAGTACGAAATCAAAAGATTATATATAAAAGAAATATATTCAGGATTAAAGTGGATAATGGTTCAAAGGAAGTATTTTGCAAGTGAAATATTTATAAGGGAAGAACACAGCAGACGGTTTTGTGTTAAACATTTTGGATTCTTGGAATAAAAATCCAAGGAAGAAATCTTGTTGTAAAGTAGGTGGAAACCGGATTTTTATCCTTATATACTCTTTATCTTATGGGTTTCGACAAATAGAATGATAAATGTCTGCATTGTTTAAATCCAGACATTTTGACTATCTTTTAAAATGAACAACGGAAGCGTGTGCGTCGCACACGGTATTTTATTCAAAACAGCAATCATAACGCTGTTGTTATAAGAAATGCTTTTATAATTTTAAACAGCGATTATAACGCTGTCTTTGTAAGAAATGCTTTTATAAAACTAAACAGCGATTTTAGCGCTGTTGTTATAATAGATGTTGTAAATCTATACAGCAATTTTAGACGCTGCTGTTATAATAAATGTCTTGGTAAATCTAAATAGCAATTTTAACGCTGCCGTTATAATAACTGTTTTAATAGCAATCTTAATGCTATGGTTATGATAAGTGTTCTATAATGCTAGACAGCGGTTTTAACGCTGTTGTTGAAAGCAATGTTAGGTTTAAAGTTGTGAGCTCTGACTAATTCAAAGTTAAGAATGTCGTTCAGTTAAGGTCTGAGAGGTAATTATACCCCAACTTGACTGACTGCATGATTGACGAAGAAATGGTTAAGGCTCGATAGCAAGGATTGGTTAGTGATGTCGTTAGTTAACGAATGATTTATATTATAATAACGATGTTGACAACATCAGTTAATTCAAAGGATTTAGAAATGTTTTCTAACTGGAGTAAAAGATATTTTCTCAATAAAGGAATTATAATATTGGAAATGTTTCCCAATGATCGAGAGAGAAAATAGAGCTTTGAAAGAACACGAAATGTGGAAAATGGGAATTGGAAATGATAATGCAATAAAGAACTAATATAAAAAGGGCCCAGTGTTGTTTGATGCTTGATTGATAGAATTTCCATTTGGAAATAGGACCGTTGATTGTATGGATGTTTCTTTGATAGTTAAATCACCGACTATCAAAGTTTTATTTTTTTATATACCTCCGTTGTCAATATGGAGAGACCGGGATCAGATTTGATATCTGAAAACCACTCCGTATTGGCGTAAGCGTTATGAAGCAACTTATGCTGAAGAAAATTGAAGACGGAGTTATGCAAGGGCTATCCTGTTTACGGGATAGTGCTTTCGGTTTGTCCAGACCCAGGACAACTTGTATGGACGAGTGTCTGACAGAGTATTTCCAAAGGGGATTACGTACGTTGATTCCTTCAAACGTACGAAGTTGGGGCATAGAAGGGAAGCTTCTTTAGCCTAACAATCTGAGTATTTTTGTGGGAATCAATTAGTGATTTCCGATGGATCTGACGATGTGGCATTCAAAGTGAATGATGGCCAGATGTTCTGGAAGATAATTCAAACCTCAAGCCTCATCAACCCGGAATTGGACAAAAATCGGGCAGGCAGCATGGCTATGTGGGTCGCACCCATTAGGATGTATAACCACCTATCTAGAGAAATTCCTTTTGCTTCTTAAATCTATCGATGCTGTCCCTTTTCGGGAGGCGGTTGCTGATCCCAACCGTCGGTGGTATACATTCGATACACTCAAGCGAAATGAGTGGTCGGTCATGTGTGGGCCGGGTTGCAAGACGTTCTTGTTGAACCCAGTGTATTCGTCTCTAGAGATACACTATCGGAAGGTGGTCCCATACCTTGTCATGTTGGAAATCCAATCTCCAATAAACGCCCTGCGGTTTTCGATTTTATATTATATATGGAGCGTGAGATGCAAGCGTTCCGCTAGATTCTATTTATTTGTTGTAGACACTATTATAGTATCACTGGATTTGATATCAAAAATATTTTTGGTTATCGTAAGGTAAAAACCGTCCGTGTTTATGTGTGGATCGGTCTTACGATTATCATTTCTTTCGAAAGGATTTTGAAAGTTAAACAAATGGTTGGAGTTTACTCACACCAGTCCCATGACTGACCCAGAGTTTATTTTGTTTTGTTTTTCCCTAAACTCTTGGGTGCCCAAATTTGTACGGGCAGTCAAGTAGTCGGGATTTTTCAGATTCACTTGGAGGAGTTTGAAGCAGGAGGCTTCACCAGTTAGCTATAGATTGTCATATTTTCCGCTGTGTACTATGTTGTATCTGGAAACAGGTGTTGATAACTGTTCCAGGAAAAATTGTTGTGCTCTGATAATGGTACGTATATATATACAGTTACTGATTTGCATTCCAAAAGTTATGTTATCTACTATATTTTATTCGTTCCGCTATGAGTTTTGTGTTCTTCGTTTTCTTCTATTCTAATATTTCTTTCTTTCTATTTCTCATCCTCTAACTTCTTTCTAATAATGATTCGTGTTTCTGTGCTATTTGGGTTGGACGTGTGGTGTCATTAGTCGACCCAAAGAGTACGGAAATTCGGGTCGTTTCAAATCTCAAACCACTGGAACAAATTGCAAATCATCTATGGATGCATCTAGAGACTCTAGGAAGCTAAGCATAACAGACCTTTTGGAGTCACAAGAAACTTCGAGGGTCTTCCCATGACAAGTCAGGAGTCTAACAACCCTCCTCTCACAATCCAGAATGGCCCTATACGTGGTAAGCCAATCCATTCCTAGAATCAACCCATAACCCATAAACCCGAGCACATACGCGTCGCACACAAACTCGACGCCTAACACAAATATTTTCAAACCCCGAAAAATCATCGATAAATGAGCCGAACCACCAATGGGGTTTGAAATAACTATGGGATCTACTACCATACTAGTAATTAAGTGCAGAGATTCAACCACAGAACTAGATATAAATGAGTGTGAAGCGCCAGAATCAAAAAGTGTTCTAACTGGATGGTTTGAAAGAGAAACAAAACTTTCTACGGAAATTTTTCTACCTCCTTTAGGAGCACTGATCGCGAGAGCTTGCACCTGCCCTCCAGAAGTTCCTGCTCTTTGACCTTGTCCCTGCGATCCCTGTTTCTTTGGGCACTCTTTAGAGAAGTGTCCAACCTCTCCACAATTAAAGCAATTGCCCTTCCTTCTCTTACGGTCTTTGATCAAGTGACCCTCCTTTCCACAATTGTGACATTTTCTCTTATCCTTGCCTTTGTCGTCTTTCGCTCCTTTCTTCTGCTATTGTTGTTGCACCTTCTTCGGCCACACCTTCCTATTCTGCGATGTCCCTTCAGCCTTTACTTCCTTCTTTTCTCCCTTGTCCTCTTCATGCATTAGGTCCATATCAACAAGCTTTTCAAAAGTGGCCCCTATTGAAATATGGGACATGGCTAAACCATGCAGGGGCTCATTCACCCCTTTAGCAAACCGCAAAGCCCTTTTGTGCGGTGTATCCACCAACTCTAACCCGAACCTTGCCAGTTGGTTGAACTTGTTCACATACTCCTTCACCGTCAAGTTTCCTTGTTTGAGTGCTAAGAACCTCTCCATCTACATGCTTCTCTCAGCTTGGGAAATAAATTTCATTTCGAACATCTATCTATAATCTTCCTAAGCTTCCACTGAACGTCCAACTTGAGTGATTTCCCACCAAAATGAGGGTTCGTCCTTTAATAGCCAGGCGACTAACTGAATCTTTCTTCGATCCTCTACTTCAAAGATTACGAACAAGTCCTTGGTCTCCTTAAGCCAGTTCCTAGCTTCTACGAATGACTCGTTCCCATGGAATGGCTTCCCTTCCATAGCACGGAAGTCCTTGCAGATCTTGGCGAAGTTATCTGCTCTTGGAGGGGAAGGAGGAGGAATGACTGGTGCAGCCAGGGGAGGAACGTCTCTTTGGCCTTCGGCAGGCGCCATGGCCTCCAAATACCTACGGAACCATCCGGGTATTGTGACGCCCTCTGGGATATTAGGAATGTTTTGTTCCCCATAAATGCTGAAAAAGGAAGAAATTTAGAAAAAGGACTGAAGGATATTAGATATGGCTTCTTGGGGAAATATTTTCAGAACAGACTTTTCTTTTTGAAAATACTTTTTTTAAAAACCTTTTTGAAAAATAAAATTTCATAAATTTTCATCTAATCTGGTAACCTTCAGCTCTGATACCGTGTGACACCCCACTTCCGTTAATGTCACACACTAAGGGAATGCATTAAGTTTCGTGAAGCGTTATAGGTAAACAGACACAGAATAATTACAAGACAGATACAAATAAGATAGCAGCGGAAATTTAAATTTTTATTTCTAATATAAATCATAATATCGTGGTTCACAATACCATAAGTCACAAAAACCATTACAATAAAATAACTTCTGTCTTGCACCATCAGAGTACATAAGTATATAAAAAGCATAATTCCCTAATTAAAAGAGTTAAGCCATAGTAGAGATAAGAACTTGAGCCATACTTCAGAAGTAGCTCATAGCAAGATAATATCTTAGTCCAGACTAAGCCCGAGTGTTTCCTCCCTGAGAACCTTGGGGGGTAACGGAAGAAAGAAGGAGAAACAAAAGGGTCAAACATAAAGTCTGGCGAGTCTAGTTACTTTTAGTCAGTAAATAAATAAAAGTAACATGATAGGCATATAAAGTGGATAAGAGAGATCACTACATAATTGGCAGGCGTGACAAGGTAGACAGGGTAAGGTGTATAAAATTTTCTAATGATTAATCTGCACTATTACTAGTATAACTAAAATGAGATGGTCCCTTCCACTATAAGTTGGTAGACTTAGGGCATACTTCCGAGTGTACCCTAACCACTACCCTAATCGATCGGCTCCCTGCTCCGTAGATATCCTGCGTTGGCCCTACAGTAGGAGGTATCACTTCCTAAAGTGGCAACCCTTCATTTCCCAAGATATGCACAACCATATCTACTGTTGTCATGGTCGTCTCATCCCCCTTTACCCGGCTCATGCACGCACATGGCCCGGTCGGTTTGTGCCGCCCACATCATCTGTCTCGTTTGGATCTCTTATACTCAATCAGTAAGCGTGCCCCTTCTCCGCCTAGCACGGAATTTTTTATTTGATAAATACTCCGGGTTACTAACTGAAATGGGTCCCATACAATATGATACAAGCTCTCCCTTTGTATTGTATCCCCACTAGGTTTTTCACTGACTATGTATACCCCTAGGTGTCTTTAATTACATAGCCTTATGTCAGTTATGCTTACCCTAAAGGGTGTCTTTAATTACATAACTTTATTATATCTTCCACCGGTTATGTATACCACTGGGTGTCTTTAATTAAATAACCTTATTGGGTTAGGTTTGTGGGCCTATATGTAAATATTACCCACCCCCTCTAATTTACTTAACCCACCCACTACCCATCCAATTTTACTTAGCCCTAACTTAAGTTCATAATCATACAATCCTTATGGATTAAATTAGGTTAAGTAGTCTAATTCATTACCATGTCCAATTATGGTTATAATGGGCTAGACCTACCACATTAGGCCTGCGGATGCTGGATATGTCGGTTGGGTCCTAGCAGGCTTATTCCACAGTTAGGTCTAACCTCTTGTCTTAGCCTGATTCATATTTACTCTTAGACCTCTCACATTAGTTTCAACATTAGTGTCTGTTGGATATATCGGTCGGGTTCGGGCAGACTTCCACCACTAACGCAACCTAACCTCGTGTCATAAGTGCAATTACAATTCCTAATTGTAATTACTAGACATTCCATTTTTATCCAAATCTACAAATGTCATTATAGGTGATTATTTCTCTTTTTCCCTATTTGAATTATATGTCCAACTCATATAAATATTATATAAATTATGCCAATTCTAATCCCCTTTCCCCCGTTTCCTAATTAACGTATTCGCACGTCTTTTGGCGGAATCTAGGCTATAAAGTAGCCTAGCCAAAACAATGAAAAGGGAATATGACAAAGGTGATAATTTCCACATAACTTGGCATAAATGTAAATTAGCATGGTGATAGGGTGGACATATAAGCATAAAACTGATGAACTTGTGGCAATTACTACAATGTCAAAGCAAGCATAATGTGTTCTAAATTAACCATTTAGATGTCCAACTATTTAGATCTAGCATAATTAGGGTGACTGTGACAACCTCCCATAACCCCCGCACTATACAAGAGGAATAATGCGCTGAAAGATGTGCAAGGTTATCATGGACGATCATCAGAATAGGTAAACACAAGCGGAACCTGTTGTAAAACTCACAACGCAAGGATAAAATATAATAGAACATATACAACAGATAGTAATAGTGAAGCAGAAACACTGGACTTCCGTACAACTAGAAAGTAAGATCCACAAACTTGGAAATAGTGTTTATACAACGTTGCCTCACTAAATCACTCAGAAAAGCAAACAGCGGAAATCCAATTATTAGCTAGTAGTAAAACTGGTACGTGAGTCTCCTGCTCGCCATCAATCAGCATTGTCATCCTCACTAAAGCATTACCTGTCACATGTTACTTAGTCTGCCCATCCACAATCGGATGAACAACCTAAGCTAATAAGAGGATACATAAAACCTTGAGTCAGACAACAGTCTTAGTGAGCAATAAAATAGCTAACAAACTTCAACAATAAAGTGTATGAGAGGGGATAAATAAACATACTAATTTACCCACGACACCAGAGAAGAACTCAACCTTATCTTCCCCACATCGGACAGTGATAGCCTTTACAATCCATTCAACCAAAGGAATAACAAATCATATATTGAAACCAGAGCAACCATTCAATCATGGAAAACACACATAACATCGAGATTATATAAGTCTCACACAGAACAACCAATCATCCATGACTGACTCTGGCTATCACCGCCAATCCTGCTTTGAAACCATCGTTAATCGTATGACGGCCAACCTTGCCATATGTCAAGGGCTAATGGTAACCCCAGTTCTAGCTTAAACTCCATATGTCCAACCTTGACAATGTCTAACCTTGACAACTAGACCTTTCAACGACACCCAAGGTACTCGACCAGCAACCTTCCAGTCTATTTGGTGCCCCCATTGTACCCCTGCTTTGAGCCTGCTAGAACCTACGACAACGATGACTTCTCGGCCTTCGCATCTCTAGTCGTCCAACCTTGACAGCAATTTACTGCTCAAGCGACCTTCTCGAGCAACTATTATCCACCAACTGACGACCTTTGAGTTGTCTGCCTATTCGTTGCTTTTCACCGATCAACAAGCATATCACATCACTTCGAACATCCCCTTTTGGATTCTCGTCGAAGCCACCACCATCGTAAAACCAACCAACATCTCTATAAGGTTCAAAGAAATCCATAGAATTATTTCAACACTTCCTAATTGAACTCACTTTGAAGTAACCAGAATTAGCTGACCAGAAATGGCAAAAATGGCTAACTAGAAATGGCTGTCCAGAATAGCCCGACCCGAGCCACTTTGGTTCGACCCGACCCCCTTTAGGCCCGACCCGACTCCCTTTTGTCCAACCCGACACACCTTAGTCCGATCCAGAATGGTCCAATCCGCTTTAGCCCGATCCAAAATGGTCTGATTCGCTTTAACCTAATCCAGAATGGTCCGACCCGACCCCCTTTAGTCCGACCCGACCCCCTTTAATCCAACCCAGCCAACTTTGACTTGTCCTCCACGACAGAATTTGAGCCCGACCCGACCCCCTTTAATCCGACCCGAGCCAACTTTGACTTGTCCTCCACGACAGAATTTGAGCCCGACCCGATCCCCTTTAGTCCGACCCGAGCCACTTTCTGCGCATCTTCAATTCTACTCCGATTTCGATCAAAACTTCGCCAAACGACGAAACCAATTCAACCAAAATCATCACACACAATCATAAACATATCATAACATTATTAACCATATGAATATGACGATTACCATAAAAATGATGTAAATCTCACCAAAAACCATTAAAATGAACCTATGATCAAAATGAGAGTTCTAACTAACATAAACACAGAAAATGACATGAAATTATCGAGTAAAACTTGTTAGATAAGATCATATGGTGATGCATATGAAAATGGACATGTAATGGTATAAATCTACCATAAAACATTCCAATTTGATGAGAAACATACACAAACATTCATATACTTCATTGCATTCATGTGAGAGATGTAAATCACTTACCAATTAGCCAAAACAAAGCAAAATCGAAGAAATAGAATTCCGGACAGCAAAGAGATAGCTCCTAGCCCTTCGATTTGATGAATCCTTACTTGAAATGATATAGATCTAGCTTCCAATGGTGTAGATCTATGATTTCCCTCCTTAGATTTGGATTTTTAATGGTGGAAAGGTGTTAGAGGAAGAAAGAGATCAATGCCTCCAAATGAGAGAATGGGAAAGTAAACCTTTTCCCTCTACTCTCACCCCCTATTTATAGGAATCCACCATCCCACTAATGGGCCTCCCCAATTCAGCCCATTAGGCTCTCCATATCTGAACAGCCAACTGAAAAACCTTAAAACAGTGATTTCTCCCAAACCGCTAAGCCAAATCTTTAATGTAACCACTCTACGGAAAGACAATCATCAATTTCTTTCCAATGGCACAGGTCTCACCCTCTAATTCGACCCGAGTCAAAAATTATGCCCTATACAAGGCTGACAGGGGCAAAATGGTCACAAACAAAATCGGTAAAAATTATGGACATGTCTCACATCCCCATAAGCAACATATTAAAAGATGAGAATGATCCAACACTCAGAGAATGAAATAAAAATATTTTACGATCTTTCGATACGTAAAATGCGGGATGTAACATTCTCCCCCTCTTAAGAATTTCGCCCCCGAAATTCCAAACTAGCACAAGTAATCACAAAGATTCTGCATGCCTATCATCCATGAGAAGCCAATTCTAGCATCCAAACTAGCAACCATCAAGCCATGCATCCATAGCCTTATCCTAGCATGCAGAATTCTAACAAACAGTTACAAGATACAACGATATAACGAAGATACGATATCAAAGGGTCCTACTAGTGAAGAGTTCTAGATGAGTCGCTCTCATACTCTCTTCCGTCTCCCACATACAATTGTCGCCATCTTCACTACATTGTACCTTCACTACCATAACCGTCTTCCTCCTGAGTTGTTTCGTGTCATTCCCCACAATATGAAGTGGCTTACGAGGTCTCGAAACTACGGTCTCTACTTCAAGGTCTTCGTACTGCTCTGGAGATACCACCACATTCGAATCATGCACGAATTTCCGCAGAAACGAGACATGGAACACATTATGCACACTCGACATCTTGTCGAGTAACTCCAATCTATATGCGAGCTTTCCAATTCGCTCGACTATCGGAAATGGTCTAACAAACCTTGGAGCTAACTTCCCTTTCTTACCAAATCTAACCATTTGCTTCAAAGGCGAAGCTTTTACGAAAACCATATCACCCACTTTGAATTCCAAGTCCTTACGACGCTTGTTGACGTACTCTTCTGACGGTCCTAGGCTGGCTTCATTCGTTGCTGAACTATCTCGAAACAATCTGAGGTTTCTCTAATCATCTCAGGCCCAAGTACCAACTTATCTCCAGTTTCTAACCAACATGCTGGAGAATTGCACGGCCTTCCATACAATGCTTCGTATGGTTCTATCCCAATGCTAGACTGGTAGCTATTATTATACGCAAACTCAACTAGATGTAGATGGTCTTCCCATGATCCTTCGAAGTCTAACACACAAGCCCTCAGGAGATCATCTAAAACTCGGCTGACTCTCTCAATCTGACCATCAGTTTGGGGATGATATGTCGTACTTAAACACAACTCGGTTCCCAAAGCTTCTTGCAAACTTTTCCAAAATGCACTCGTGAATAATGGATCTCGGTCACTTACTATACTCTTTGGGACACCATGGAATTGAACTATCCATTTCACATAAAGTTCAGCCAATTTCGATGTCGTCCTAGTCCACTTGACAGGAATGAATCTCGCACTTTTGGTCAAACGATCCATAATGACCCAAATCCCTTCGTTTCCTGCCCTGCTTCTATGTAGTCCATCGATAAAATCCATCGATAGTTGCTCCCACTTCCACGTAGGAACTTCCAATGGCTGAAGCAAACCACTCGGCTTCTTCTGTTCAGATTTCACCAACTGACAGTTCATACACTTGGAAATGAACTTTGCAATATCTCTCTTCATCCCTTCACAGTAGTAGACTCTCTTCATGTCCTGATACATCTTATTGCCACCGGGATGAATTTTCAACTTCGAGTGATGACATTCTCTCAGAACCTCATCCCTCAATCTGTCGATATCAGGAACAGCTAATCGCCCTTTCTTTCGAAGCCAACCTTCTCGATCGACCTCGAACTCTTTATCTTCTGGTTTCAGTTTCTGAATGAACTCGACAAGCTTCGCATCTTTCTTTTGGCTCGCGCCAATCCTTTCGATAAGAGTAGATCTTATCGACAAGCTTGCCAACATTTCAGGTTCCAACTCACAACTTGGCCTGAAATCGAACCTTGCCAAATACTCGAGGCTCTTCCATTCCGAAAACATCGCTCCCAAACTTGCGTGTCTTCGACTTAATGCATCTGCAACTGCATTACCCTTTCCCAGAGTATAGGCTATGCCAAAATCATATGACGCCAGAAACTCTAACCATCTTTGCTGCCGAAGATTCAAATCCTTTTGGGAGAAAAGATACTTCAACAACTTATGATCCGTAAACAACTCGAATCGAACTACCAACAGGTAATGTCTCCACATCTTCAGAGAAAATACAATCGCCGCCAACTCCAAATCATGAGTTGGGTAATTCTTCTCATGCGGCTTGAGCTGTCAACTCGCGTAGGCCACAACCTTATCCTTCTGCATTAGTACTTCTCCAAGTCTAGTACCACACGCATTGGTATACACCACCATCTCTTCGTTCCTGCTTGGAATGGTCAACACAGGAGCACTCGTCAATCACTCCTTCAGGATTCCGAACGCTTGTTCACACTTTGCATCCCATGTGAGCACTTGGTTCTTCTTCGTCAATCTTGTCAATGGTGCAACTACTTTGGAGAAATCCTTGACAACCGTCGATAATATCCTGCTAACCTGAGGAAACTCCGAACATCCGTCGCATTCTTAGGTCGATCCCAGTCCTGGATTTCTGCAACTTTAGCAGGTCAACCGCTATCCCTTTTCCAGAAACTACATGACCTAAGAACCTCACTTCGTCCTTCCAGAAGTGACACTTTGAGAACTTAGCCTTAAGCAGATGCTTCCGCAAGATCTCTAATACAACTCTCAAGTGTGTCTTATGTTCTTCCTCATTTCTGGAGTAAACCAGAATATCATCCACGAACACAAGCACGAACTTGTTCAACTGATCTCTGAACTCTCTATTCATAAGATCCACAAAATACGCTGGCGTGTTAGTCAACCCGAATGGCATCACCAACCATTCGAAGAAACCAGATGGTGTCCTAAAAGTAGTCTTTGGCACACTATCCTTAGCTACCCTCAACTAGTGAAATCCCGTTGTCAAATCCATCTGAGGAAACTCTTTGGCTTCGTGAAGATGATCGAACAAGTCATCTATCCTTGGCAACGGATACTTATTCTTCTTTATCACATTGTTCAGCTCACGATAGTCCACACACAATCTTAACGGGCCATCCACCTTGGTTGCAAATACGACCGGTGCACCCCATTCGGATACACTCCTCCGAATGAATCCTTTTCCCAAAAGGTCTCTAACTTGCACCTCTAACTCTCGCTGTTTCTTAGGCATCATCCGCTTAAGTGGCATAACGATTGGTCTAGCACCCTCGACTAAATCGATCCTAAACTCGGTCTCATAATGCCGTGGCAACCCTTTGACCTCGTCAAAGACATCTACATACTCATTAGCGATTAGCATTGATGATAGGTCTTCTTGTGGAATCCCAAGCGAATATAGATAACTCACAAAGACCCCGTCTTCGCGCTTACATCTAATCAATACCTTTCGCCCTTCCACATCCCTGAACCTCACCTCTAGCTTCTCGCAATTCACCCTTGCCGCATACCTCTTGAGCCAATCCATGCCCAAGATGATCCCAAACCCAGCGAAGTTAAGAACAAAGCAATCACACACAAAAGAGCAACCATGACTCGATAACACTAGACCACGACATATCATGCAAAGATTTGACGAACCCCCAATTGGATTAGTCACTACGAAGGGTCTATCATAAATCTCAGGTTCCAAACCCAAGAGACACACAAGCTCATTGCAAATGAAGGAATGAGAAGCTCCAGTATCGAAAAGCACACGAACCGAAACACCATTAACAAAAAGAGTACCTTGCACCATGACACCCTTTCCCTTCTCCTTTGCAGTAGGAGCTCTTGAAGAATTTGGCACAGCATCCAAAGCATATGCCCTCACAACCTGCTGGCCCTTAGCTGATTCTGGACAATCTTTCTTCTCATGCCCAGGCTTCCCACGTTTGAAGCACTTCTTCTCAGCTTTGGGATTCTTGCACTCATTAGCAAAATGACCTTTCTGCTGTCAGTTAAAGCAAACCACCTCACTCTTGGGTTTCTTTTGGCCATCTTTTCCCTTTTGCTATTGCTACTTCTTCTTCTTATTATTACCACCCTGTTGTGGTTTCTGAGACTCTTTGGTGTCAGCGACAACATTTGCTTCCTTAGGAAACAAGCTCTCATGACGAATAGCTTTTTCCACAATCTTCTCAAATGAGTCATCAAGATGGTCCACTAACGGCTTTCCGATATAAGCATCCAAACCCAAGACAAACTTCTCGTTCTTCTAATATGGTGTATCAATGTATGAACGAGCATATCTGGACAAAGCCTCAAAATCGGAAATGTAGTCAAGAACTAATCTGCCATTCTGCTTCAACTCTACGAACTTCTTGAAGAGAACAGACTTCTGAGAAGTGGAGACAAACTTTGCTTCAAAATTAACTAGGAATAGCTCCCATGAAATTTCTTCCTCTGGAGTCTTGAGTGTAACATAATTCCACCATTCCATGGCCCTACCTTGTAGTTGCCTTGATGCAAGCTTTCTCTTTATTGCATCCTCAATACCCAAGTCTCCAAAGATTCGGACACATGAATCCATCCACCTCTGAACCTCTTCCGCTGGTTCAGTTCCCTTGAATGGTTTTCCCCTTAGAGATGTAAAGTCATTGCACAACTTTGCAAAATCTACTACTCTAGGAACTCACACACCAACATCTACCGTTGCTGCCACTGGAGCGGGTACCCTTCGTATAACTGCTTCTGCCATGGCTTCAAACATGGCTGGGTAATTAGGTTCACCACCATTTCCCCCTCCAGTATTGGCTCCCCTAGCAGAAAGTCTTGTTTCTCGTCTACTCATTCTAAATCTGCAATTTAGAATAATTAGCCACCTTCAAGAAAAACGGCTAAAGGAAAACAACCGCTACCACTATATATGCTGCTACGTATAGTAAGCATCCAATTGAAATCCACAAGTACATCTCTCATACGTGATTATGTCTTAGAACTTTGGCCAAAAATCGATGACTAAAGCTCTGATACCAAATGTGACGACCGCCCATAACCCCCGCACTATACAAGAGGAATAATGCACTGAAAGATGTGCAAGGCTGAGTAGGTAAACACAAGCGGAACCTGTCGTAAAACTCACAACGCAAGGATAAAATATAATAGAACATATACAACAGGTAGTAATAGTGAAGCAGAAACACTGGACTTCCATACAATTAGAAAGTAATATCCACAAACTTCGAAATAGTGTTTATACAAAGTTGCCTCACTACATCACCCAGAAAAGCAAATGGCGGAAATCTAATTATTAGCTAGTAGTAAAACTGGTACATGAGCCTCCTGCTAACCATCGATTAGCATCGTCGCCCTCACTAAAGCATTACCTGTCACCTGCTACTTAGTCTGCCTATCCATAATCGGATGAACAGCCTAAGGTAATAAGAGGATACATAAAAACTTGAGTCAGACAACAGTCTTAGTGAGCGATAAAACAGCTAAAAAACTTCAACAATAAAGTATATGAGAGGGGATAGATAAACATACTAATCTACCCACGACACCAGAGAAGAACTCAACCTTAACTTCCCCACATCGGACAGTGATAGCCTTTATAATCCATTCAACCAAACGAATAACCATTCATACATGGAAACCAGAGCAACCATTCAATCATGGAAAACACACATAACATCCAGATTATATAAGTCTCACACAGAACAACCAATCATCCATGACTGACTCTGTCTATCACCGCCAATCCTACTTTGAAACCATCGTTAATCGTATGATGGCCAACCTTGCCATATGTCAAGGGCTAATGGTAACCCCAGTTCTAACATAAACTCCATATGTCCAACCTTGAAAATGTTCAACCTTGACAACTATGCCTTTCAACGATACCCAAGGTACTCGACCAGCAACCTTCTAGTCTATTGGGTGCCCCCATTGTACCCCTGCTTTGAGCCTGCTAAAACTTACGACAACGATGACTTCTCGGCCTTCGCATCTCTAGTCGTCCAACCTTAACGGCTATATTATTGCTCAAACGACCTTCTCGAGTAACCATTATCCACCAACTCACGACCTTTGAGTTGTCTGCCTATTCGTTGCTTTTCAGCGATCAACGAGCGTATCACATCACTTCGAACATCCCGTTCTGGATTCTCATCGAAGCCACCACCATCTTTGAACCAACCATCATCTCTATAAGGTTCAAAGAAATCCATAGCATTATTTCAACACTTCCTAACATCGTAATTGAACTCACTTTGAAGTCACCAGAAATAGCTGACCAGAAATGGCAAAAATGGCTGACTAGAAATGGCTGTCCAGAATAGCCCGACCCAAGCCACTTTGGTCCGACCCGACCCCCTTTAGGCCCGACCTGACCCCCTTTTGTCCGACCTGACCCACCTTAGTCCGATCCAGAATGGTCCAATCCGCTTTATCCCGATCCAAAATGGTCCGATTCACTTTAATCCAATCCTGAATGGTCCGACCCGACCCCCTTTAGTCCGACCCGAACCCTTTTAATCCGACCCGAGCCAACTTTGACTTGTCCTCCACAACAGAATTTGAGCCCGACCCGACCCCCTTTAATCCAACCCGAGCCAACTTTGACTTGTCCTCCACGATAGAATTTGAGCCCGACCCGACCCCCTTTAGTCCGACCCGAGCCACTTTCTGCGCATCTTCAATTCTACTCCAATTTCGATCAAAACTTCACCAAACGATGAATCCGACGAAACTAACTCAACCAAAATCATCAAACAAAATCATAAACATATCATAACATTACTAACCACATGAATATGACGATTACCATAAAAATGATGTAAATCTCACCAAAAACTATCAAAATGAACCTATGATCAAAATGAGAGTTCTAACTAACATAAACACATAAAATGACATGAAATTATCGAGTAAAACTTGCTAGATAAGATCATAGGGTGATGCATATGAAAATGGACATGTAATGTTATAAATCTACCATAAAACAATCCAATTTGATGAGAAACATACACAAACACTCATATACTTCAATGCATTCATGTAAGATATGTAAATCACTCACCAATTAGCCAAAACAAAGCAAAATCGAAGAAATAGAATTCCGGACAGCGAAGAGATAGCTCCTAGCCCTTCGATTTGATGAATCCTTACTTGAAATGATGTAGATCTATCGTCCAATGGTGTAGATCTATGATTTCCCTCCTTAGATTTGGATTTTTAATGGTGGAAAGTTGTTAGAGGAAGAAAGAGATCAATGCCTCCAAATAAGAGAATGGGAAAGTAAACCTTTTCCCTCCACTCTTACCCCCTATTTATAGGATTCCACCATCCCACTAATGGGCTTCCCCAATTCAGCCCATTAGGCTCTCCAAATCTGAACAGCCAACTGAAAAACCTTAAAACAACGATTTCTCCCAAACCGCTGAGCCAAATCTTTAATGTAACCACTTTACGGAAAGGCGATCATCAATTCCTTTCCAATGACACAGGTCTCACCCTCTAATTGGACCTGATTCAAAAATTATGCCCTGTACAAGGCTGATAGGGGTAAAATGGTCACAAACAAAATCGGTAAAAATTATGGATATGTCTCACAGCCCCATAAGAAACATATTAAAAGATGAGAATGATCCAACCCTCAGAGAATGAAATAAAAATATTTTACGATCTTTCGATACGTAAAATGCGGGCTGTTACAGTGACATAGTAACATGTTTAGATCCAAAGATGGATTCACATGTCAATTTTACAACATATCTAAATTGATCACAATATGACAAGTGAAAGGTGATTTACATAAAGAACTAGATCTAACAAATGTTACAACTGTCCAATTTAATAGATGTACATTCACCACAATATAGTTACAAGTCAAGATCCACATAGGCAACACAATAGAATAACCACAATTGTATTAGATCTAGGGAAATAGATCTATCATGACATAGTATAGGATTTAACACTAGCATAGAATCATAGTTTACAACGTATCCAATTCACAGTCTTTCACAATTTACTTTTATTTATTTAAACCTAAATGCAACTAGAAACTCACAGCGTTAGGTTTACAGAATTGAGAAAGAAAGGATCTTGAATTTCTGAATTTGATTTGCAAAGTACGTTGATGTAGAAAATGGTTCCGTCTCAGTTCACACCCCGGCAGCATCTGGCCTCCATGATTTCCAATGAAGAAAATAGGAGAACAGGACACATATATATAGCTGTCAGACCCCTTAAAACCGAGTGCCATGTCAGCCCTAGGGGTGTCGACACCCCTGTGGGTGGGTCGATCCCTAGGTCGACACCCCTTAAGGGGGGTTGACCCCCTAGAGCGGGAATTCTACCGCTATTTTTCAATTTTTGAATTTGAACTGTTCTGGATAAAATTCTGACTCATCTCTGACTCATATGTGTATACATAATATTTCTGCGCGTATACAAACTTAAAACCCTCATAACTTCTTCATACGGTGCCCGTTTTACGCAAACCAAATGTCTATCTTGACCAGAATTTCGAGATGGACGCAATGGTGCATTCTATTTCCCCTAGTTCTGAATATTAAATTAATTATTATTTAATTTATCCTCTTTGAGTGTCGTTAAAAATTCGGGGTGTTACAGGGTAAATCAAGGAACAACGCCGTATAACACGGAAAGGGTTTCCTCCCAAGAATACCATAATAAACAAACAGTTTCTAAACAACGCAATGCTTTTTAAAAAATGAAGTTATTATAAGACTCAGGTCCCATCACACAATGCAACGCAAGCCGGAGGATAGAGTTTTCCCTTATAATAGACAAACATGTTTGATACGTTATAAAACAAATCATTTTGATATTACTATAAGTGCATAGTGTCAAAACAACTTCAATTATAAAGGTATCACTCATAAACGACATAGGTACCATATATTACGTCGTCATACATAGGTTTACAACTAAAATTGAAAAGTCTCGTATTGGAAATTGGATTTCCATCATGAGTCAAGGCAAGGGATGGTCTCCTTACTGATTCAGATCACCTCTAGCAAGATGACCCAGGGCTCGGACGTTGGCGAGCCCTTGGATCCTCCAAGGACGGTCCTCCCTTACTTTTGAGGAATAGTTATTCTTGAACACATGTTTCCCGGTTCTATCGGACCTATCTCTGAGCCATTGGAGACTCAATATCCGAGGCGCCTCATTCCATCATACGCATAAGTAAAAATGTCTAGGGTCCGTACCATGAGACCACTTCTAGCTAGAAAGAAACGTCATGCACTTCTTGGGTCTCTTATCCCATTTTAGACTCATACCGGGGTGTGAGGCTCGTGAATTAACGATACAACACAAAGCTATGCTACTTAAAGCTGTGCTTTGATCATCATCCCCAAGGCCCTGCTTTCCAACAAAAGCCTTGATCATTTGCATCTTAACATGCCACATTGTCAATTCATGCCATACAACTGATTTCTATCAATATATAACCTCTAAGCTCATACGTCCTAGAGAAGGGTGTTAAGAAAGAGAATAAATTCTCCGCCACCAAACAGCTACATATTTAATAGAAATCAATCAATACATAATGAAATACAATGTCAGACACAATCCATTTACAAGTTCATTCTGGGTCTGAACGAAACCGGAGGCACCTTAATCCTCGTCCCATATGTCAATACATGATAGAGGCCCTTTCATATCCGATCAATCTCCAAGTACTTCTGGATGATCACCACTTGTTACCTCATCTTAGGTGTACAGCCCAATCAAGACATCAGTAATCATCCATACGATGTGAAGATCTCCGGTCTTCAACCACCATCTTCATCATTGACTTTTAATCATCGTAACAGTTATCCAGAATGGGTTAAACCTGGTCTTTCCGAATAACTCGCTTAATTTATAATCAAGTGCTATAATAACACATCAGACGCCTCATTCCAATCCAGAATATTCTTTTATTCAAATATTCACATCTTTAGGGAAAGGTTCCTATTAATTTTATCAGAGATAAGTTCATTTAAACCATTTCTTTAATCTTCCTATGGATATCATTTCCAAAAGATTTATATTTTATCTTTTCACAACTTAAACAAAATTAAGGTTTATCAACAGTCGGGATTAGCGAATCTTATCGAAGTAATCATTTATTTTATTATCATAATCCCAATCTATTCATCCCATGGAGCAAAACTGGTAGTACTCCATATTTAACACCCATTGTGTTATTGGTAAAATTAATTACCATTCAACGTTTCAAATATATTTAAAGAATTAAATATCGCATGGAGTAAAACTGGAGGTTCTCCATTTTCGACATTTCTCAAATTCGGTAAATTTTCTTACCTCATTCCCATTTCAATCTAATTAAAGATTCATTAAAACTCTACTTAGTTTTAATCTCCAAAAATCATTACTTAATGATTATTCAACTTCCTAGAAATTAATTCTACTTTTACTTGGGCTAAAGAACCAATGTTACATAAAACACAGTTCACAATAAACCCAAAATCCTCTTCCATCAAAATGGAATCTTCACGTAAATCATAACAGTCTTGAATCAATATAAATTTCCATATCGGACTAATACTATAAACGGAATAACGGCAAAGCCTTTTAAATTCCATAAATAGTAAATGCCTTCCTTCATAGAAGCTCATATCGATTATCACTAAATTGAATTCCGTTCAATTCTAATTTCTTTTATTAAATTGGAAAAACTTTACTTTGGAAATTTTCCATTAAATCTTAGAATAAAGATTTATAAATTCCAAATCTTAACTTTACTGTTATCGGGTTTAAGAACTAAAGTCATTTAAAACATCATTCACAATGAACCCAAAATCCAATTTGATATTAAATACAAGGCTCTAAATAGAAATCATATCGACTTATATTTAATATCAAATTTTGAGACCAATGGATATTGTATTGGGAATAACGATATATGTATCTTCCAAATTCCTCAACAATATCCGTATAGCCATGGAATCCAATATCGAAATATTCCGAAGATTATTTCCATTCAAATCCATTCCAATTTATATGTTGGAAAAATTATGGTTATAAAAAACATTTCTATTCATTTCAGTTCCTTTTTGTGTCCATTTGAAATCGGACATCTAAATCATATATTGATTCTTCTATGAATATTATTTTAAAATATTCCTTATTTCTGAATTGGAATCAGACTTAATCAATTACCATATAATTTTTATTATATGGATTCCATACATTGCATGTATTCATAAATAGTGATGAACAACTATTAAACATCCAATTCACATCTAGAGTGTAATCTGCAACTGCATAAGCATTAAATAATTGAATAACACTTACTACAGCATGTCAATCAATCGATCGACATACAACAAAACACAAGGGAGATGTGTGAAGTTATTATCATCCCCAGACCTGTGTGGGGTTTTCAATCAACATCCAATGGTTAACATACTTGGGCGATGTGTAAAATTATCGTCCCAATACCCGCGTGGGGTTTATATCACAATCCATGTGAATTTATCCACAGTTTAATAATAATAGCATTAAAATTGTAAACATCCATCAACCATCAAACAAATATTGCAATCACAGGCAATCAACATATATATTTAGTCACAACTATAATAACTGTAAAAATAGTTTTAGTGAGAGAATTCTCACCTTTGGTTTCCACTCCATCATTCTTTAATTGACGATTTTATTTAAAACGATTTCGTAAGAATCTGGTTGTTGAAATCTGCAAATTAGTGAAACTGAAAAGTCACAAATGAAGTCGAAATGGGTCGAAACTCGGCCGGGAAAGAGCCCGGGTACATCTAAACTATTGACCGTGGTCTCCACTGGTCAACAGTTCAAAAACAGATTTAGAAGTCTGAATCATTTAGGTCAGACGTCTGAATTTGCAATTTCCTGAACCCGTAAGACTTTAGTTCATTTTTGAGTAATTTTCAAACGTCTGAATTTTTTTGGTCAGACATCTGAATTACAATTCAGACATCTGAGTTAAAAATTTCAGACATCTGAATTCTGTTGCTTGAAACTATAATTATTTGGAGCAGGTCAGACGTCTGCCCCAAAATATTCAGATGTCTGAATCTGTTCCAAACACATTTTGCCTAGATAACAAGCTCAAAGTGATCTCGACAAATGCAGGAAGGCCTATGATGTTATGTTCATGCATATGAGGCTTCTAAGACTTGCTGAAAACAACTTATAACACCAAATACACATGCACAAACATTCATACAAGAGATTTGCAATGGTTTGGCTTATAAATTCAAACGTGAACTTAATTCCAAATCAAAGCAAGAAAATTCGATTTAAGTGATTCGTGAAGACATAAGACTTTGCCTGTGCGACAATGGAGCTTCACAATACCGCCTAAACCACTTCTAGCATATGCATACGATTGTGGATATAATCTAAATGAGAAATTCCAATTTTATGAAACTAAAACTAATGAACCGGAAAGTGTATACTTATCTAACCCATTCATATGCATATACACCAACCAAAATGGACCTAAATTACACTTTACAAGCCTCTAGGATTGTGTCATAGATGTGAATTCATGAAGAACTTACAAATCTCTCACCTTTGATGGTTAGAAGCTATGAATCAATTCAATAAGAAGCTAGAATGTTCTCTCTTCGAATAAAACACTAGAATCAACAACCTATGATCATATGAACACATTTCCTAAGAATTAGCTTTAGGAAATCATCACAAATTGAAGAGGAAGCAAGTTGGAGAAGATGAAGAGGAGGATGGAGAAGCTTACCCATGTTGTCTCTTTGATTTGGGCATGGATTTGCAAAACCTAGCTTAGGAATTTTAATTTCCCATTCCCTTTCCCCATTTTTCTAATTTTTGCTAAGTGTTTGAATGAATGAAGAGTAGAGGATGATTTTAGGGTTATATGGTGAGCTAGGTTAGCTCAACCAAGACCCAACCAAGGTTCCAAAGTTCCAAAACTCAGAATATATCGAAGTTTATACTTTTCGAACTCCTAAACGACAGTTCGAACTCAATAGAAGTGGTTTTGAGTCCAAATTCGTCCATATGCACAAAGTGGTATTTTGGTCTTATATCCAATGAAAAAGACCAAAATTTCTCCAACTTCAAAGCTATCGATGTTTATAGTTTTCGAACACCTAAACAACATTCCGAACTTAATGGAAGTGGTTTCATTGAAAACGGAAGTCGTCTGCAAAATGTGACTTTTCTACAGGCTATATATAATATAAAAAATATATAAATTTTATAGCAACTATTCTAAAATTTAATTTAGACATAACTTATAATTTATAAAGTGAAATCTCAATTCCATATACTCGTTAGAAAATTACAATTCGAAACATCTTAACATTTCTTGTTTTATCAAATTTTGATTTATATTGAATTTTATATATTCATTCAAAGTTTTAAATCGAATTTTCAAACTACCATGCCATTTCGAGTTCGTTTTAATTAAATTTTAAGTTCATACGTTCCAACTTCGATTTAAATAAATTTTAAATCATTTATTCTCCAAATAATTCATCTATAATATTTAATATCTATGTAAATCGATTAAAAATAAATTTTAAATTGGTTCCAAAATTCCGGGTTGTTACAATATGTGTTGTAGACTCACTGTCAGTAACCAAATTGTGGTAATTGTGTGTCCTATACCACACGTTCTCACTACTGGTTCACTACCCCCTAGTCAACTCGACAACAGAAATCTTCAAAAATATCATATCATCAAAAACATCAAATCATCAACTTCCATTAGATGGGTTTGTATTAATTGATTTTGTATACTATCATGTCCCTTACCACAGGGTTTACAATACCGTTTAATCTATATTACGCCATCTCAAAGTGTGTAGAATGTTTGAGTTTATATATGTGGAAAATACTTGGTTATGAAATGAGCTTATAAATAAACTTTGAGACTAAATGATTTTATTCTTTTAAACCACTTATAATTTCAAAAATATGTTTATACTGTTGCTTTGAGACCATTTACAATTGATAACCAAAACAATGAAATCATTTTGTCCCAAAGCCATAGAGAAATCTGTATGAAGATAACTAACTAGGAAAATTATTTTTAAACCGTGCACGTGTGTAGAAAGCTATCGAATTCATCATGAAAACACATCATATAAATCATCAAAATCTATAAATCTAGGTTTCGGATTGTTCATGATATAGATTTACCATGCTAGGATGAAGCCGCAGCAAAATCAAGTGATTGGGCTTTAGGAAATTCATCAGAAAACAACTGGAAATAAGCAGGCTTCAAACAAAACAAGCAACATGCAAGAAAATAATTTGCGTTATTTAATACTACATTGGTCAACCAATGTTTCGACTTATCCATAGTGTGTCGACCCATGGGTCGACACAATACTTGCCTAGGTCGACCCATGTGTCGCCCAGCCTACGAGATGCCTTGGCACTAAACTATGCTCGTATTCAACTTCGGCAATAATTTTCTAGTAGCTAACAAAATCAGAATGACCTAAAACTTGGCAACTACAATGACGATAAACACAACTTTTATTTGAAACAAAATTAACCCAAATTCATCAAAGACTCAATGAGATATAACATCTCAAAGTTGCAACTTTGAGATGTTAAACACAACAGTAACAAGTATGAGCAAAGCTTACAAATTACAGTGAACATTCTACTGATTCTACCTAATTAAAAGAGAAAAACACTATAAACTAGAAGTGTGAGATTCTACTCACCTGAAATCTAGAAACTGGAATTTACAGTAAGAATTTTGTAGCAAAAATATGATTATGAGCTTCAAAAAGCTTTCTCAAAGCCTGTAGGAAAGGTTACTGTACATGCAAGGCTTGGTCATTAAAATACGGTAACTGAAATTTACAATAGAGATTTTAAGAAAATAAAGTTAGTTTTAAGAGTGATTACCATTTGAAGACATAATATACAGCTTGTTTTCACTAACTTATACTGTTTGGAGATTAAGATTTGGCTTAGATTAGATTTTCTTCTTTTTAGTTTAGCTTACAGAACATGAAAATGAAGGAGGAGGCTCTTTTACAAGGAAAAGTACGTACTAGAGAAATTCTCTAGATTTTTCTTTCTTTAATTGTCCATTAAAAGCCTAATTAACCTAGTCAAGAGCCATTAAAGGTGATTAGGCTTTAATAATTAAAATCTGGCATAATTCTCCTTTGTTTACACCATATTTAAGTAACTTACAACACAAATTACACTACTTCTTCTTTGATTTTTATAAAATGCAAAACATACAATAAAATATAAACATATGTTAAAACACATTATTGCACTTTTAGAGATTGCAACTACAATTTACAAATTTTACAGTTGTTTACAAATTTCCCTTCCTTTTGAAAAACATTTACAATTTAAACGTTATAATAATTCAAATAACTTTTCTTTGACATAGAAATTTGTTTATAACCCAAACATTTATATCCCTACAAAAAAGTAACATTTTATATTTATTTTAACTTAAAGCTTAGGAAAAACAATGTTCGTCACAAAAATTACCATTTGCTTATGTTTTGCAAACCATTCAAACTAATTGGCTCGAAAATCACAAAATACTTGTTTTTAATTCAAAAATCATTTTCAAAGACATTTTTGCATTTATTTTCCATCTTTAACTCTTATTATTTAAATGAGAATTTTGATTTGATTTCAAAGACCCAATATACTACATTATATTAACTTTATAACTATTACTTATTTCATTTATTTTAAACATCATATAAACCTTATATATATTCATACGTGACACACACACACACACATATATATATATATATATTCTTATAAACTCATATAATTCAACCAATTTCATATTTATATACATTTCCAACAAGCTCCCTAAATAATCAAATAATCCTTCTTCCCCTGATTTCCCAATAAAATTTCCAATTTGCAATAATTAATCCCTATCTTAGCCAACCAAGCCCAACTTATAATGTAAATGACATTTATTTCATAATTAACAAATTGTAATTCACATCATAATTTAGTAATTACCATGGAAGGTAATTACCTAGAAATAGGGTTGTTACAAAGGCGAAGGCTGGGATGTTTGAGACCAGTGGAAATGTGGTATTGAAGGGTATGATTAGGTATATGGAGGTGGTTGGAACATTGTAACATAATGATTTTTGGACGATAACAAAGCTATAGAGTGAATATCAATGAGTTGACGCATGCGAACAAAAGGTAAAAGCAACATTTGATTTTACTTGAAAATGTTTGGTGAGTAATCCCCACTGACAACTAGATTCACTTCCATTCATTATTTGTACATCTTAATTTCAATTATCTATGAATATCATTTGATTGATTCACTTGAAAATGTTGAGTATTATTTGTACATCTTAATTTCAATTATCTATGAATAGTGTAATCCGTACCTAGTAATTTAATAAATATAACATTAATCTACATGAAAATATTATCAGGGGTAAACATAAAGGCTATTTTAACCGCAAAGACAAACAACTAAATTTTAACCGCAAATACAACTCTAATCGTCGTGTATCTTCTCTTCTTCTTCGATATCTTCACTGACTCCATTCTTCCTCCGCTAACCATAAAATTATGCATCGTTGCCTTTATTGAACTCGACAACTTCTGAGGGACCTTCAGACAACCATCAATCTTAGTCCCTTTAACTTTCGATGAACCCTAAAATCATCTCGATGTTGGTAGCGATTATTACAAATCTCAACTTTGATCACTAGGCGATGAATGGAGAACACCATGATGCTCAATAGAATATGGCACCTTCACCTATATGAAGATCAATCACTATGGCACGTTCAAGCTAAAACGAGTCTCGGTCATGTCCAAACTTTCTATTGCTACTGCCTTCACCAAGAACCACTACGCGATAATGTTAGATAGCTTATTTCGTTCAGTGAACATCTACTGAAATTTGTTAGTATTAAACATTCATTCTACTTTTTTAGCATCAATTTTTCATTTATTTTGGTATTAGATTTTAGGTATCAAATTTATAGTTTGTATGGTATTATTATTTAACTAGCAGCTTTTAAGTATCAGTTTTTAGTTATTGGTAGCAGTTTTGAAGTATCATTTTTTGAGCTAACATTTCATTAAAAAAATTAGCATTTTTAAATTATTATTTGCAGATTTCCCCCTTAAGTTATGGGTATAATTTCTCTTGAAAATGTAGATAATTTCTTTTTGGCATAGCCGATCAGTTTTTTTACTGATCCATAACACTTTTTATTATAACAAATTGTAAATATCACTACACTATATATGCTAATTAGACTGTGCTAGTGGTCGTATGCACAGCGATTTGGCACACCTGTAAGTCATATCAAAAAAGGCGTGTCTAATTATTAGATACGGCTATAGGTCATGTCCAACTGAAAATTTGATACGCCCACGTAGCCGTATCTAAAGTTAAAAAAGAAACGACTCATTGTCGTATCTAAAAGGCAACTAGATACGAATATAAACCGTAGCTAATTTACAACGTATGCTGCTTTACTATATTTTTGAAACAGTTTTTGACCGTATCTATGATGTTAGGCAGACACGGTCTTAACCATATCTTATTATATACATGTGTGTGTGTGTGTGTGTATATATATATATATATGTGTGTGTGTGTGTGTGTTATATATATATATATATATATAAACAGAAACTACAACACATATTTTCCATAACACAAACCATATCACAATTTATACAAAGCATAACACAAATTATACACAAAGCATAACAAGAATTTTCATAACACAATTTATATAGTGTCGTACAATTATTAAATGGAAATTGTCACATATTTTCATCTAATTACAAAGTCTGATAAAACTAAGCTGGTTATTGAAAGTAGCAAATTTAACTAAAGAAAAAACATATGTGATAAAACTGTAGGATCAGACTGGAAAGATTGAGCGTGCTAATCATGCTGTGCAGTCCACATTGCTGTAAATTAAAGCAGTGATGAGCAGATGCTGATATTGAATGTACAAAATTTATATGTTTCAAAGCATGCATTGATGAGTATAAGCTAAATGCTAAATGTTGATGTGTGCACGAATCATGTGCACAGTTTAAGTGTAACAAATACATGGCATGTGGGAAAATAGGCGTTGCATCATAGAGGTCAGTAATGGTGACAAGCATACATGGGAAAATAGGCATATACATGTGCAAGTTTAAGGGCATCATCATTATTATGGCAGTAATCGAGTCGACAGAGGTCCAGTCAGTCGACTCGTCGATAAGTCGGAGACTATAGTTGAAAAATATATTGCTACTTTCAGGGTATCCACCGACTTTCGATCGACTACATGGAAGGTCACAACAATGTTCAGGTTCAGAAAGTAGAATAAGGCATATGGAAGGTCACACCACCAAACCAGCAACAACACGAAACAATTCCATAGACAACAAATACATGGGAAAATAAGTCAACATGATCAAATACATGGCAGTTAAGGTTTGGTCAAGTCTGTATCGTGGCTTTGCATTCGTGTGTGCATATCGTGTCTCACATATGCATGTGTATGCCACCAAAGAGAGTTCATGAAACTAATGCAAACACAAGTGTTATGGAATTCTTATTTCATAAGTAAACCAAGATTCAAGTGTAAAATTATATATACATGCTCCAACGTCTAAAGATATCGGATCAGGGACATCAAATGACACATAAACCCACCCACTTCGACTTCATCAAAGGTCTCTGCAAATTGACGATTCAATTTGGCGGTTTTCTCATCTGGTAGAAGTATACTGTCCAAAACAACTTTTTCATGTGTAGGTGGTACAACAATCCCATGGCATCTGGATCACGTAGGATCTCAACATACAGTACCAGTTGCAATAAAGTTGAGAATTTTGAAGGACAGTATTAATAAAATATGCTTAATTTTATTAAAACAGGAAGACTGGAGTACGTATCCATTAGACTTTAAGCACTCGCTTGAGAATTATTAGCAATAAGATCAAAGAAAATGAAACCAACCCATGGTGCATATCCAAAAAAGTCCTGCAAACAAGTTTTATGCAACCAGATGCAATCAAACTCTTTTTAATTTATATATGAACCAGAGCCGGCATTGCAGCATCCATCCGTAAATGCTTAAGCTAACTATATATTACGCAATAGATTGAAATTTGAAGGGAAGTTTGATTTTTTACTGTTAATAAATACCTATTGCTACTATGTCTAGATCAGAGTTGAGAATTTCACATTGTTGAGAAATTCACATCGTTGATTGTTCGCCACATTGGTCGTATCGTGGATCTGAGAAGAAACACCCTTTGATGCACTGATATGTGTACTGCTGTGTCCTCCGTCTGACGTAGTTAATGGTGCGTGAATTCCTTGATCAATCAAATTTCCTACCATGTTGATCAGAACTTCCATTTTTCCAAACAAATTTCACACTGTACCCTTCATATCAGACATCATACCCTCCAAGCTTCCCAACGTCATTTTCAACTCATCATTGTCTTCACGAACATGTTTGAATCGTTTCTGTGCAATGGCACAAGCCTTAACATGAATCTTTGGTATGATGCTCCTAACAGCGCGGCTCCTAACCCTTGACGCAACACTTGCGATAAGATATCTTCATCAACAGGCAATTTTTCTTCATCACTATCGGTGATCTTTTCCTTCAGTTTGGCAATTTGATCTTGGGATAAAAGTTAAATGCGTTTACACCAACATTTACTTGTAACAGCTTGTAACTATAGTATGTTACTCCTAACTGAATAAATTCAATCCAAATAATAGAACCATAACAATAAAAACACGTAATGAAGAAAATGTAATGAGAAACTAATCACAATTATGGAAAGCCTGAAAGCTTGAAATGAAAGTCCAAACAATAGACTGCTTGATGTTAACCATAATAAGCATAATACAAGTAAAAACTTACGAAGTACCCAGACAGGGCATCTGATATGCTACCATCTTTTTTCTTGTGTATCTTCTCCCACACTTGATGATGGTTGATATTTATAAATGGACTTGCAACAATCTGCAATATATTCCATTTCATATATATTCTCTCCCTTAATTGTGTTTTGTTACTACTGTTGAAAGAAAATGATCAGATAATTTACCAATTCGTGTTCTACTTTAGCGTGATTTTTATGTCCTGCATGGTAGGCATAACTTAGACTGGATCTATTTTTTTTTGCCTGCCTCCCTTCTTCTGCTTGTTTCAGGCGTTGCTTCATTCTTTATGAACTTGTTCCAATCATCTTGATCAATTGTAGGTGGATAATTTTTCATCCGTTCTTCGCCATTGTCGAAAGTGTCATAATAAGTTGCCATCAAGTTTTTGTTGTGTCTCCTAAAAGCCTCGGCCATTCTTTTTGAAAGCATTTCCTTTGAAAGCGGCCCAAGTGTATACATTTTCTGCAAAAATTAAGAGTCGAAGACTGTAAAAATAAACTATAGCATTTATATGCTATTTTTCACAAATTTACCACCACCTGGTTCCAAACGTCGTCCTTATATGTTTTGGGTACTTTATCCCAACCTGTTAAGAGATTGGCACATAAGATCGTACTAGTTTACCAAGCGCAATAGCAATTTTTGGAGTGTTTTCTGAGACTGGAATACCAAGTAGATTTTGTTCAACTTGTTGATCTTTCGAACATGATGCATGTGATGATGTGAGATCTTGCGACGTATTTTCCTACGAAATAGAAGCAACATTAAGAATCAGGACAAACACCATGAATCAGAATATTATTCACATTTGTAACTGATCGTGTTCTCTATTACATTTTCATTCAAAAATTCATAAGTCTTACTCACTTTGAAATAGTTAAATGAAATAATAAAAGTAGAATGGATTGCAATCATAAAGTGTAAATCATGACATTCCAAATTCATATGATTCCCTAGTAAAAAAACATTTAACAATTCATAGGTTAACACATGAGTTTGGTTAGATCTTCTAGTTTTTCATTGTCTTCAAAAGATGATTGATAGATGGTAGGAGACTCAGTGTCATCCACATTGTAGTCAACTATTTTGGTGTATGCAAAACCACAGACCAACCGTCATTTTTTAAATCTTTTGAGTGGAACACTTGACTCGGTTCTAATGCAAGAATAAATGGCTCATCATTCACGTTGTCTTTGTTCTTTAATTTTCCTAAATTAACCATGATCAGGTTTGAAGAAGGATCTATTTTGCAACCATTGATCTTATCCTCGACTTTTACCCAATCACAATAAAAAACTGTTTGTTTGAAATCAGTGTAATCCAACTCAAGTATCTGCCGAGTGACTCCGTAATACATTGTTTCTTCTTCCTTATAATTTTTATCTTTACCACTCACTCTAAATTTTGTAATTGCTCTCATGCATACACCGCTATCCTGTGTTACCATATGGTCTTCGTACGTTTTCGTGGAAAATAAAAACCCATTCACTTGGTACTTCATATAACTAAGCACCATGAACTTCGGCCCGTGTATTAGCCACCAAAGAGTTGGGTCTACATCATTGCAATTCAACGACTACATAAAACACAAGAAGAAAATCAAGCATGTTCACGAGGGTGTATTGCAAACTTATAAACACGTGAAATACTTTGGATAATGTAATGCCTCATTACGTAACCATATAGTAAAAGGTTTAACGACTTCGACAGTTGTATCTCTGCCTCGTGGTTGAAATTTAGTGCTTTTCACATAGGAGTTGTACCTTCTATACGGAGATAACACATATGAAATGAATATATAAATTGAATTAAAAATTGGAAATTCGAAACCTACTTCATGAACTTACTTCTTCCATGGATCCAATCCATCAATACTTATTTAGGACCCATCTACGCACTTGTTCGAATTGCACTTGGGTTAACATTATATCTTGATCATTATCCAAAGGTATCTCACCAGTAAACTCATCATCCTCGTTTAAAAATGCTTCGCGGGTATGTTTATGGTTGTTGTAACCTCCGTTTGGGATATATTCCATGCAATAAAGGCTAGCTTCATGTATGATATATCATTCTGCAATAAACCCTTCAATGTATCTTTTGTTGCACACATACCCTTTATATGTTTTCATCAACCTATGTTTGTGATCAATTATATATTGCACACAATAGCCATTTATACCGAATAATAATGTACATTACCATTCAAAATGATACATCCACCTATATCTGACAGGGCCACCAACCAATGCTTGATCGGCTAAATGAACCATAACATGGATACCGATATCAAAAAATGCAGGTGGAAAATGTTTTTCAAAAAAACACATTGCTTCCACCAACATAGCCTTTTCTTTTATAAGGTGTTCCCTATCGATCACCTTTGAGCACAAAATGTTAAAGAATAGACTAATACGATGAATAACATTTCGTAGATCCTTATGTTGTGTATAAGTATGTTGAAGCAATACCGGAAGCAGATGTTGCATTATGATGTGGTATTCATGTGACTTCATATTTCTTAGTTCGGGAGGATTGATGCTCACGTTGTTGCAGAAGCTAGAGGAGAATTTGTTAGGTACTCTCAAATTTTTCAATACAGTGAAAAATCTTGTCTTTTCTTCTTTGTTAAAGGTGAAATTTGCCTTTTGTATGATTTTTTTTTGTTTCAGGATCTACCATCACCCACAACTTTAGTCTTATAGCCATGGTTTTCATATCCTTGCGTGCATTCATGCCATCTTTTGACTTCTCTTTATGGTCCATAATGGTGCTGATGAGATGCTCTGTGACATTCTTCTCCGTATGCATAACATCAATATTATGTCGAATCATATTTGCTTTCCCATATGGTAAATCAAAAAAAGATAGACCACCTATACCAAGCAGAAAATTGTCACCTTCTTCAACGGTCCAACTTTTTCCTTTTTCGACCAACTTCTTCTTTGTGTTTACCGATTTCCATTATGACATTCGCTACTCTCTTTTCAACTTCAAAACCATTCAATGGCCTTTTAGGATGACTAAGTTCTTGTTCATTGTTAAAATTTGTCTTGTCGTATCGAAACCTGTGTCCGTTACGAAGATACATTCGATGTCCCATAAAACACATCTTTTTTACTTTCAGGAAGATGATAAGAACAAGTGTTTTCCCCACAGACGGGACATGCAAAGTAACCGTGGGTTGTACATCCCGATAAAGTCCTAAGAGCAGGGTGATCATGGATTGCCCACAACACCCTAACTCTCATTGTAAACTCGGATTTATTTGATGAATCATATGTAACAACTCCTTCCCATAACTGCTTTAACTCATCTGCAAACAGCTCTAAGTAAACATCAATATCCTTCCCCGGATTTTTTGCCCAGAAATCAATAGTATTAACATTGAAAACTCCCGTTTCATGCACATAGACGGAGGAAGATTATGCGGTACTACAATTACCATCCAACAACTATAAGGGTTAGTAAGAGAAGCATTTAGACAGAAACCATCTGTTTCTATTCCAAGTGTGACATTTCGTGGCTCGACTGTGAATGTTTTATCAAAAGAATCCATGGCTTTCCATTGAGAAGTGTCACATGTATGACGCATTACGTTTGGAATAGACTTGGCACGACCATGCCAGGTCATTGCATCTGCTATCCATGGTACAATATACAACCTCTTCAATCTAGAAATTAATTGAAAATGTCTTAATGTCTTTCGAGCTACTTTCGTTCCTTTTGTCTCGTCGTTAAAAGATGTCCTATATCTTGGTTCATTGCAATTTGTACAAGAAATTCTATTCGCATCACCTTTCCAGTATAACATGCAATCATTGATGCATGCATCATAAGTTTTGTAATTCATCCCAACTTGCTTACTGAACTTCTTCACATCGTGGTAATTTGTCGGCAGCATGTTACCTTCGGGGAGTAAGTCCTTCATTAGTTCGAGTAGTGCAGTCACACCATTATTTGAGAAGTTGTATTGGGTCTTCAAGCTATTTAGTTTCACAATGGCATACAGCTTCGTTGTCCCTTTTGGACATGAAGGATACAGTGGCGCTTTTGCGCTTTCATAAAGTGGTGTATACTTCTTACTTTTATTGGCCTACCAATTGCCATCATCCGTACACTGCTCCAACATTAGCATGATCAAACAACGGATTTTCAGGTTGCAAGTCATGAAATCTATTTGCATCATTGACTAGATCTTCCATCACAATATGTTCAGCCTCGTCGGTACTTGTGGCATTACTAATTGGTTGTTTTTTCCATCTCCACCCTTTTTCCCCATGAAGATACCACACCTATATGATTGGATAAAACCCCATCTAAGCAAATGAAAATGAATTTCATCTAATTTGAACATCTTTATATTTTGGCCCCGATTGCAAGGGCATATATACACTCCTTTCTTACCACCGTTTTCTTCAACAAAACAAATAAACATGTTCACCCCCATCAATATAGCATGGAGATCTTTGATTAGATTCGCTAATCCACTTTTTGTCTATACTGAATGGCATGTTGCCCACCTATAAATTCAAAAATTGTTACAACTTACAAATCACATCAATCGCTGAATGTTTTCATTGGCAAGTTGGTTTTTTTTTTCATCTACCACTGGATCACAAATGGGCCCACCCCCTTCACACATGCCTGTATCTTTCTCCGTTAAAACATCAAAGGAATTTTCAGGCATTAGCGAGCCTAGTTTGCCTAGCTAGGTTCAGTACATTTTCAGGCCTTAGCAATTTAGTTTCAGTGCATTTGTCTAAGTCCGGTGCATGAAAAGTAAATATAAAAAGCTAATTCTTGTGTATTGTTCAGCACATGAATTAATTAGTTAACCTAAAACGAGTTTTATTTACTGGAATGAGTATGGCAGTTTAACAAACAAAATTCAAGGTTCATATTCTACATACCAAGTATGACTAGCTAATACAAGTAAATAGATCGAATAACGTATGCACTAACCATGGTGTAATATGACCAACTGCGAAAACCTAACTTTCTTCAACGTTCAACCTTGCTTTGTAAACACCCTCAGGTAAAAACCAATAAATAGCACTCCGGCCTACAACATGTTGAACATGAATTGAAACAATAGCACAAAAAGTATCGATTACTAGAAACCGAATCAAACCAAAATTTTACCAGCAATAGAGACGCACTGTTTGTAGATAACGACAAAGAAGCAGATTTGAGTAGACAATTATCGGATTTCTATAATTTTTTGGGAGCGATTTTCAAAAATGGAAATAGGGCACCGGATACAATATTAGATGAGGGAAATAAAAAAACGGAGGGAGAGAACCTGAAAGGATTAAAAATTTGGAGGGATGGGTATGCTTTTTCGGCCAAAAGTTTTACACAAAAAAGGCATGATTTTGAAACGGCCAACAATCAAATCAAATTTAAATTAGGTTGGGGTGGCTGGAGTTCGACCTAAGCCGTATCAAATTAACCGATCCGGAGCATTCGCGATGGACGGTCAAATTTGGGGAGCTTGGGGTGGTGCGGATCACAAACTGTTGTTTGATACGGATCTGAGCATTATCAAATTTGACACGGCTATTAGCCGAATTGTATACCTGCATCCTTGTGTGCCAAATTCGCTGATATGGTGTAGTGTATGATAGTTACATGAGATAGACATGTCACCTACCTACTACATAATTTTTAGAGTGGACCGACCACTAATATGGTTTTTAAAGTGGATCGACCACTACACATACACCACGCAGGGTGTTACATTACATGATTGGTTTCCTAAGAGGACACAAAGGAAAACAAACAAGATCTATTGCCAAGGAAATCGTAATAACATCACGTAGGGAGATGACATACTCAAACTTTCATATATACCCATTAACACACTCATTAGACTAATTGCAGCAAAAAATTACCATGGCAGCTACATGCATTCCAAGAAAAACCAAAATGAATTCATAAAAGTCACTGACTCAATGGCTTGAAGACAAACTTCAAAACAAAAAGGAGCCAGTGCATAGCAGCATAAGCCATCACATGTGTTTGCACAACACCAAAAATGAATCCCAACAGCACATGTCCTGATACAAATACCCTTCGCCACATCAACTCACAAAAATGAAGCAGCGAAAATCACCTGAAATATTCCATAGTACAAAAAACTTTCTATAATCAGAAAGAGGAGAGGAAAAAGAAGGGCAATCCATGACAAAACCACCGGATCGACTAAACAACAAAGTTGTCCAACGATCACATGAGTAAAACTAGATATAGTAGCTAACACAAACCGCCCACCACCGAAAATCACAACCACCAAAAGACCAAATATCCAACAAGGAGCACTAACATAGGAGATAACCCCAAGTTCCATAAACAAAGCAAGAAATACAAACCAATATAACGAAAGCACTAAGTCAATTTTCTCAAAGCGGAGACGCAAAAGACATTACTCAAAACACACAGAGTGACCAGAAAAAGAAGGAAAACTACAATACCAAAAATACACCTACAAAATTCTCTTCAAGTGACAAACAGCGTAACGACCCGCATTTTATGTATCAGAGCATCGTAATTTTTTTTATTTCTCCAAGGGTTAGATCATTCTCATATTTTGATATGTGGTTTATAGGGATGTGAGACATGTCCATAAATTTTAGCAATTTTATTTGTGACTATTTTGTCTCTGTTAGTTTTGTACAGGGCATAACTTTTGATTGGGATCAAATTAGGAGCTGAGATTGCTTTCACTGGAAAGGAAATGATGTTTCAAATTCTGTATTGTGGTCGCAATAAAGATTTGGTTAAGAGGTTTGGGAGGAATTGTTGTTTTAGTGCTATATAATTTCTGGATAGACTAATTAGTCATTAGTGGGCTGATTAGTGAGACCCATTAATGCTAAGGGTTGTTGGCTATACATAGAGGGGTAGAGGCAAGGAGAATTGTTTAGTTTCTCCATTTCTCTATTTGGTCTGGGTTTGAGATTCTCCCTACTCTAATCAAATACATCTCCACTTAATTAATTTCATTGATCTAGATTTGAAGATTGAAGATTAACATCGAAGAAAGGTAAATCGCATCAAAGTGATCGATTCGGAGGTTGTTCTTCGCTGTTCTTTTCTGTTCAAATCTGTATATCATCGTTTTAGAACAAATTTGTGGATTTAGTGAGTGATAAGCATCTATCACACGGATTCAATCGAGTATATGGGTTGCTTAATCTTATTTCATCATTTCAAATTGTTTTCACCTAGAACTACATCATGGTAAGTATATATTCATTCAAATCACCATAGGATCTAATCTAGTGGCTTAATTTATATGTTAATTCATGTGTTTATGTAAGCTGACATCCATTCATTCATTGTTTTATCTTGATTTGGTGAATTTCATATGATTGAATGATGATTATTTGATAAGCTAATGTTTATTGATTGTTGCTTGATTTGCTATTGATTGGTTGATTGAAATTAATTGGTTTTAGTCGATTTGAAAGCATGAGTTCTAGCATTGATGGATTGATGATTGAGTGGATCAATTGTAATGTGAATCGTGACTTGGGATGCACGAAAGTAGATGGATCGGGCAACGGAGTTTTGGGATGGATCGACAAGTGAAAACTCGAGTGCATCGTGTAACACCCCGTAATTTTATAACACATTAGAATGATAAACTAAAGAATACTTTATTAAATATTTAGAATTATGTAAAACGGACTGCGCCATTGCATTTGTCTTGGAATTCTTCTTAAGATATACTCCGAGTTTGCGTAAAACGGATATCGTATGAAGAAGATATTAAGGTTTGAAGTTTATGCATATATAAGCTAATTATATATGAATAAACCTTCCCATAAACTCAAAATAATTCAAAATCGAACAGCAGAAGGGAAGCGGGAAAATTCCCGCTATGGGTGTCCACCCATGGGTCGACCCCATCAAGGGGGTGTCGACCCTTGTGTCGACCCCTGGGTCGACACACCAAGCGGGGTGGACCTTCTGAACCTGGACAGAATTCTTGGCTTTGTTCGTTAGCTGATGGCTATAAATAAGACCCTATACCCATTGTTTTATTCGTATAAATTAATGGCGATGGTGAGATGTTGCTCCAACTCAGATTAAATTAGCCTTTTTTTAGCAACGACGCTTCATACGTATTCAAAGAGCGTTGGTTCAACATCAACACACTTTCCTTAGTTTTCTTAGATCCATTCTCTGTGAGTCTATGTTATTTATAGATATGAATACTTAAAAAGTTATTTTTGGCATGTTTATGAATTGGATCTAAGCATGTGACTAATTGAATCATATCAGATCCGCCATAACATGAGTATTTAAGTTATTTTGACATGGCTATGAATTGAATCTAAGCCTATGCCTATTTATAATGTTAGATCTACCATTATTTGTATATCTAATTAACTGATTAGATCTCATCAAGCCTATTTATGGTCATGACACTATCGATTTTATTATCAAATGTTCATCAGATCTGTTCCTATATGCTTATCTTGTCATTATGCCCAATTTTGTCACTATATGTTTATTAGTTGTTATGCCTATTCCTGCCATCATATGACAATCTTGTTATTATGTTTATTTCTGTTCTCTTCCCATCTTCTTTTCTCTTTTTATTTTATAGCCAGGCTACCTTCAAGCCTAGGCATACCATTGAAATATATGAACGCTGAAATTGGGAATGGGGGAAAAACATTAAAATTAGGGAATAACTTGTATTGGTAAATTTGGGCATAACTTGAATTAAATACATGAATATGGATTTGAGGCATAAATCAAATTATGATTTAGATCTTAATTTGGGGCATATGGTACATGATGAATTTGATGTGGAAAAGGGGCATGAAAATCTATAATGAAATAGGGATAATTGTTAAGCAGTGAAAATGCTTAGAATTACAGTAATAAGAAACTGTGATCGTGCTTAGACACGAGGTTAGGTTACACTTGTGGTAGAAGTCTGCCCGGACCTGACCGACATATCCAGCAACCACAAGTGGTGAATCTAATGTGAGGGGTCTAAGTGCATAAACATGTAACGTGTTGAGACACGAGGTTAAGTCCGACTTGTAGAAGAAGTCTGCCCGGACCCGACCAGCATATCCAGCATCCACAAGTAGTAGGCTTAATGTGGGAGGTCTAGCGCATTATAACCATTAATAAATATATGCTAATGAACTCGAATACTTCACCAGTTTGAATCCATAGGTATTGTATGAACATGTTAACTTAAGTAGGGGTTAAGTAAACTTACTTGAAACAGTGGGAGGGTTAAGTATATCTTGGGGGTGGTGGGTAATATTTATATATATAGGCCCACAAACTTGACCTGTGGGGTTATGCAATATTTTTACACTGGTATGTCATAACATGCGGAAATCCTAGGAGTGGGGATGCAAGCGTAGGGGGAAGCTTGTATTATCATGTGTGTAGGACCCGTTTCAATAAGTAACCCATATATAGGTATCAAACGAGTACTCCGAACTAGGTCAGAGTCGGGGCTCGCTTACAGGATTGATTGTAAGAGATCCGAACGAAGGGGCAGTGTGGGCGGCGCATTCCGACAGGGTCATATGCCTGCATGGGCCCGGATATGGGAGAATTAATATGCCGTGACACCTGTAGATATGGTTGTGCACATCCTGGAAATAAAGGGTTGCCACTTTAGGAAGTGATACGTCCTACCATGGGGCCAGCACATGGTATCTACGGAGTAGGGAGTCGATCAATTGGGGTAGTAATTAGGGTACATCTAGACTCTGATATGTTTAGGAGCCTATCATTAACCTTAGGGGTAACTTCGGTATGTTCAGTTGGGGTGCCTGTTATTGTATTGGGTTAAACCTCTCGCTAGAAGTTCGCCTAAGTCTACCATCTTATGCTTGTTGGGGATCATCTCGTTCATATGATATTAGTATTGGTGCAGAGAAAGAGAAAAGTATTAGAGAAGCGCTATACATATAAGTTCACTTCATTTTATCATGTTTACCTTTAAATACCTGCCTTATATGTTGGTATCCTCTTATCCAGCCTATATGCTTGTCATGATGCTTTTACTTATTTATAAGCTAAAAGTAACTGGACTTGTCAGACATTATGTCTGACCCAATTTATTTTCTCTTATTTCTCTTCCCTCCCCCTCCTCCCATGGTTCTCAAGGTGGGAATACTCAAGCTTGATCAAGATTCTTCTTTCATTCTGCTTGGAGCTACTTAGATGCACTGCTTGATTTCGTACCTTTTCTACCATGGCTATGTTTTTGGGGATTATGCTCTTTTCATGTTTATTGTACTCTGACGATTTAAGTACAAGACATAAGTTTTAAGTTGATGTACTGGGTTTTATGTATTTCATATTATGATGTAACTATGTTTTTAACCATGATGTTTTCTGCTTAATAAAATTTTAAATTCCACTGTCATTTTATATCTATCATGTAATATTTCTGTTTCTGTTTACCTATAACGCTTCACAAAACTTAATGCATTCTTTTAATGAGTGACATTAACGGACGTGGGGTGTCACATTTGGTGTCAGAGCTGAAGGTTACCAGATCGGATAAAAGATTTTGAAAATTGTTTTCAAAAAGGTTTTAAAAGAAAGCATTTTCAAAAGAAAAGTCTATTTTGAAAAACATATTCCCCAAAGCCATATGTTATATCTTTCGATTCTCTGTTTGAATCCCTTTTTCCTTTCTTTTCAGCATGTCTAGGGAACCTAATATTCCTAAGGGCATTACGATACCAGGTTGGTTCCGTAGGTATCTAGAGGCCACGGCGTCTGCCGGTGGTCAAGCAGACGTTCCTCCCCCAGCTACATCCGTTGTTCCTCATCCTCCTCCTCCGCAAGAAGTTAATTTCTCTAAGATCTGCAATGATTTCTGTGCTATGGGTGGTAAGCCATTCCAAGGAACTAAATTTTCATAGAGCAAAGGAATTGGCTTAAAGAGACAGAGGATTTGTTTGGAATTTTCGACGTTGATGATTGTAGGAAGATTCAATTAGCCGCTTGGCTGCTAAAAGATGATGTGACGGCCCGCCCCGCACCAGCCGACATTTCCAATGAAATGCGCTGTGCCGATGTCCAACCAGCATGGGACGGTCGCCAATGAAAAGGAATTTGAAACTGTGAACTAACAAATAACCTGTAGTATATCTCATAGCGCATGGAACAAAATATAACAATAACATAACTTGACATAAAACAGGCGAGACAGTGCATAAGCTGAAAACTAAACCATCATAGCAGCGGAAAAATTCAGAATACAGCTTATAATCCAGACTATCATTATTACAACTTTTAAAACTATCTCTAAAGATAAATAGGAAGGTACACTACTAATGCCAAAAGTAGTGACCAACAACAATACAGGGAGAATATATGGGAATAATACGTGTAAGCCTCCTGCTCGTCTCCGGACAGCTACTCGTGCATAACTAGTTAACCTGTCTCTAGTCTGTCCATTTAGGAGCACCCAAAGTAATAAGAAGAGACATAAAACTCTGGGTCAGAAAAAGTCTGGTATGAGCGATAAGCACCAAAATAGAACAATAGCAGCTATACATAACCATACATGAATCTGGACCTGCAACCAAAGAGTTAGCACAACAGGATGTACAATACTCTAAGGTGACACTAACACATGGTGTGAAAATAATGGGGATGGGGTGTGCATGTCATGGTGATAGCAAACATCAAACATAGCAATCATCCTTACATCTCTCACTCAGTGCGTAAAGCATACAATATCTACCACTTTGATCACCCAATCCTTTACTACGATCACATTGCCCTATGGAATCACGATGACCCCACTGCATTGCCCCATGGAGTCATGACAACTCCACTGCACTGGCTCATAGCCCTGCTACGATCACTTTGCCTCATGGAGTCATAAAAACTCCATTGAACTGATCCATAGCCGCTAATCCGTCTCTCAGTGATGAGTCAAAGCTATAGACATTGATAACCCCTTTGCACATGTCTCGCAGCAAAGCCCAACTCATGAAGTTAACTCGTTGATCCCCATTTGGATCTTGAGTAATAACCTCCCATTTGGACGTCCTTTGCATCTCGGGTTTTGGTCGAATTGGAGTTGGTCTTCAGAAGAGTCGTCATGCGATAGTAGAAGAGGTCCAAATCAGTTCGGTTCGGTTGACTTCCTCCGGGTCAGTTCTGGTGTCCTCATCCGGTTCGATTCATAGGTTCGGCCCTCCTTTCCCTGCTCCAGCTTCCGTTCGGTTCGGTTTGTACTCTCCATTTCCTATCTGATCCCCTCGCCCTTGCTTCCGATCCGAACCCAACACCAACTCTTATGCAAATGGCCTTCCTTCTTGCCAAGCCTCTTATGCCAAGTTCCGGTCCGGTTCGAATTTTCTTACCCGGTTCTCCTATCCAATCCGAGCCCTATAATCTGATCCGATCCGAAACCCTGCACGTTTTCCAACGAGCATATATCGTTCATTTTCGCCATACGACGGCATTTTCAACCATTCTAACTTTCCTACAAGATTACTTAACAAGGTCAAAATATCAAGCATATACGTTATTTTAGATCAAACATACCCAAAAACCATGTTTTTTCCTGAATCCCCTTAATCATGTTTTAACCATACGATTAGCAAAACATGTCCAAATTAACCCAAATTTTTATCAGAGCCCTAAAATAATATTTAAGAATTTTTACTTATTTTTCTAGAATTTTAGCATGCATAATTTCACTAATTAACACTAATCACCCCTAATTAACCATAATTAGTGAAAAACAATGCAAATCACTCACCTTAGCCACAAATAAAACTTTAGATCTGAAACTCTACTGCTTGGGCGTATTTTCCAAAGCAACACAGCAGCTTTAGCTCTGATTTGACACTAATCTTTCTTGATTTGGTATAGATCTTAATTAGTGACAAAAAGGTGATTTGGAAGTGATTTAGAAGGCGGAGGCTATTGTTAGGGTTGAAGAGAGGTAAGTGGAGGCTGTAAAAATGACAAAGAAAGGTTTCTCTAACCCTTTTCAGCCCTTATGCAACCCTGATCCCGAAATCCCCAATAGGCTTAGCTGCTAATCACCCTATTTGGCCCGGTTAAGCTGTTTTTCACCTTCCAAACCTTGTTTAGCCATATCTCCCAAACTGTAAAACCATTTGATCAATGTAACCACTCTACGGAAAAATAAACCATCATCAGAATCCAGTGGAAGTGGTTTCAGGTCATAACTCCTTTCCAGTCAAAAGTTATGGATGAAACAAGATTCGCCAGGGGCAAAACGGTCATTTTAAAAATCGGCAAAATCGTGAACATGGGAAATGACCCCAATAGTCGTTCCCCAAAGTTACACGACTATACGACCTCGTATGAAAATGAAATAAATATTCTATGATCCTCCGATGCGTAGAATGTAGGTCGTTACATTCTCCTCCCTTTAGAAATTTCGCCCCTAAAATTCCTTAACTAGAACATACAATGGTTCCCGCATGCCTATTAGCCATTTACAAACAATCAAACACACATAATAACACAGCAAGTCTTATCCTAGCATGCAGAATAGCTAAATTGCAATTAAAATCTTACCAGGCAAAGAGTTCTGGATACGACTCCCTTATGCTCTTCTTTGTTTCCTAGGTACAGTCATGCTCGTTATCACCCCAACTGATCCGGTGAAATAGTCATATCGGGGTCGTGCACGAACTTCCTTAACTGGGAAACATGAAATACGTTGTGAACTCCTGCCATCTTGTCAGGTAACTCAACTTTATATGCCAAATTCCCAACTTGCTCGAGAACTAAGAATGGACCAACAAACCTTGGTGCTAGCTTGCCTCTCCTACCAAAATGAATCACGCTCTTCAACGGAGAAATCTTGACAAGCACCAAGTCGCCAATGGAGAATATTAATTCTCTTCGTCTCTTATTAGCATAACTCTTTTGCCTATCTTGGGCAGCCTTCATTCTATGTTGGATAACCTTGATCTTATCTGAGGTTTCTCTTATCACATCCGGTCCAAGCACAAATTTCTCACTGGTTTCTAACCAACATGATGGTGAGTTGCACGGTCTTCCGTATAAAGCTTCACATGGAGCCATACCAATACTGGACTGATAACTATTATTACATGCGAATTCAACTAGATGCAAGTGGTCATCCCATGACCCTCCAAAATCTAATATGCAAGCTCTCAAGAGATCTTCTAATACTTGATTCACCCTATCTGTTTGACCGTCGCTTTGAGGATAGTACGCGGTACTGAGATGTAATTCTGACCCTAAAGCCTCTTGTAAGCTCTTCCAAAATCCACTAGTAAACAACGGATCGCGGTCACTCACAATGCCTTTGAGTACTCTATGAAATCTCACAACCCAGTTCATATGCAGTTCTGCTAACTTAGCTGTTGTTCTATTCGACTTGACTGGTATAAACCTTGCACTCTTGGTCAATCGATCCACAATCACTCAAATACTATCATGACCTGATCTAGTCCTTGGTAACCCATCAATGAAATCCATTGAGACTTGTTCCCAATTCCATTTGGGAATTCCTCATGGTTGCAACAAACCACTAGGGTTCTTTTGCTCAGCTTTAACTAGCTAGCAGTTCATGCATTTGGATATAAACTTCCCAACGTCTCTTTTCATACCTTCCCAGTAGTATATCTACTTCATGTCTCGATACATTTTGTTATCACCGGGATGTATAGTCAATTTCAAGTGATGACACTCTCTAAGCGCTTCATCCCTCAATCCATTAACATTGGGTACAACTAGTCTTCCATTCTTTCTAAGCCATCCATCTCGATCAAGCCCATACTTGTTCATCTCCTCGTCGATTCCCATTTCTAACTTGGAGATGATTTCTAATAGATTAGGATATTCCCTCTGACTGGAACCAATCCACTCAATCAAAGTAGGTCTGATCGTCAAACTTGCTAACATTTCTGGATCCAATTCGCACTTTGGTCTGAAATCATACCCAGCGATATACTCCAGTTGCTTCCATTCCAGAAACATAGCCCCTAAACTGGCATGTCTCCTACTCAGTGCATCAGCTACCGCATTGCCTTTTCCTGGTGTATATGCGATATCGAAATCATAGGAAGCCAAGAATTCTAACCATCTTTGATGTCGGAGATTTAGATCCTTCTGAGAGAAGAGATACTTTAACGACTTATGTTGGGTAAACAACTCGAATCTTTCTCCTAATAGATAGTGTCTCCACATCTTCAATGCGAACACGATTTAATTCGAAATCATGGGTAGGGTATCTTTTCTCATGTGGTTTTAGTTGCCGACTAGCATAAGCTACAACCTACCTCCTTACATCAAGACAGCACCTAGTCCGGTACCACAGGCATCCATGTATACTATCATCTCTTCGTTCCCTTTAGGAATGACTAACACTGGTGCATGCGTCAACTTTTCCTTTAGGCTCTTGAATGCATCCTCGCACCTTCCGTCCCAAGCAAAAGCTTGGTTTTCTTAGTCAATTCAGTTAACGGTGCCGCTACCTTGGAGAAGTCCTGAATAAACTTATGATAATATCCAGCTAATCCCAAGAAACTTCTTATGTCTATTTCATTCTTGGGCGTAGACCAATCCTATACCGTAGCCACCTTCGCAGGGTCCACGGTAATACCATTCTTTGAAACAACATGGCCCAAGAATCTCACTTCCCTCCTCCAAAAGTGACACTTAGAAAATTTCGCTTTCAATTGGTGTTTTCTCAACACCTCCATCACTATCCTCAAATGTTCCTTGTGTTCTTCCTCTGTCCTCGAGTAAACAAGGATATCATGCATGAACACAAGAACAAACTTATTCAATTGATCCCTTAATACCCTATTCATAAGATCCACAAAATATGTTGGTGCATTGGTCAACCCAAATGGCATGACCAACCACTCATAGAATCCAGATGGTGTCCAAAAGGCTGTTTTAGGAATACTCTCAGCTGCTACTCGGAGCTGATAAAATCCTGTCGCGAGGTCCAACTGGGAGAACACTTTTTCTCTTCCAGTTGATCAAACAAATCATCTATCCGTGGAAGAGGATACTTATTCTTCCTAGTCACTTTATTTAACTCGCGATAGTCCACACATAAACGAAGGGAACCATCTGCCCTAGTGGCAAATACAGCTGGTGCTCCCCACTTGGAGACACTTCTTCGGATAAATCCCTTCTTCAAAAGAACGCTTAATTGCACCCCAAGCTCTTGCTGCTCCCTTGGTGCCATACGACGAAGTGGCATCACTAAAGGTCTGGCATATTTCACTAAATCAATACGGGACTCAATCTCTCAGTGTGGTGGAAGTCCGGTCGCTTCCCCGAAGATGTCCAGATACTGGCCAGCAATGGGAACCCCTGATAACTTGTCCTGCGGAATGTCGAGGGAATTTAGAAAACTAGCCATCACTTCCTTACTAGTTAGGCCACCAAACACTAGACTCCGCCCATTATCCACCCTAATAGTCACCAAAAATCCCTCACAGTCTACCACCACCCCATATCTTTGGAGCCAATCGACCCCCAAAATAATGTCAAACCTAGTAAAGCCCAAAACAAAGCAATCAAAAGCAAACATACATCCATGACTCGATAAGACCAAATTTCGACAAATCATACTAAGGCTAGTCGAACCACCAATTGACAATCTCGGGTTCCAATCCTAACCCATCTACCAGGTCACTAGAGATGAAGGAATGGGAAGCCCTGGTATCCAACAATACTCGAACAGGAACTGTAACACCCCACTTGCGTTAAGGTCACTCTCAAAGGGAATGCCTTAACTTCGGTGGAGTGTTTTAAGGTACAAGATATTAATAAATTACAAGACGGATAATTAAAGCAGCGGAAAAGAAACCAATTTTCATTCCATAAATACTTGTTCAATACAACATTTCAACAAATAGTTTCAATCTTCCAAATTATTACATCTGTCTTGAAAACATAAAGAAGCAATACTGAAAATAAAATGACATAAATCCCCAACATGTCTTTGACCACAGCCATAGCTCAAAAAGGAAAAACCAAGCCTTACATCTACGGTCTTCAAGCTTTGATTTGATCCGGTCAAGCAGAAGTGTTCCCTCCCTACGGACCGGGGGGGGGGGGACGGAAGAAAAGAGGCGAAAAGAAAATGAGTCAGACATAATTCTGGTAAGCCCAGTTATTTAATAGCATTTAAACAAATAAAAGATTGTGACATGAATAAACTGAACTTAGAATGATACCACAAGGATAGGGTAGTCCTAAAACAAGATAAGGTAAGACTTAACTAGATTTGGCTATCGCACCCACTTTAACTTCTCTGCACCCACCAAGAACTTGTTTAACTAGCAATATATGTTCATGATAAAGTGATCCCATTCATGTATTAATCGGCTCCTACTCGCATTCATGTATTCTCGGTGTCATGCGGCTCCACGTGATTATAAAGTACTTGTGCTAGTTCCATTATAAGCCCAGTTATTTAATAGCATGTAAACAAATAAAAGACTGTGACATGAATAAACTGAACTTAGAATGATACCACAAGGATAGGGTAGTCCTAAAACAAGATAAGGTAAGACTTAACTAGATTTGGCTATAGCACCCACTTTAACTTCTCTGCACCCACCAAGAACTTGTTTAACTAGCAATGTATGTTCATGATAAAGTAATCCCATTCATGTATTGATCGGCTCCTACTCGCATTCATGTATTCTCGGTGTCATGCGGCCCCACGTGATTATAAAGTACTTGTGATGGTTCCATTATAAGGTGTACCAAGTCCTATAATGGCAGCCCCTGACACGATTCTAGATGCACAAGTGTACGCCTGGAGCCCCGTGCCTGCTTTTTCCACTCCGGAGCCCGTGCATGCCCGTACTCCGTCGGAACCTACACTGACGCACCTAACTGCCGCCCTTTTGACCGCTTATATTTAGCCCAGTAATCATGCCCCACCCTGCCTAGTTCAGGGTACCTTGATACGTTCATGCGGGTTACTGCTGAAAGGGGTCCCCGTTACTAGGGTTTTTCTAGTCAACATGTTAAATTGGTTAAGTGTTCTTGACTTGACTTAACCCCTATCAATCTTGCCTAGTTAACATGTTGATTTGGCTAAGTGTTTTCTAAATTACTTAACCCCACCAATCTTGTCTTGTTCACATGTTAAGTTGGTTAAGTGTTTTCTTAATTACTTAACCTCGCCACTCTTGTCTTGTTAAGTTGGTTGAGTGTTTCCTTAATTACTTAACCTCACCATTTCTAGCTTGATTGTTCATGAGCTTTAACTAATTAGACAGGTCTAGCCTCGGGCTTTTCTGGGCTTGATGCACTAACCTCTCACATTAGACAGGTATTGTTGTGGTTACTGGATGTGCCGGTCGGTTCCGGATAGGTTTACACCACAACTCAGTCTAACCTCGGGTTAGACATATTAGTCTTTTCTAGATTTACATTTTTATATATGCAAATTTCTACAAGTATTTCATGTCACATGTTTTAATTCAAGACTAATGGTATATAAATTATACCATTCATGGCCTTAACCAATTACATGGTTTTGGGCCCACCTACATATTCACATGTTTTGATTTAATAATTACCCCCAACGTTACCCCCGTTTGTTCGTTCACATTAATCACATAAAGACATTGGGCCCACTAATTGGCCCAATCTATAAACGAGAGATAAAGGGGGAACATGTATAACATAGGTTCAATCAACATATATCATGTAATTTGGCATAAACACCAGTTATAACTAGCATGTGACATAATCATGACGTGTCCAATTCCAAGACATGTATAATTATAACATTAACATATAGGTGTAAACTAGATCTAATAAGGTGAACTTGCATAAACTCGCTTCACAAACTTGCATATAAATATGGGTCTAGTTTAGGATCAAACATGTAACTTGCATATGACATACATACATATATAATTAGATCGTAACTTGGATCTATCATAAATTATATAACTAGCATTAATCATGTGAACCTAAATGGGTCTTGACATGGATCCAATCATAAAGTTTGTATGTAGCGACCCGAACTTCCCCGGTCTCCGAAGAGATGAGAAAGAACGAATTACTGTAAGGACAAGACAAATCAAGACACAAACAGAAGAACATTTCATTGTTATTACAACAATTCCATCAGAATACAAGAATATACAGAGTATGAATAAATATTATACAACAAAGAATATCAGAGATTTAAATACAGTATTGCAGCAGAAAAATAATACAAAGCACAACTGAAGGTGATATATGGATACAGAGCTTTCCGGACATCATACCAGCTGTAAACCAGGATCCTGTGAATATAAATCTGCAAAACCAAAACTACTAGCTGCCCGTGCGGATAATAGGGGCACTTTCCTTTGCTAGTTAAAAATCAAATCTTTATATTTGAAAAGATTCGATTGGAAATTGGATTTCCGTCATGAGTCGAGGCAAGGGGCAAGCTCCTCTCCGCTTCGAGACTCTCTAGCAAATGCCTCGGGACTACACACTCTGGGCAACCCCGGAAGCGGCTGGGCCGGTCCTCACTTACGTTAGAGGATTGGCAATTCCTGAACACACGTTTCCCGGTCCTTACAGACCTAATATCGAGGCGCCTCGCATTCCAACAACCACATAGGTGAAAAGTATATAAATGTCAGGGCCGGTAAGTCACTGACACCACCATAGCTAGAAAGAAACATCGTGCTCTCCCAGCGGTCCATATCCCGTTTTTAAACGTATCAAGCATGTTTGGCTATTATAAGGGAAAATCCTATCCTCCGGCTTGCGTTGCATTGTGTGATGGGACCTAGGTCTTATAATAGCTTCATTTTTCGAAAAAGCATTGCGTTGTTTATTCTATGCACTGGTATTCTTGGGAGGAAACCCGTTCCGTGTTATACGGCGTGGTCCCTTGAATTACTCTCCTTTAAAGTAAAGTTTTAAATAACTGTTTTAGTTCTCACACCAGTCACATGACTGACCTGGAGTTTATTGTTTTAACCTAAACTCTGGGTTCCCCTATTTTCCGCACGGGCAGCTAGTAGTTTTGGTTTCGCAGATTTATATTCACAGGATCCTGGTTTACAGCTGGAATGATGTCCGAAAAGCTCTGTATCCGTATATCACCTTCAGTTGTGCTTTGTATTATTTTTCCGCTGCAATATTGTATTTAAATCTCTGATATTCTTTGTTGTATAATATTTATACATACTTTGTATATTCTTGTATTCTGATGGAATTGTTGTAATAACAATGAAATGTTCTTCTGTTTGTGTCCTGATTTGTCTTGTCCTCACAGTAATTCGTTCTTTCTCATCTCCTCGGAGACCGGGGAAGTTTGGGTCGCTACATTGTAACTTGCATACAGACATATGAACATAGGCATGTGGATCTAAAATAAAACTTGAAACTTACATATGAACATATGGATCTAACATAAAACCTGCAACTTGCATATGAACATATGGATGTAACATAAAACTTGCAGCTTGCATATGAACATATGGATCTAACATAAAACTTGCAACTTACATATGAACATATGGACCTAACATAAAACTTGCAACTTGCATATGAACATATGGATCTAATCATGTAGCATAAGGATCTAACATAAAACATTGGAATATGTACATGTAGATCATGACTTGGATCTAATATAAAACTTACAACTTGCATAAAAATATATACATGTAGATCTTTACATGAAACACATAACTTGCATATGATATTGATAGTTTCAAATAGATCCAATACCAAATCCAATAATCCACAATCATTCCAATTTACGATAAAATCATCACAATCAATCGATATGAATTAACATGGTATAATTCTAATTTCACTTTATATCAAATCACTTCTTAGATTTATTTACTCTAAAAGATAACTGCGCTTACAACGAACGAAGGTCTTGATTTCTGGATTCTGAATTCTGGAGTTGAAATGCTCGCCTTTGATGTAGACAATCGTTGTTTTGATTTAGTTTGGTTCGTCTCTATGTTAGCTTCAAGTGGCGTCTACTCTAGGTTGTCTAATGGCAGCATGACGGCTCTAGGTTCGATTTTTAATATGATTTAGGGGTGAGGTATTAGGTTGCTTTTATAGAGATTGGATTGAATAGGAGTCATCAGATCATCTCAGAATAAATCAAGACCATTAAGACAAGATAGAGTTATCTAGAACAGCCAACTCAGCCCCTAATGACTCAGCAGTGAGTCATAATTCGTCTTTTCTAAATTCACATATTTTCTATATATGTCTAATTATATATGTAAATTAATCTTAATTAAATCATGCCATTATACCAAATATACCATTTCATGAACCAATCTATTCCAAGAAATTTTCATGTTTTCCCTTGATTCTCGCATTTATAATTAAGTATTCTTTAATTTGTTATTACAACATTAACAGAAAATACGGGGTGTTACATTCTCCCCTCCTTTAAGGATTTCGTCCCTGAAATCTTCAAGTCGAGAAGAACGTATATCTTACCATCCAATCGTCCATCAACTCAACCATCAAACACAGGCGTCCATTGGCCTTAAAAGACTTCTAATGCTTCATGATCATATGCATAGTGTGTGTACATGTCCTTACCTCATGCAAAATCAGGCGGTCTACTGATTCAGTCGACCTCCTTAATGCAAATTATGTCAGTGCCATGAGTCCGTTATGTATGCAATTTTCCTATCCAAAATTTCTAAATGAGTGCACGATCATTCATACAAATGCAACGTCCATATGGTAACACATCAAGTTTCAAGCCATATACAAATACATATATGCATATGCAATATGAAAGTGGCTGAGCCGATCTAATTCCTAACGTGTGTGTATATGCATCCACGAGCAACCACTTGCAACCATTAACCATAACATGTTTCAATTACATGTTTTCATCCAAATGGGTTTCTACCTAAGGATAAAGGATAAGATCGAGAAGATATACTCAAAAGGATAGGTACAAGCATAAACTTAAGGAAAAAGAGATCAAGGATGTACCCTCAAAAAGAAAAGGGTAGGTCGTGCGTATTCTGTCCTCAGTTTCCCAAGTAGCGTCTTCCTCGGCATCGCTCCATTGAACCTTGACAAGCTTGACTTCACGGTTGCGTCGCTTTTTGACTTCTGTGCCCAATATACAAGTTGGAACCCTCCTTACAGTTGCTTCTCGTTCAACTTCTACTTCCTCTAACATGCTTGTTTCCACCACTTCCGCAAACTCATGTAAGCACTTTCGCATGTGAGAGACATGAAAGACATTATGAACTCCAGCCAATCTTTCAGGCAGCTGTACTTTATAAGCCATCTTCTCAATCTTCTTAATGATAGGAAACGACCCTACAAATCTTGGTGCTAACTTTCCTGCGGACCCGAAGCGAACGACGTTCCTCAAAGGGGATACTTTAAGAAACACCTTGTCTCCAACTTCAAACTCAAGGTCGGTCCTTCTTTTGTCTGCGTAGGACTTCTATCTATCTTGGGCAGTCTTCATTCTCCTTCGTATTAAGTCTACTTTCTCTGAAGTTTCTCTGATCATGTCTGGTCCAAGTATGAGCTTATCTGTAGACTCCCACCAACATGTTGGTGATCGGCATGGCCTTCCATACAAAGCATCGAAGGGTGCCATGCCTATGGTGGCTTGGTAACTATTGTTGTAAGCGAACTCCACTAAAGGAAGATGATCCTCCCATGTACCTCCAAAGTGAAGAATGCACAGTCTCAAGAGATCTTCTAGTACTCTCTTCACCCTTTCCGTCTGACCATCGGTTTATGGGTGATAGGCCTTGCTTAAGCATAGCTGTGTGCCCATAGCCTCTTGAAAACTCCTCCAGAACTCGCTTGTACAGATAGGGTCTCGATCACTCACTATGCTGGAGGGTATCCCATGGAGTCGAACTATCTCTTTAAGATATATGGATGCTAGAGATGAGGCAGTCCTTCTACTTTTGACAGGTATAAAGTAAGCTTTTTTAGTAAGCATGTCCACTATTACCCAAATGCTGGTATTGCCCCTTCTTGACCTAGGCAACCCATCTATAAAGTCCATCGAGATGCTATCCCATTTCCACTGTAGGACCTCTAGAGGATGGAGCAGACCACCAGGCTTCTTCTACTCTGCCTTGACTTGTTGGCATATTAAACACTTAGAAACAAATTCAGCTACGTCTTTCTTCATGCCATTCCAAAAGAAAACTCTTTTGATGTCTTTATACATTTTGTCTCCGCCTGGGTGTATGGTCAGCTTGGAATGGTGTGCCTCTTCTAGAACCGTCTTTACCAAACCCCTTGCTTGTGGGACACATAGTCTTCCATCTCGTCTCAACCAGCCCTTGGCATCAATGGAGTATCTATTGAGGTGACTAGAAGTCTCACCCCTAATTAACTTGTCCATCACATCGGCTAGCTGAGGGTCTTCTCTTTGCGCGACTCCGATTGAGTCTAATAGAGTTGGCCGCACTTCTAACGTTGCTAGCAAGTCAGGTACAAAGTCAGAGGAGGGTCTGAAGTTAAAGCTTGCTATGAACTCCAAGCTTTGCCTTTCCACAAAGAGAGGGCTTAAAGTCAGCTTCTTTCTACTCAAGGCGTCTGCCACTACATTGCCCTTACCAGGGGTATAGGAAATCTCGAAATCATATGAGGCGAGAGATTCCATCCACCTTTGCTGCCTCAAATTAAGATCTTTCTAAGAGAAAAGGTATTTTAATGATTTATGATCAGTAAATAATTTGAACCTTTCTCCTAGCAGATAATGACGCCATGATTTAAGGGCGAAAACGATGGCAGCTAGTTCTAAATCATGAGTTGGGTAATTCTTCTCATGAACCTTCAACTGCCTTCCTCCATAGCAAACTACTTTGCCTTCTTGCATTAGGACAACGCCCAATCCTGTTCTACACGCGTCTGTATATACTATAAACATCTTGCTTCCATCAGGCAATGTCAGAACCGGGTCTGTTGTTAGAGCCTTTTTTAAACGTTGGAAAGCAATGTCGCAATCCAAATCCCAAGCAAAAGCCAAGTTCTTCTTTGTCAATCTTGTCAGCGGAGCTGAGATCTTTGCAAAGTCCTTAATGAACTTTCGATAATAGCCCGCCAGCCCGAGAAAGCTTCGGACTTCGGTTGCATTTCGCGGAATCTTCCAATCTTGCACCGTGACTACTTTTGCGGGGTCCACGGCTATCCCCTTTCTGGACACCACATGTCCAAGAAACCTTACTTCTTCTCTCCAAAAGTCGCATTTGGAGAATTTTGCTTTCAGCTAATGTGCTCGAAGAGTATCTAACACTTCCTTGAAATGCACAACATGTTCTTCCTCGCTTTTTGAGAAGATTAAGATGTCGTCTACGAAGACCACTACAAATTTATTGAGGAATTCCCGTAACACCCTGATCATCAAGTCTACAAAATAGGCAGATGTGTTTGTCAAGCTGAAAGGCATGAAAAGCCACTCGAAGAAACCATCCGGGGTCCTAAATGCGGTCTTGTCAATGCTATCCTCAGCCACTCTTAGCTGATGAAACCCAGTAGCCAGATCTAGTTGGGAAAAAAGGGATGCACCTACGAGTTGATCAAACAGATTGTCAATTCTTGGGAGGGGTGCCTATTCTTCTTAGTCAGCTTGTTCAACTCCTTATAATCTACGCATAGGCGGAGTGAACCATCAGCTTTGATCGCGAATACTACTGGAGCACCCCATTCAGAAATACTCCGTCTTATGAACCCCTTTTCAAGCAGCTCTTTAATTTGCTTGCTGAGCTCCTTTCTCTCCCTTGGGGCCATGTGCCTAATGGGTAAAGCAACATGCTTTGCATTATCAACAAGGTATATGCGGAAGTCTATCTCTCGCTTCGGAGGTAAGCCCTTCACCTCTTCAAACACATCTGAGTATTCACGGACTACTCTAACGGACTGCAAATTCTCAACAGACGCATCAAGTGATTCAAGATAACTAAGCATGATAGAGTTCATGGGATTACAAGAGATTTCGAGAGTGTTACCGAGGCGAGTCATGAGTCTAACCACTCTCTTTTCTCAATCAACGATGGCACCATTACTTTGTAGCCAGTCCATGCCTAGAATCAGCCCATAGCCCGTGAAGCCCAAAACAAAAGCATTACATTTAAACCCAAAACTTAGAATAGAGATTTCCAAATCCAAACAAACCATTGACAAATAAACTGAGCTCCCAATTGGATTTGAAACAACCAAGGGATCCTCTACTATATGGGTGTCTAGGTGCAGAGATTCAACTAAAGCAGTAGATATAAAAGAGTGCGATGCGCCAGAATCAAAGAGAGTACGAACAGGATTATCAAACAGATAAACTAAACTCTCAACAGAAATATGACTACCTCGTTCCTGTAGAGGTGCTACGAGAGCATGAACCTGCCCTCCAGAAGAAGCTCCAGTTCTCTGTCCCTGCCCTTGCCTTTGGGGGCAGTCCTTAGCCAAGTGTCATGTTTCCCCGCAATGGAAACAAGCGCCCAACTTCCTCTTTTTCTTTCTGCAGTCCCTAGCCAAATGTCCAGGTATGCCACAGTAATTGTACTTCAGCTTCTTACGGGATTTATTATCCTTCCCGCCTTTCTTGGGGTCCACTTTCTTGTTTTGAGATCCCTCTCCTTTCTTATTTTGACACTCTTCCTTCTTCACCTCCTTCTTGCCATCTTTGTTCTCCTCTTGCAATAGAGCCATGTCCACCAGCCTTTCATAAGTTGCTCCCATGGGTATATGGGACATTGCCAGGCCTTGCAGTGGTTCATTCAGTCCTTTGGAAAAACGGAGAGCCTTCTTGTGTGGAGTGTTGACTAATCCAGTCCAAATCTAGCAAGCTGATTGAATTTATTGACATATTCTTTGACTGATAGGTTGCCCTGCTTAAGTGATAGGAACTTCTCCATTTGCAGACTTTGCTCAGCTTGTGAGAGGAACTTCATTTCAAATCTCGCCTTGAAGTCCTCCTAAGTCTCTATCGATCTTTTAGCATTAGTGACCTTCCACCAGAAGGAGGCCTCATCTCTGAGCAACCACACCACAAACTGTAGTTTCTGCCTCTCATCTACTTCAAAGATAACAAATAAGTCTTCAGTTTCTTTGAGCCAGTTTCTGGCTTCTACTAAAGATTCACTACCCTTGAAGTATTTTCCACCCATGGATCTAAAATCTCTACAAATCTTTGAGAAAGCATTTCCTCTCGGAGGAGGAGGAGGAGGAGCAGCTGGGGGAGGTGGAGGAACGCCTGCTGGGCCTGCTTCATTGGCCCTAGCTTCAAGGTACCTTCTAAACCAACCAGGCACCGGCACACCCTCAGGTAGGTTAAAGTCCCCAGACATGCTGAAACAAAAGGAAAGATTCAAAAAGAAGGATAGAAAGATAGTGCATATGGCTTTAAGGATTATGCCTTTTTAAATTTAGAACAACACTTTTCTTGAAAATGCTTCTTTATGACTTCTTTTTGAAAAATAGTTTCAAAATTTTTATCCAATCTGGTAACCTTTAGCTCTGATACCAAGTGTAACACCCCACCTCCGTTAAGGTCACTCTCAAAGGGAATGCCTTAACTTCGGTGGAGCGTTTTAAGGTACAAGATACTAATAAGTTACAAGACAGATAATTAAAGCAGCGGAAAAGAAACCAATCTTCATTCCATAAATACTTGTTCAATACAACATTTCAACAAATAGTTTCAATCTTCCAAATTATTATATCTGTCTTGAAAACATAAAGAAGCAATACTGAAAATAAGATGACATAAATCCCCAACATGTCTTTGACCACAGCCATTGCTCAAAAAGGAAAGACCAAGCCTTACATCTACGGTCTTCAAGCTTTGATTTGATCCGGTCAAGCAGAAGTGTTCCCTCCCTACGGACCGGGGGGGGGGGGAGGTGGACGGAAGAAAAAAGGCGAAAGGAAAATGAGTCAGACATAAGTCTGGTAAGCCCAGTTATTTAATAGCATGTAAATAAATAAAAGACTGTGACATGAATAAACTGAACTTAGAATGATACCACAAGGATAGGGTAGTCCTAAAACAAGATAAGGTAAGACTTAACTAGATTTGGCTATCGCACCAACTTTTACTTCTCTGCACCCACCAAGAACTTGTTTAACTAGCAATGTATGCTCATGATAAAGTGATCCCATTCATGTATTGATCGGCTCCTACTCGCATTCATGTATTCTCGGTGTCATGCAGCCCCACGTGATTATAAAGTACTTGTGCTGGTTCCATTATAGGGTGTACCAAGTCCTATAATGGCAACCCCTAACACAATTCTAGATGCACAAGTGTACGCCTGGTGCCCAGTGCCTGCTTTTTCCACTCCGGAGCCCGTGCACGCCCGTACTCCGTCGGAACCTACACTGACGCACCTAACCGCCGCCCTTTTGACCGCTTATATTTAGCCCAGTAATCGTGCCCCACCCTGCCTAGTTCAGGGTACCTTGATACGTTCATGCGGGTTACTGCTGAAAGGGGTCCCCGTTACTAGGGTTTTTCTAGTCAACATGTTAAATTGGTTAAGTGTTTTTGACTTGACTTAACCCCTATCAATCTTGCCTAGTTAACATGTTGATTTGGCTAAGTGTTTTCTAAATTACTTAACCCAACCAATCTTGTCTTGTTCACATGTTAAGTTGGTTAAGTGTTTTCTTAATTACTTAACCTCGTCACTCTTCTCTTGTTAAGTTGGTTAAGTGTTTCCTTAATTACTTAACCTCACCATTTCTAGCTTGATTGTTCCTGAGATTTAACTAATTTATTAATTAAAGCACCAACCACTCACATTAGACAGGTACTGTTGTGGTTAATGGATGTGCCGGTCGGTTCTGGGCAGGTTTACACCACAACTCGGTCTAACCTCGGGCTTTTCTGGGCTTGATGCACTAACCTCTCACATTAGACAGGTATTGTTGTGGTTACTGGATGTGCCGGTCGGTTCCGGGCAGGTTTACACCACAACTCAGTCTAACCTCGGGTTAGGCATACTCGTCTTTTCTAGATTTACATTTTTATATATGCAAATTTCTACAAGTATTTCATGTCACATGTTTTAATTCAAGACTAATGGTATATAAATTATACCATTCATGGCCTTAACCAATTACATGGTTTAGGGCCCACATACATATTTACATGTTTTGATTTAATAATTACCCCCCAACATTACTTCGATCACATTAATCACATAAAGACATTGGGCCCACTAATTGGCCCAATCTATAAACGAGAGATAAAGGGGGAACATGCATAACATAGGTTCAATCAACATATATCATGTAATTTGGCATCAACATCAGTTATAGACTAGCATATGACATAATCATGACATGTCCAATTCCAAAACATGTATAATTATAACATTAACATATAGGTGTAAACTAGATCTAATAAGGTGAACTTGCATAAATTCGCTTCACAAACTTGCATATAAATATAGGTCTAGTTTAGGATCTAACATGTAACTTGCATATGACATATATATATAATTAGATCGTAACTTGGATCTATCATAAATTATATAACTTGCATTAATCATGTGAACCTAAATGGATCTTGACATGGATCCAATCATAAAGTTTGTAACTTGCATATGGGCATATGAACATAGGCATGTGGATCTAACATAAAACTTGCAACTTACATATGAACATATGGATCTAACATAAAACTTGCAACTTGCATATGAACATATGGATCTAACATAAAACTTGCAACTTACATATGAACAAATGGATCTAACATAAAACTTGCAACATGCATATGAACATATGGATCTAATCATGTAGCATAAGGATCTAACATAAAACATAGGAATATGTACATGTAGATCTTGACTTGGATCCAATATAAAACTTAAAACTTGCATAAAAACATAAACATGTAGAACTTTACATGAAACACATAACTTGCATATGATATTGATAGTTTCAAATAGATCCAATACCAAATCCTATAATCCACAATCATTCCAATTCATGATAAAATCATCACAATAAATCGATATGAATTAACATGGTATAATTCTAATTTCACTTTATATCAAATCATGTCTTAGATTTATTTACGTCTAAAAGATAACTGCGCTTACAACGAACGAAAGTCTTGATTTCTGGATTCTGAAATCTGGAGTTGAAATGCTCGCCTTTGATGTAGACAATCGTTGTTTTGATTTAGTTTGGTTCATCTCTATGTTAGCTTCAAGTGGCGGCTACTCTAGGTTGTCGAATGGCAGCATGACGGCTCTAGGTTCAATTTTTAATATGATTTAGGGGTGAGGTATTAGGTTGCTTTTATAGAGATTAGATTGAATAGGAGCCGTCAGATCATCTCAGAATAAATCGAGACCATTAAGACAAGATAGAGTTATCCAGAACAGCCAACTCAGCCCTTAATGACTCAGCAGTGAGTCATAATTCGTCTTTTTTAAATTCACATATTTTCTATATATGTCTAATTATATATGTAAATTAATCTTAATTAAATCATGCCATAATTATTCTTTTAATTATGCTAACAATAAATGGTATACCAAATATATCATTTCATGAACCAATTTATGCCAATAAATTTTCATGTTTTCCCTTGATTCTCGCATTTATAATTAAGTATTCTTCAATTTGTTATTACAACATTAATAGAAAATACGGGGTGTTAATTTACATGTTTTGGTTTATTAATTAACCCCAAAGTTACCCCCATTTGTTCGTACACATTAATCACATAAAGACATTGGGCCCACTAATTGGCCCAATCTATAAACGAGAGATAAAGGAGGGAACATGCATAACATAGGTTCAATCAACATATATCATGTAATTTGGCATAAACATCAGTTATAGACTCGCATGTGACATAATCATGACACATCCAATTCCAAAACATGTATGATTATAACATTAACATATAGGTGTAAACTAGATCTAATAAGGTGAACTTGCATAAATTCACTTCACAAACTTGCATATAAATAAGGATCTGGTTTAGGATCTAACATGTAACTTGCATATGACATATATATATTATTAGATCGTAACTTGGATCTATCATAAATTATATAACTTACATTAATCATGCGAACCTAAATGGATCTTGACATGGATCCAATCATAAGTTTGTAATTTGCATATGGACATATGAACATAGGCATGTGGACCTAACATAAAACTTGCAACTTACATATGAACATATGGATCTAACATAAAACTTGCAACTTGCATATAAACATATGGATCTAACATAAATTTGCAGCTTACATATGAACATATGTATCTAACATAAAACATAGGAATATGTACATGTAGATCTTGACTTGGATCTAATATAAAACTTACAACTTGCATAAAAATATATACATGTAGATCTTTACATGAAACACATAACTTGCATATGATATTGATAGTTTCATATAGATCCAATACCAAATCCAATAATCCACAATCATTCCAATTTACGATAAAATCATCACAATCAATCGATATGAATTAACATGGTATAATTCTAATTTCACTTTATATCAAATCACGTCTTAGATTTATTTACTTTAAAAGATAACTGCACTTACAACGAACGAAGGTCTTGATTTCTGGATTCTGAATTCTGGAGTTGAAATGCTCGCCTTTGATGTAGACAATCGTTGTTTTGATTTAGTTTGGTTCGTCTCTATGTTAGCTTCAACTGGCGGCTACTCTAGGTTGTCTAATGGCAGCATGATGGCTCTAGGTTCAATTTTTAATATGATTTAGGGGTGAGGTATTAGGTTGCTTTTATAGAGATTAGATTGAATAGGATCCGTCAGATCATCTCAGAATAAATCAAGACCATTAAGACAAGATAGAGTTATCTAGAACAGCCAACTCAGCCCCTAATGACTCAGCTGTGAGTATTTCAACTCAGCCAACTCAGCGAGCATTTCAACTCCAGAATTCAGAATCCAGAAATCAAGACCTTCGTTCGTTGTAAGTGCAGTTATCTTTTAGACGTAAATAAATCTAAGACGTGATTTGATATAAAGTGAAATTAGAATTATATCACGTTTATTCATATCGATTTATTGTGATGATTTTATCATGAATTGGAATGATTGTGGATTATTGGATTTGGTATTGGATCTATTTGAAACTATCAATATCATATGCAAGTTATGTGTTTCATGTAAAGATCTACATGTATATGTTTTTTTGCAAGTTGTAAGTTTTATGTTAGATCCAAGTCAAGATCTACATGTACAAATTCCTATGTTTTATGTTATATCATTATGCTACATGATTAGATCCATATGTTCATATGCAAGTTGCAAGTTTTATGTTAGATCCATATGTTCATATGTAAGTTGCTAGTTTTATGTTAGATCCATGTGTTCATATGCAAGTTGCAAGTTTTATGTTAGATCCATATGTTCATATGTAAGTTGCAAGTTTTATGTTAGATCCACATGCCTATGTTCATATGTCCATATGCATGTTGCTAACTTTATGATTGGATCCATGTCAAAATCCATTTAGGTTCACATGATTAATGCAAGTTATATAATTTATGATAGATCCAAGTTACGATCTAATTATATATATATATATATATATATATATATATATATGTGTGTGTGTGTGTGTGTGTGTGTGTGTGTGTCATATGCAGGTTACATGTTAGATCCTAAACTAGACCCATATTTATATGCAAGTTTGTGTAGCGAGTTTATGCAAGTTCACCTTATTAGATCTAGTTTACACTTGACATCATAAATAGAAAGCATACCTCAAATGACGACATTCTTTCCTTTCTCCACCGTAGTTGGGGCATTCAACGAAGAAGGAACAACACTGATAGCATATGCTTTCACAATCTGCTTCTCTTTAGGAGGTTGTGGACGCTTATCCTTTTGATGTCCCACTTGGTCACAATTGAAACACTTCCTGTCCGCTGCCTTTGCTCGACATTCTTTAGCATAATTGCCCTTCTTGCCACAGCTAAAGCACTCTACATCCTTCTTATTCTTTTTCTGACCATCCTTGGTCTGGTTCTGCTTCCTCTTATTCTGAGAATTATTCTTACCTCCACCGCATGCTTGCTGCTTTGGCTCCCCTGCAGATGTAATAGCAACCTCGGTCTTCGGCTTAGGGTAAAGACTCTCTGATCTCAATGCCTTCCCCACAATGGATTCAAATGTCTCATCGATGTGGTTTATAAGCCTTTCCCCCAAGTAAGCGTCTAAGCCAGTTATGAACTTCTCATTCTTCTTCTCGGGAGTATTGATAAGAGATAATTCATACTTCAATAAAGTATCAAACTTAGCATTATATTCCGAGACTGCCTTACCATTTTGTTTAAGCTCCAAGAACTTCCTAAATAATTCTGACTTCTGGGTAGCTGGGATAAATTATCACTGAATCGGGTCTTAAACTGATCCCAAGTAACTTGATCCTCAGGGGTAGCTTCCTTAGTAGCATTCCACCAATTCATAGCCCGTCCTTGCAGCTGGCGGGATGCTAGCTTTCTCTTCGTTGCGTCTTCGATTCCCAGATCTTCGAAGAAACGCTCACAATTATCAAGCTAATCCTGAACTTTTGTAGCCGATTCAGTTCCGTGGAATGGCTTCCCATCAAGACTAGTGTAGTCCTTACAGAGCTTGGCGAAATTGGCCCTAGGCGCCTGCACCGTTGCACCACCACCATTTGCAGCATTAGGAACTACCCTCTGAACATCCCTAAGCATCTCTCTCATGAAGTCAGTGAACAACGTCCTCATATCAGGAGCATTCCTATTATTGTCTCCTGAACCCGTACCCCTCGTATATCGGCTCATCGTCCAATCTGTAGAGAGAAAACGATTAACCATCTTCATAGTGATGCCAGTGCAGTGCGACTTCATCCTTAAATATACTAATTGTATATATATATAGCTTTTGAAAACCCAAAATATAACAAATACGCGCTCTCATATATGCACTATCTGTCTCTGGTGTCTTTCCCTGGGTTAACTATGCAACCTGGAGCTCTGATACCACATGTGATGGCCCGCGCCACAACAGCCGACATTTCCAATGAAATGCACTGTGTCGATGTCCAACCAGCACGGGACAATCACCAATGAAAAGGATTTTGAAACTATGAACTAACAAAGAAACTGTAGTATATCTCACAACGCATGGAACTGTAGTATATCTCACAAAGATCTTCTTAATTAGTGACAAAAAGGTGATTTGGATGTGATTTAGAAGCTGGAGGCCATTGTTAGGGCTGAAGAGAGGTAAGTGGCGGCTATAAAAATGACAAAGAAAGCTTTCTCTATCCCTTTTCATCCCTTATGCAACCCTAATCCCAAAATCCCCCAATGGGCCTAGCTGCTAATCACCCTATTTGGCCCAGTTAAGCTGTTTTTCACCTTCTAAACCTTGTTTCAGCCATATCTCCCAAACGGTAAGTCCGTTTGATCAATATGACCACTGTACGGAAAGGGAAACCATCATCTGAATCTAATGGAAGTTGTTTCAGCTCAAAAGTCATTTCCAATCAAAAGTTATTGACAAAACAAGATTCGCCAGGGGTAAAATGGTCATTTAAAAATCGAAAAAAATCGTGAACATGTGAAATGACCCCTATACTCATTCCCCAAAGTTACACGACTATATGACCTCGTCTGAAAATGAAATAAATATTCTATGATCCTTCGATGCATACAATGCGGGTTGTTACAGATGAGGCTTCATTCTGGTGGGAAGTGATGCAAGCAGGGCATCCAGTGGAGACTTGGGATGATTTCCGGCAGAGTTTGAAATGAAGTTTCTTTCTCAAGCTGAGAAAAGTATGCAAATGGAAAGGTTTCTGGCACTCAAGCAAGGAGGCATGTCTATGAAAGAATGTGTTAACAAATTCAATCAAGTGGCGAGGTTTGGAGCTAGTAGATACCCGACATAAAAAAGCTTTGTGGTTTGCTAGAGGGTTGAATGAACCCCTCCATGGGTTGGCTATGTCTCATATTCTGATGGGAGCAACTTTTGAAAGGCTCGTAGATATGGCATTGATGCATGAGGAAGATAAAGGTGAAAAGAAAGAAGCTAAGGTTGAGGAAACACAAAACAGGAAAGTGTGGCCCAAGAAAGGACAACAACAACAAAATAAGGGCGGAAAGGACGACAAGGCTAGGGATAAGAGGAAGATTCATAATTGTGGACGCGAGGGTAATTTGATCAAGAAATGCAAAAGAAAGAAGAATGCTTGCTTCAATTGTGGAGTGGTCAGAAACTTTTCTAAGGAGAGCCCGAGGAAGCAAGGACAAGGTCATAGGGCAGGATCTTCAGGAGGGCAGGTGCATGCTCTCGTGGCCAATGCACCAGACAGAGGTAGGAAAGTTTCCATTGAAAGATTGATTTCTCTTTCCAATCATCCTGTTAGAACTCTTTTTGATTCAGGTGCTTCACACTCTTTTATATCTGATTCTATATTTGAGTCTCTGCACCTTAGTACTAGTATGGTTTTGGATCCCGTTGTTGTCTCAAACCCCATTGGGGGGTACGGCTCATTTGTCCATGATTTGTCGGGGTTCGAGAATATCTGTGTTAGGCATCGAATTTGAGTGCGACACATATGTGCATGGTATCATGGGCTATGGTTTGATTCTAGGTATGGATTGGCTAGCCATGTATGGTGCCATTCTAAATTGTGAGAGGAGGGTCGTTAAACTTTTGACTTGCCAAGGGAGGACCCTCGAGATTTCCTGTGGCCCTAAAGGGTCTGTCATGCTTAGTTTGCTAGAGTCACTTGATGCATTTATCGATGATTTGCGAACTGTACCAGTAGTCTATGAGTATCTTGATGTTTTTAAGGAGGTTCGGGGATTACCTCCGAGGCGCGAGATAGATTTCCGTATATATTTGATAGACAATGCAAAATCAGTTACATTGCCTGTGCGCCACATGACTCCAAGAGAAAGGAGGGAGCTTAGCAAGCAAGTAGGGGAGCTACTTGGCAAAGGATTTATTAGGCGAAGCATATCTGAATGGAGTGCTCCAGTGGTGTTCGTAACTAAGGCGGATGGTTCGCTCCGCTTATGGGTGGATTATAGAGAGTTGAATAAACTCACTAAAAAGAACAGGCACCCATTTCCGAGGATAGATGATCTTTTTGACTATCTTGTTGGTGCATCGGTTTTCTCTCAGTTAGACTTGGCCACGGGGTTTCATCAGTTGAGGGTGGCCGAGGATAATATAAACAAGACTGCCTTTAGAACTCCAGATGGTTTCTTCGAGTAGCTCGTTATGCCTTTTGGGTTAACGAATGCACCCGCCTATTTTGTTGATCTGATGAGTATGGTGTTTTAGGAGTTTCTAAATAAGTTCATTGTGGTCTTTGTTAACGATATCCTGATTTTCTCGAAGAGCGAGGAAGAGCATGCCTTATATTTAAGGGAGGTTTTGAAAACTCTCCGTGCGCACCAGCTTAAGGCGAAGTTCTCCAAATGCCATTTTTGGAGAAAAGAAGTGAGATTTCAAGGGGATGTGGTCTCTAAAGAGGGGATAGCAGTAGATTCTACAAAGGTAGTTGCAGTTCAGGATTGGTAGAACCCAAAGAATGCGACGGAGGTGGGAAGTTTTCTGGGGTTAGCAGGCTATTATAGGAAGTTCATTAAGGACTTCGCAAAGATATCAGTCCCACTCACCAGGCTGACAAAGAAGAATCTGACATTTTCTTGGGATGTAGATTGTGATGATGCTTTCCATCGATTGAAGAGGGCTCTGACAACAACCCCAGTCTTGACCTTGCCCGATGGGAACAAAGTGTTCATAGTATACACTGATGCATGCAGTACAGGGCTTGGTGTAGTTCTAATGCAAGAGGGAAGGGTAGTATGTTATCGAGGTAGACAGCTAAGGGTTCATGAGAAGAACTATCCTACCCATGACTTAGAGCTAGCTACCATAGTATTCGCACTTAAGACTTGGCGCCATTATCTACTTGGAGGGAAATTAGAGTTGTACACTGATCATAAATCTCTCAAGTACTTGTTATCACAAAAGGATCTTAATTTTAGGCAACAAAGGTGGATGGAGTTCCTAGCATCTTATGACTTTGAGATAGCTTATACCCCTGGCAAGGGTAATGTAGTGGCAGATAAACTGAGTAGGCAGGCCTTAAGTCCTCTGTTGTGGAAAGGAAAAGCTTGGAGTTTATATCAACTTTTGATTTTAGACCCTCCACCGAGTTTATACCTAGTTTATTGGCATCACTAGAGGTGCGTCCTACTCTTTTGGATCAGATAGGAGCTTTGCAACGAAAGGATCCACAGATTTTATACATCCTCGATAGGCTTAGTAAAGGGGAGACTTCTAGTCACCTCAGTAGATATTCCATAGACGATAGAGGGTGGATGTGACGGGATGGAAGGTTTTACGTTCCCCAAGTTGGGAGTTTGTTGAAGACAGTCCTAGAGGAAGCCTATCATTCTAAGATGACTATCATCCATGCGGTGATAAGATGTATGGAGATATGAAGAGGGTTTTCTTTTGGGCTAGATGAAGAAAGATGTGGCAGAGTTTGTTTCTCAATGTTTGATTTTCCAGCAAGTCAAGGCTGAGCAAAAGAAGCCCGGTGGTTCACTTCATCTTCGGAGGTTCCACAGTAGAAGTGGGAGAGCGTTTCTATGGATTTCATCGATGGTTTTCCTAGATCAAGGAAAGATAACACCAGCATTTGGGTTATAGTAGACAGACTTACTAAGAGCACTCATTTCATTCCAGTTAAGAATAAGAGGACGACAGCATGGCTGGAAGCAATTTACGTTCGTGAGATAGTCTGTCTTCATGGTGTACCTTCCAGTATCGTAAGTGATCGTGACCCCATTTTTACCGGTGAATTTTGGAGCAGTGTGCAAGAAACGTAAGGTACACAGTTGTGTTTGAGCACCGCTTATCATCCTTAGATCGATGGACAAACAAAAAGAGTGAATAGAGTCCTTGAAGATCTTTTAAGGCTGTGTATCCTAGACTTTGGAGGGACTTGGGAAGAGAATCTTCCTTTAGTAGAGTTTGCCTACAACAATAGTTATCAAGCTAGTATTGGCATGGCACCCTTCGAAGCATTATACAGACGACCCTGTAGATCACCGACTTGTTGGTGGGAATCTACAGAAAGACTTCTACTTGGACCGGATATGGTTAGACAAACTTATAAAAAGATTGACCTTATTAGACGGCGAATGAAGACAGCTCAGGATATGCAGAAGTCCTACACAGATAAGAGAAGGACTGACATTGAGTTTGAGGTGGGAGACATGGTTTTCATCAAGGTATCACCTTTGAGGAATGTGGTTCGCTTTGGATCTGTTTGGAAATTGGCACCAAAATTTGTAGGGCTCTTTCCAATAACAGAAAGGATTGGCCAAATGTCCTATAGAGTAAAGCTACCAGAAAGACTACCCGGCGTTCATGATGTTTTCCACGTTTCTCATTTACGGAAGTGCTTGCATGATACTGCAGAAGTAGTTGAGCCGAGTATGCTTGAGGAAGTAGAGGTAGAACGGGAAGCGATAGTTAGACGTTTTCCTACCCGTATTCTTGGATCAGAAGTTAAGAAACTACGCAACAGAGAAATCAAGTTGATGAAAGTTTAGTGGGGAGATAACCAAGAAGACGCAACTTGGGAGACTGAAGACAAGATTCGTGCTTCGTACCCTTTTCTTTTCAAGGGTATGTTCTTAACTTTCTTTTCAAGGCTTTTATTCATGCTTGTTTCTATCATTTAAGTATATCCTATCGATCGAATCTTCGACCTTTAGGTAGGAAACCCATGGATGTAAACATGTGTTTGTGACGTGTTATGTTTGATGGATGCAAGTGTTTGCTAGTGGTTGCCTGTGTATGCATATACACACACATTAGGAACCAGAACGGCTCAATCACTTTCATACTGCATATGGATGCATGTGCATTTTTTTCTTTTTATGGATGAAATTGGGTGTATCATCATATGGATGTTGCATTTGGATGAATGACTGCTCACACATATAGAACTTACATGATATAATAGGATTATTTGCATACATATTGGATTCATGGCACTAACATATATTGCATTAAGAAGGTCGTCTAAATCAGTAGACCGCCTGATCTTTCGCATTAGTATAGGAACATATACACACACTGTTGCATATGTTCATACAAGCATTAGAGAACTCATAAGGACAATGGATGCCTTTGATTGGTGGATGAGTAGATAGATGATGAATGTTAGTATATACATTCTTCTTAACTTGGAGACTTCGGGGATGAAATCCTTTAAGTAGGGGAGAATGTAACACCCCGTAATTTTATAACACATTTAAATGATAAACTAAATAATATTTTAGTAAATATTCAGAATTAAGTAAAACGGACTGCGCCATTGCGTTCGTCTCGAAATTCTGCTTAAGATAGACTCTGACTTTGCTAAAACGGACACCGTATGAAGAAGATATTAAGGTTTGAAGTTTACGCGTATATAAGCTAATTATATATAAATAAACCATCCCACAAATTCAAAACAATTCAAAATCGAACAGCAGAAGGGAAGCGGGAAAATTACCGCTATGGGTGTCGACCCATGGGTCGACCCCATCAAGGGGATGTCGACCCCTGGGTCGACACACCAAAGGGTGGTCGACTCCCATACAAATCTGGCCAGATTCGTAGTTCTATACCTGGACTGAATTCTTGGCTTTGTTTGTTGGCTAATGGACGTAAATAAGACCCTATATCCATTGTTTTATTCATCTAGATCAATGGAGATGGTGAGATGCTTCTCCACCTCAGATTAAATTAGCCTTTTCTTAAGCAATGACGATTCATATGTATTCAAAGATCGCTGATTCAACATCAACACATTTTCCTCAATTTTCTTAGACCCTTTCTCTGTGAGTCTACGTTATTTTTATACATGAATACTTAAAAGTTATTTTTGACATGTTTATGAATTGGATCTAAGCCTGTGACTAATTGAATCATATCAGATCCGCCATAACCTGAGTATCTAAGTTATTTTGACATGGCTATGAATTGGATCTAAGCCTATGCCTATTTATCATGTCAGATCTTCCATTATTTGTATATCTAATTAACTGGTTAGATCTCGTCATGCCTGTTTATGGTCATGACACTATGCTTAATCAATTTTATTATCACATGTTCATCAGATATGTTCCTATATGCCTATTTTGTCATTATGCCTAATTTTGTCATTATGCCTAATTTTGACATTATATGTTTATTACTTGTTATGCCTATTCCTGCCATCATATGACAATCTTGTTATTATGTTTATTTCGGTTCCCTTCTTCTTTTCCCTTTTTATTTTATAGCCTGGCTACCTTCGAGCTTAGGCATACCATTGAAATATGCGAACGCTAAAATTGGGAATGGGGGGAAAACGTTTAAATTGGGGCATAACTTGTATTGGAAAATTTGGGCATAACTTGAATTAAATACATGAATATGGATTTGGTGCATAAATCAAATTGTGATTTAGATCTTAATTTGGGGTATATGGTACATGATGAATTTGACTTGGAAAAGGGGCATGAAAACCTATAACTAAATAGGGATAATTGTTAAGCATTAAAAATGCCAAGATTTACAGTAATAAGAAACTGTAACCGCGCTTAAACACGAGGTTAGATTACACTTGTGGTAGAAGTCTCCCCGGACCCGACCAGCATATCCAGCAACCACAAGTGGTGAATCTAATGTGAGTGCTCTTAGTGCATAAACACGTAACATGCTGAGACACGAGGTTAAGTCCGATTTGTAGTAGAAATATGCCCGGACCCGACCGACATATCCAAGATCCACAAGTAGTAGGCATAATGTGGGAGGTCTAGCGCATTATAACCATAAATAAATATATGGTAATGAACTCGAATGCTTAACTGGGTTGATTCCATAGGGATTGTATGAACATGTTAACTTTAGTAAGGGTTAAGTATACTTGCTTAAAACAGTGGGAGGGTTAAGTATATCTTGGGGTGGTGGGTAATATTTATATATATAGGCCCGCAAACTTAACCTGTGGGATTATGCAATCTTTTTACATTGGTATGGCATAACCTGTGGAAATCCTAGTAGTGGGGTTGCAAGCGTAGGGGGAAGGTTGTATCATCTTGTGTATGGGACCCATGTTAGTCAGTAACCCATATATAGGTATCAAACGAGTACTCTGAACTAGGTCGGAGTCGGGGCACGCTTAGTGGGTTGATTTTAAGAGATCCAAATGAAGGGGCGGTGTGAGTGGCGCATTCTGATGGGTCATGTGTGTGCATGGGTCTGGACAGGGGAGGATTAAGACGTCGTGACACCTGTAGATATGGTTATTCACATCCTGGAAATAAAGGGTTGCCACTTTAGGAAGTGATACGTCCTTCTATGGGGCCAGCACAGGGTATCTACGGAGTAGGGAGGCGATCGATTGGGGTAGTAATTAGGGTACATCTAGACTCTGGTATGTTTAGGAGCCTATTATTATCCTTAGGGGTAACTCTGGTATGTTCAGTTGGGCTTCCTGTTATTGTATGGGGTTAAACCTCTCGCTAGAACTACGCCTAAGTCTACTATCCGATGCTTGTTGGGAACATCTCATTCATATGATATTAGTATTGGTGCAGAGAAAGAGAAAAGTATTAGAGAAGCGCTATACATATATGTTATGTTCAGTTTATCATGTTTACCTTGTCGTACCTGCCTTATATGTTGTTATCCTCTTATCCAGCATATATATCTGGCATGATGCTTTTACTTATATATATGCTAAAAGTAACTGGACTCGCCAGACTTTATGTCTGACCCATTTTGTTTTCTCTTCTTTCTCTTCCGTCCCCCCCCCCCAAGGTTCTCAGGGTGGGAATACTCAAGCTTGATCAGGATTCTGCTTGGAGCTGCTTAGATGTACTGCTTGATTTCGTACCTTTTCTAACATGGCTATGTTTTTGGGGATTATGCTCTTTTCATGTTTATTGTACTCTGATGATTTAATTACAAGACATAAGTTTTAAGTTGAGGTACTAGGTTTTATGTATTTCATACTTATGATGTAACTATGTTTTTAACCATGATGTTTTCTGCTTAATAAAATTTTTAATTCCACTATCATTTTATATCTGTCTTGTAATATTTCTGTTTCTGCTTACCTATAACACTTCACGAAACTTAATGCATTCTCTTAATGAGTGACATTACCGAACGTGGGGTGTCACATTTGGTATCAGAGCTAAAGGCTACTAGCTCGGATAAAAGATTTTGAAAATTGTTTTCAAAAAAGTTTTAAAAGAAAGCATTTTCAAAAGAAAAGTTTGTTTTGAAAAACATATTCGCCAAAGCCATATGTTATATCTTTCGAGTCCTTGTTTGAATCCCTTTTTCCTTTCTTTCAGCAGTCTGGGGAACCTAATATTCCTGAGGGCGTTACGATACCCGGTTGGTTCCGTAGTTATCTAGAGGCCACAACGCCTGCCGGTGGTCAAGCAGACGTTCCTCCCACAGCTGCACCCATTGTACCTCATCCTCCTCCTCCGCGTGCAGATAATTTCTCTAAGATCTGCAAAGATTTCTGTGCTATGGGTGGAAAGCCATTCTGAGGAACTGAAACTTTAGTAGAGGCAAGGAATTGGCTTAAAGAGACAGAGGATTTGTTTGGAATTTTCGAAGTTGACGATCGTAGGAAGATTCAATTGGTTGCTTGGCTGTTGAAAGACGAGGCTTCATTCTGGTAGGAAGTGACGCAAGAAGGGCGTATAGTGGAGACTTGGATGATTTCTGGCAGAGGTTTGAAATGAAGTTTCTTTCTGAAGCTGAGAAAAGTATGCAAATGGAAAAGTTTCTGGCACTTAAGCAAGGAGGCGTGTCTGTGAAAGAATATGTTAACAAATTCAATCAACCGGCGAGCTTTGGTTTGGAGCTAGTAGATACCCCGCATAAGAAAGCTTTACAATGTGCTAGAGGATTGAATGAACCCCTTCATGGGTTGGATATGTCTCATATTCCGATGGGAGAAACTTTTGAAAGGCTCGTAGATATGGCATTTATGCGTGAGCAAAATAATGGTGAAAAGAAAGAAATTAAGGTTGAGGAAGCACAAAACAAGAAAGTGTGGCCCAAGAAAGGACAACAACAAAAGAAGGGCGAAAGGACGACAAGGTTAGAGATAACAGGAAGTGTCATAATTGTGGACGCGAGGGTCATTTAATCAAGGACCGCAAAAGAAATAAGAATGCTTGCTTCAATTGTGGAGAGGTCGGACACTTTTCTAAGGAGTGCCTGAGGAAGCAAGGACAAGGTCAAAGGGCAGGATCTTCAAGAGCGCAGGTGCATGCTCTCGTGGCCAGTGCGCCGGACAAAAGTAGGAAAGGTTCCATTGAAAGTTTGATTTGTCTTTCCAATCATCCTATTGGAACTCTTTTTGATTCGGGCGCTTCACACTCTTTTATATCTGATTCTGTGGTTGAGTCTCTGCACCTTAGTACTAGTATGGTTTTGGATCCCATTGTTTTCTCAAACCCCATTGGGGGTACATCACATTTGTCTATGATTTGTTGGGGTTTGAGAATATCTTTGTTAGGTGTCGAGTTTGAGTACGACGCATATGTTCTTGGTTTCATGGGCTATGGTTTGATTCTATGGATGGATTGGCTAGCCATGTATGGTGCCATTCTGAATAGTGAGAGGAGGGTCGTTAGACTTTTTACTTGCCATGGGAGGACCCTCAAGGTTTCTTGTGGCCCTAAAGGGTCTATCATGCTTAGTTTCTTAAAGTCACTTGATGCATAAATCAATGATCTGCGATCTGTACCAGTAGCCTGTGAGTATCCTGATGTTTTTGAGGAGGTTCGAGGATTACCTCCGAGGTGCGAGATCGATTTCCATATATATTTGATAGACATTGCAAAGTCAGTTGCATTGCATGTGCGCCACATGGCTCCAATAGAAAGGAGGGAGCTTAGCAAGCAAGTAGGGGAGCTACTTGGAAAAGGGTTTATTAGGCGAAGCATATCTGAATGGGGTGCTCCGGTGTTGTTTGCAACTAAGGCGAATGGTTCGCTCCGCTTATGTGTGGATTATAGAGAATTGAATAAACTCACTAAAAAGAACAGGCACCCACTTATGAGGATAGATGATCTATTTGACCATCTTGTTGTTGCATCGATTTTCTCTCAGTTAGACTTAGCCACGGGGTTTCATCAGTTGAGGGTGGTCGAGGACAGTATAGACAAGACTTCCTTTAGAACTCCAGATGGTTTCTTCGAGTGGCTCGTTATGCCTTTTGGGTTGACGGATGCACCCGCCTATTTTGTTGATCTGATGAGTAGGGTGTTTTAGGAGTTTCTAAATAAGTTCATTGTGGTCTTTATTGACGATATCTTGACTTTCTCGAAGAGCAAGGAAGAGCATGCCTTACATTTAAGGGGTGTTTTGAAAACTCTCCGTGTGCACCAGCTTAAGGCGAAGTTCTCCAAATGCCATTTTTGGAGAAAAGAAGTGAGATTTCTAAGGCATGTGTGGTCTCTAAAGAGGGGATAGTAGTAGATCCCCAAAGGTAGTTGCAGTTCAAGATTGGCATATCCCAAAGAATGCAACGGAGGTGAGAAGTTTTCTGGGGTTAGCAGGCTATTATAGGAAGTTCATTAAGGACTTCACAAAGATATCAGCCCCACTCACTAGGCTGGCGATGAAGAATATGGATTTTCTTAGGATGTAGATTATGACGATGCTTTCCATCGATTTAAGAGGGCTCTGGCATTAGCCCCAGTCTTGACCTTGCCCGATGGGAACAAAGTGTTCATAGTATACACTGATGCATGTGGTACAGGGCTTGGTGCGGTTCTGAAGCAAGAGGGAATGTTAATATGTTATGGAGGTAGACAACTAAGGGTTCATGAGAAGAACTATCCTACCCATGACTTAGAGCTAGCTGCCATAGTATTCGCGCTTAAGACTTGGCGCCATTATCTACTTGGAGAGAAGTTCGAGTTGTACACCGATCATAAATCTCTCAAGTAATTGTTCTTACAAAAGGATCTTAATTTAAGGCAACAAAGGTGGATGGAGTTCCTAGCATTTTATGACTTTGAGATTGCTTATACCCCTGGAAAGGGTAATGTAGTGGCAGACGCACTGAGTAGGTATAGGATGGCCTTAAGTCCTCTGTTTTTGGAAAGGAAAATCTTGGAGTTTATATCGATTTTTGATTTTAGACCCTCCACGGAGTTTATACCTGGTTTATCGGCATCACTAGAGGTGCGACCTACTATTTTGGATCAGATAGGAGCTTCGCTACGAAAGGATCCACAGATTTTAGACATCTTGGATAGGCTTAGTAAAGGGGAGACTTCTAGTCACCTCAGTAGATATTCCATAGACGATAGAGGGTGGTTGCAACGGGATAGAAGGCATTGTGTTCCCCAAGTTGGGAGTTTGTTGAAGACAGTTCTAGAGGAATCCCATCATTCTAAGATGACTATTCATCCAGGCGGTGATAAGATGTACAGAGATATGAAGAGGGTTTTCTTTTTGGTTGGGATGAAGAAAGATGTGGCAGAGTTTGTTTCTCAATGTTTGATTGGCCAGCAAGTCAAGACTGAGCAAAAGAAGCCCAGTGGTTTACTTCATCCTTTGGAGGTCCCAAAGTGGAAGTGTGAGAGCATATCTATGGATTTCATCGATGGTTTTCCTAGATCAAGGAAAGACAACATCAGCATTTTGGTTATAGTAGACAGACTTACTAAGAGCGCTCATTTCATTCAAGTTAAGAGTAAGAGGATAACATAATGATTGGCAGCAATTTACGTTCGTGAGATAGTCCATCTTCATGGAGTACCTTCCAGTATTGTAAGTGATCGTGACCCCATTTTTATCAGTGAATTTTGGAGGAGCTTGCAAGAAGCGTTAGGTACACAGTTGTGTTTGAGCACCGCTTATCATCCTCATACTGATGGACAGACGGAAAGAGTGAATAGAGTCCTTGAGGATCTTTTAAAGCTGTGTATCCTAGACTTCGGAGGGATTTGGGAAGAGCATCTTCCTTTAGTAGAGTTCGCCTATAACAACAGTTATCAAACTAGTATTGGCATGGCACCCTTCGAAGCATTATATGGACAACCCTGTAGGTCACCAACTTGTTGGTGGGAATCTACAGAAAGACTTCTACTTGGATTGGATATGGCTAGAGAAACTTCTGAAAAGATTGATCTTATTAAACGGCGAATGAAGATTGCTCAGGACAGGCAGAAGTCCTACACAGATAAGAGAAGGACCGACATTGAATTTGAGGTGGGAGACATGGTTTTCATCAAGGTATCACCTTTGAGGAATGTGGTTCGCTTTGGATCTGTAGGGAAAATGGCACCAAGATTTGTAGGGCCCTTTCCCATAACAGAATGGATTGGCCAAATGGCCTATAAAGTAAAGCTACTGGAAAGACTATCCGGTGTTCATGATGTTTTCCACATTTCTCATTTACTGAAGTGCTTGCATGATTCTGCAGAAGTAGTTGAGCCGAGTATGCTTGAGGAAGTAGACGTAGAACGGGAAGCGACAATTAGACGAGTTCCTACCCGTATTCTTGGATCAGAAGTTAAGAAGCTACGGAACAGAGAAATCAAGTTGATGTAAGTTTACGGGGGAGGTAACCAAGAAGATGCAACTTGGGAGGCTGAAGACAAGATTCGTGCTTCGTACCTGTTTCTTTTCAAGGATATGTTCTTAACTTCCTTTTCAAGGCTTTTATTCACGCTTGTTTCTATCACTTAAGTGTATCCTACCAATCGAATCTTCGACCTTTAGGTAGGGAACCCATGGATGTAAACATGTGTTTGAGACATGTTATGTTTGATGGATGCAAGTGGATGCAAGTATTTACTAGTGGTTGCCTGTGGATGCATATACACAAACATTAGGGACTAGAACAGCTCAATCACTTTCATACTGCATATGGATGCATGTGCATTTTTTTTCTTTTTATGGATGAAAATGGGTGTATCATCATATGGATGTTGCATTTGGATGAATGACTGCGCACACATATAGAACTTACATGATATAATAGGATTATTTGCATACATATTGGATTCATGACACTAACATATATTGCATTAAGGAGGTCGACTGAATCAGTAGACAACCTGATCTTTCACATTAGTGTAGGAACATGTACACACACTGTTGCATATGTTCATACAAGCATTAGAGAACTTATAAGGACAATGGATGCCTGTGATTGGTGGATGAGCAGATGGATGATGGATGTCAGGATATACATTCTTCTTAACTTGGAGATTTCGGGGACGAAATCCTTTAAGTAGGGGAGAATTTAACACCCCGTAATTTTATAACATATTGAAATTATAAACGAAATAATATTTATTAAATATTTAGAATAGAAAAAGTTATTAAAGGATTATTTATTTGTTAAATAAATAGAATAAGAAAGGATTATTTATTTGTTAAATAAATAGAATAAGCAAAGGATTATTTATTTGTTAAATAAATAGAATAAGAAAAGGAGATATTTATTTGGACTCCGCCATTGCGTTCGTCTCGGAATTCTGCTTAAGATAGACTACGAGTTTGCGTAAATGGACACCGTATAAAGAAGATATTAAGGTTTGAAGGTTATGCATATAAAAACTAATTATATATAAATAAACCATCCCACAAATTCAAAACAATTCAAAATCGAACAGTAGAAGGGAAGCGGGAAAATTCCCGCTATGGGTGTCGACCCATGGGTCGACCCCATCAAAGGGGTGTCGACCCCTGGCTCGACACACCAAGGGAGGGGGGTCGACCCCCATACAGATATGGGCAGATTCCTAGTTCTGAACCTGGATTGAATTATTGGCTTTGTTCGTTGGTTGATGGCTATAAATAAGACCCTATACACATTGTTTTATTCATCTAAATCAATGCGATGGTGTGATGCTGCTCTAACTCAGATTAAATTAGCCTTTTCTTCAGCAACAATGATTCGTACATATTTAAAGATCGCTGATTCAACATCAACATGCTTTCCTCGGTTTTCTTAGATCCATTCTTTGTGAGTCTACGTTATTTTAAGATATGAATACTTAAAAGTTATTTTTGACATGTTTATGAATTGGATCTAAGCCTGTGACTAATTGAATCATATCAGATTCGCCATAACCTGAGTATCTAAGTTATTTTGACATGTCTATGAATTGGATCTAAGCCTATGCCTATTTATCATGTCAGATCTGCCATTATTTGTATATCTAATTAACTGATTAGATCTCATCATGCATGTTTATGATCATGACACTATGCCTAATCAATTTTATTATCACATGTTCATCAGATCTGTTCCTATATACCTATCTTGTCATTATGGCTAATTTTGTCACTATATGTTTATTAATTGCTATGCCTATTCCTGCCATCATATGACAATCTTGTTATTATGTTTATTTCAGTTCTATTCCTTTCTTCTTTACCCTTTTTATTTTATAACCAGGCTACCTTCGAGCCTAGGCAAACCGCTAAATGCGAATGCTAAAATTGGGAATGGGGGGGAAAACGTAAAAAATTGGGGCATAACTTGTATTGGGAAATTTGGGCATAACTTGAATTAAATACATGAATATGGATTTAGGGCATAAATCAAATTATGATTTAGAACTTAATTTGGGAATATGGTTCATAACGAAATTGACTTGGAAAAGGGGCATGAAAACCTATAATGAAATTGGGATAAGCGTTAAGTAGTTTAAATGCCTAGATTTATAGTAATTAGAAACTGTAACCACGCTTAGACACGAGGTTAAATTACACTTGTGGTAGAAGTCTTCCCGGATCCGACCAGCATATCCCGCAACCACAAGCGGTGAATCTAATGTGAGGGGTCTAAGTGCATAAACACGTAACGTGCTGAGACACGAGGTTAAGTTCGACTTGTGGAAGAAGACTGCCCGGACTCGATCGACATATCCAGCATCCACAAGTAGTAGGCTTAATGTGGGAGGTTTAGTGCATTATAACCATAAATGAATATATGGTAATGAACTCGAATACTTAACCTGGTTGAATCCGTAGGGATTGCATGAACATGTTAACTTGAGTATGGGTTTAAGTAAACTTGCTTGAAACAGTGGAAGGGTTAAGTATATCTTGGGGTGGTGGGTAGTATTTATATATGTAGGCCCACAAACTTAACCTGTGGGGTTATGCAATCTTTTTACACTGGTATGGCATAACCTGTGGAAATCCTAGTAGTGGGGATGCAAGCGTAGGAAGAAGCTTGTATCATCTTGTGTACGGGACCCGTTTCAGTCAGTAACCCGTATATAGGTATCAAACGAGTATTCCGAACTTGGTCGGAGTCGGGGCACGCTTACCGGGCTGATTGTAAGTGATCCAAACGAAGGGGCGGTGTGGACGACGCATTCCAACGGAGTCATCGTGCATGGATCCAGAAGAGGAGGATTAAGACGTCATGACACCTGTAGATATGGTTGTGCACATCCTGGAAATAAAGAGTTACCACTTTAGGAAGTGATACGTCCTACTGTGGGGCTAGCACATGGTATCTAAGGAGTAGGGAGCCAATCAATTGGTGTAGTAATTAGGGTACATCTAGACTCTGGTATGTTTAGGAGCCCCTTATTATCCTTAGGCGCAACTTCGGTATGTTCATTTGGGTTGCCTGTTATTGTATAGGGTTAAACCTCTCGCTAGAAGTATGCCTAAGTCTACCATCTTATGCTTGTTGGGGATCATCTCGTTTATATGATACAAGTAGTGGTGTAGAGAAAGAGAAAAGTATTAGAGAAGCACTATACATATGTGTTATGTTCAGTTTATCCTGTTTACCTTGTCATGCCTTCCTTATATGCTGCTATCCTCTTATCCAGCTTATATGCCTATCATGATGCTTTTACTTATTTATATGTTAAAAGCTATTGGACTCGCCAGACTTTCTGCCTGACCCATTTTGTTTCCTCTTCTTTCTCTTTCGTTTCCCCCTCCCCTGCAGGTTCCCAGGGTGGGAATACTCAAGCTTGATCAGGATTCTGCTTTCATTCTGCTTGGAGCTGCTTAGATGTACTGCTTAATTTTGTACCTTTTATACTATGGCTATGTTTTTGGGGATTATGCTCTTTTCATGTTTATTATACTCTGATGATTTAAGTACAAGACAAAAGTTTTAAGTTGATGTACTGGGTTTTATGTATTTCAAACTTATGATGTAACTATGTTTTGAACCATGATGTTTTCTACTTTATAAAATTTTAAATTCTGCTATCATTTTATATCTGTCTTGTAATATTTTTGTTTTTGTTCACCTATAACGCTTCACGAAACTTAATGCATTCTCTTAATGAGTGACATTAATGGACGTGGGGTGTCACAGATCGGGAGTGCACGGCGATGGATCAGAACACATAAATCGATAGAGTTTTTGCATTGATCAGAAATAAGTGAAAAAGGGATGGATCGGACTTGATATCAGAAGAATCGGCATGTGTTTTCAATGATGGATCAGCCTTTGTGGAAACGATGGATCAAACATGGTTTTAATTGATGGTTTGGGCATGTTTTTAATATGGATCAAGCCTGGTGATTTCGTGATGGACCGGGCTAAATGAAATTGATGGATCGGCAAGGCGGCTATGCATGGATTGTTCATGAATTTCAATAGATCGATACGTTATATTTTTGATGGACCAGTAGCATTTCCTAAAGCACCGTGTGTGATGGATCGGTGCTCCAGAAAATAGTGGATCAGCATGCAAACATGGTGGGTCGGTCTGAGGGCAACATGATAGATTAGGCACGGTTTAATGATGGATCGGCTATAACTAAATTGTATGGATCAGTAGCATTTGTTGATGGATCGGCATCGCATATCAATAAAGGATCAGTAGCGTTAATCGATGGATCGTAGCATTTTGGAAACGCTATGGAAGGGGTGTAAAGCGCTGTTGAAAGTGATTATGGATCGGTGAATGATCCATATGGAAGGCAGTGAACGATCCATCGAATATCGACTGAGTGATGTATGTTTTGGTTCGATGTTGGACGTGGCTTCGAAATGAATTCAAAGTGGAATGTTCAAAGTGTGGTGAAGTGTTCGTTAATCGTCAAAATACAACAAATGTGAAGACGACTCAAAGTTGTGAGTTCGAGGATAATGGTTGCTCGAGAAGTCGCTTAAGCTTATGGATAGTCATCAAGTCGGATGGCTAGAGATATTGAAGGATGAGATATTATCATTAGTCGGAGGTTCTAGCGGACTAAAAGAAGGGGTATAATGGGGATGTCCGAAAGACTAGAAGTTAGTTGGTCGATGTTCGCTAAACGGATATTCCATTAAATTAGAAAATCGTTGACACGAAATATCGTGATAATACTGCAAGCGCACGGCGTACAATTATTAGTACATGGCGAATACGAGTCGATCCATAGGGAAAGAATTAATTCTAGATTTTACTCAATCAAATTTAACCAAATTCAAGTGAAGTTTTAACTAATTAAATCTAAATGAAAAATATAAACTAAGTTGAGATCTAAATATGAAATGAAAACAATTTAGAGGCAAATCAACTCTCACATTTATGTAAGCTATCAAAAATACAATTTATGATCTCCATTAGGTGATATAAATGCAATATTTAAACCACTTATGATTCTCATGAAAATGGAACTAAAGCAAAACTATTCTAAGTAGGGCCTATGAATTATTAACTAAAACTATAGACCATCAAATTTTGTTCTTACTTTCATTTCAAAATCAATAACCACTTAGCAAATATTGATGTAATTTGTGTTTACGTTGACTAAGCGTAGCCTATTTTGTTGTCAAAAAGCATAGACTATCAAAACCATTTGTATAAACGTACATCCACATTCAATAACATGAAGCACATATTATAGATCACAAATCATACAAATGTTGTACTTACATAAAGTTCATTACCCTTAAATCAAAGGGATTAGCCACTCATATGTGTTATCATATCCACACATGTAAGTTTCAACATTAGAAAATAAAGCAAAATGAAAGAAAAACTAAGTAGAACAAGAAGAGAACTAAACTAAGAAAACAAAGTAAATCTAAGCTATGAAAATAAAGTAAATGAACATGAATGTAAATCTAAGCTATGAACATGAAAGTAAAGAGCATAAAAATTAAATTACATTAATACAAAGAAATTACATAAAGACAATGGCAAAGTAGCCATGGAAATACAAGAGAGCTTGTGCTCCTCTCAACTAAACTAAAGAAGGGGATAGGATAAAAGAGATGAATATTTACATCACATAAAGGGGTATATATACATGTTTCTAACCCAAAACCCTAATCATATTTGTTGGGAACTCCCCCAAAATGCCCCTTCATGAAGCTTCTAATCCTCTCTTAGCCACTAATGAGTCATTTAGGATGCATGACCTTTTGTCTCATTCAATTAGTCTTTAATAAGAAACTTAAGAGAAAGAGGGTAATTTGAGAGGTAGGGTCCTCCATGATCATATATGAGAATTATTTCCTCTCATTCCTTTGTATGCATGCATTTGTGCTCCAAATCTTCATGTGTATGCATTATTTGTGCTCCGAAATTCCTATAAGAGACAAATACAAAGAACAAGTAAATGCAATCATAAATTGAAACATGCACAAGTGACCATTTTACACCTTAAATGAGGATGAATGCATGACAATTTGAGAATTTTAGGATTTTGGTTTAAAACATGTAAAAATAGCCAATTATGTTATTTATTTAATTAAAATAAGAATAAATGTTTGAATATAAATGTTCACATTTACGTGCACATCAGTCGAGTACCCTAGGTATCATTGAAAATCCTAGTTGTCTCAAGGAGGAATATGTACGTGGGACGTGCGGTAGTCTGACTAGAACCGGGGTTACCATTAGCCCTTGACTAATGACAAGGTTGGCCAGTCATACGATTAACAATGGTTTCAAGGTGATAGCCAGAGTCATGGATGATAATTGTTTTGCTTGTATCATATTATGCTGATTGTCTGACGTCGAAGGAGATATCTCTTGGGTGCTTGTCTGATGTTGGTTTAGGCCTTCGGGGCTTGTGCTTAGGAGATGTCAAGTTCGATTAGGATGGCCTACGCTTGATAACTAGTTGCCATGAATGTGCCGATTGTTTCTTTTTGATTGTTTTAAAGGCCATCACCGTTAGATGTAGTGGAGACGGGTCGGGTTCTTCTCTAATGTGTTGGTAGATTACTTGATTGATCTATCTATTTCTCATATACTTTATTGATAATGTTAGATAGTTGTTTATCGCTCATTAATACTATAGTCTGACTCAAGGTTTTATGTCTCCCTCTTGTTACCTTGTGTTGTTCAACCGGTTGTGGATGGGCAGACTAAGTAGTAGGTGATAGGTAGTAGATCTTGATGAGGACGATGCTGCTAAGCAACGAAGAGTAGAAGGCTGATGTATTATTTCCTACTGTTTACTATTGCTATTTTCCATTGTTATGTTTGATGTATTCTCTAAGTGATTTGTAGTAAGGCATTTTGTACAAACTCTTATGATGTACTCCAGTTATGTATGGATATTTCATGATGATATGAAAAAGTTTAAGATTTTGCTCAACTTTGCTTCACTATTATTGCCTATTGTATATGTTCTATTATATTTTATCCTTGCGCTGTGAGTTATACGATAGGTTCCGCGTGTGTTATTCTACACTGATGATCGTCTGTAGTTGTTCTACACGTCTTTCAGCGCATTATTCCTCTTGTTAAGTGCGAAAGTTATTGGTGGTTGTCACATTTGGTATCAGAGCTCTGGTAAATCGATTTTAGCCAAAGTTCAAAGACGTAATGACGTATGAGGGACGTATTTGTAGATTTCTGGTGGATGTATATTGTATATTAGTGTATAGTATAATAGCGCTTGAACTCCATTTGAAATTTTTCTCATGTGTGGACTAATCATTATATTTTTTAGATTTAGAACGAGTCGTCGAACGTCGAGACATACTGCTAGGGAGGAGACTGTTCTTGGAAGGGGAGATGGCGGTATACCAGATTACCCAGCTATGTTCGAGGCCATGGTCGCAGCTATCATGAGGAGGTTACCCGCTCTAGAGACAGCCGCAGTAGATGTGGGGGTTCATGTGCAAGTGCCTAGGGTTGTGGACTTCGCGAAGCTATACAAAGACTTCACTACTCTAGGAAGGAAGCCATTTAAAGGGACATAGCCGACTGTAGAGGTTCAAGGGTAGCTTGATACCTGTATACGTATTTTTGGAGACTTGGGAATTGATGATGTGAATAGGAGGAAGCTTTCATCAAGACAGCTACATGGCAGATCTATGGCATGGTGAAACTCTGTCACTTTAGAGACCCAAAAGATGAGATCACATGGGATCAGTTCCAAGTCAAGTTTGAGACAAAGTTCATTTCTACCATTCATAAGTCAATTATGTTTAATAGGTTTGTCGAGATAAAGCAGAATGGTCGCCCAGTGTTGGATTATGTTTCTGATTTTGAAGCTTTATCCAAATATGCTCGTTCGTATATTGAGACTCCCTACCAGAAGAACGAGAAGCTTGTCATGGGCTTGGACAAATATCTTGGGAATCAGCTGGTTGATCGCTTGGATTACACTTATGAGAAGATCGTGGAGAAAGCTTTGAGGCACGAGAGTTCATTTCCCAAGGAAGAGACTGTTATTGCAGCAAAAGTGGAATCAAACCACAGCAGGGTGGTAATAACAAAAAGAGGAAACAGCAACAACAGAAAGGAAAAGATGGTCAGAAGAAGCAGAAAAGCGAGGTGATGTGCTTCAACTGCCAGCAAAATGGCCATTTTTCCAAGGATTGTAAGAATCCAAAAGCTTAGAGGAAGTTCTTTAACTGTGAGAAGCCTGGAAATAACAATAAGGATTGTCTGGGACCTGCTAAGGGAAAGCAGATTGTGAAGGTGTATGCTTTGGAAATTGTGCCATCTTCTTCATGGGCTCCTACGACGGAGAAGGGGAAGAGCATTGTCGTTCAAGGTACTCTTTCCAGTAGTGATGTTTCAATTTGAGTGTTGTTTGATACTAGAGCATGGCATTCTTTCATTTGTAATGTGCTTATGCGACGTTTGGTTTTGGAACTCGAGATTTGTGATAGACCATTGATCGTGACTAATCCTATTAGGGATTCGTCCGGTTTGTATATAATTTGTCGTGTTCTAGTGTTGTCGAGTAATGGTTTCTCCATTGTGTGTGATTGCTTTGTTTTGAACTTCGTTGGGTTTGCAATTATTTTGGGTAAGAACTGGCTCAAGAGGTATGCAACAAAAGTGGATTGCGAGAAGCTCGAGGTTACAATATGGAATGTGGAAGGGCGAATGGTTGTGGTTCGATGTATGCCAAAAGTCGAGTTCTTCGTAAGCTATTTGTATTTTCTTGTGATTCCATGGGAAGACTTGTCATCTGTGCCAATCGCTAGTGAGTTCAATGATGTCTTTGACAAGGTCAAAGGGTTGCGGCGCATCGTGAGATTGAGTTCAGGATTTATTTATTCGAAGGTGCTAGACCTATCGTCATGCCTCTTAGGAGGATGGCGTCTAAGGAACAGCGAAAGTTAGAGATGAAAGTACGTGACCTATTGGGAAAAGGATCAATTCAAAGAAGTGTGTCTGAATGGGGTGCACCAGTTGTGTTTGCAACCAAGGCTGATGGATCTTTGATATTGTGTGTTGATTATCATGAGTTGAACAAGTTGACCAAGAGGAACAAGTATCTGTTACCGAGGATAGATGACTTATTTGATCAGCTTCACTAGGCCAAGGTGTTTTCATAGATGGAATTGGCAACGACATTCCACAGTTGAAGGTGGCAAAGGATAGTGTGCTGAAGACTTCTTTTAGGACACCATCTAGTTTCTTTGAGTGGCTGGTGATGCCATTTGGATTGACTAATGTGCCAGTGTATTTCGTGGATCTTATGAATAGGATATTCAGAGATCAGTTGAATAAGTTCATGCTTGTTTTCATGGACGATACTATGGTTTACTCCCAGAACAAGGAAGAGCATAAGACACATTTGCGAGTTGTTTTCGAAATCTTGCGAAAGCATCAGTTGAAAGCTAAGTTTTTGAAGTGTCACTTCTAGAAGAGCGAAGTGAGGTTCTTAGGCCATGTTGTTTCTGGAAATGGAATAGCGATTGATCCCGCTAAGGTGGCAGCAATCCAGGACTGGGATTGATCTAATAATGCGACGGAAGTTTGGAGTTCCCTTGGGTTGGAGGGATATTATCATCGTTTTATCAAGGATTTCTCCATGATAGTTGTGCCATTAACAGGATTGACGAAGGAGAATCAAGTGTCTGCATGGGATGTGAAGTGTGAACAAGCTTTAGGAATCCTGAAAGAGAGATTGACGAGTGCTTCTGTTTTGACAATTCCAAGTGGGAATGAAGAGATGGTGATATACACTGATGCATGAGGTGCTGGACTTGAAGCAATGCTGATGCAGAAGGATAACATTGTGGCCTACGCGAGTCGGCAGCTGAAGCCGCACGAGAGGAATAATCCGACTCATGATTTGGAGTTGGCAGCGAATATGTTTTCTCTAAAGATGTGGAGACGTTACCTGTTGGTAGTTCGATTCGTGTTTTTTATGGATCATAAGTCGTTGATTTGTCTTTTCTCCCAAAATGATTTGAATCTTTAGCAGCAATGGTGGTTAGGGTTTCTGGCATCATATGATTTTGGTGTTTCCTATAGTCCTGGTAAAGGTAACGCAGTGGTGGATGCGTTGAGTCGAAGACACAAAAGTTTGGGAGTGATGTTTTCGGAATGGAAGCACCTCGAGTACTTGGAAGCATTTGATTTCAGGCCTTGATGTGAGTTTGATCCTGAGATGTTGGCAAGCTTATCGATAAGACCTCTCATCGAAAGGATTTGCGAAAGCCAGAAGCATGATGTAAAGTTTGTCGAGATTATCCAGATGTTGGAACCATAGGATAAGGAATTCGAAGTTGATCGAGAGGGTTAGCTTCAAAAGAAAGGGCGACTGATTTTCCCTGATATTGATAGATTGAGAGATAAGATTCTGGGGGAATGTCATCACTCGAAGTTGACAATTCATCCTAGTGGTAATAAGTTGTATCAAGGCATGAAGTGAGCTTACTATTGGGAAGGGACGAAGAGGGATGTTGGAAAGTTTATTTCCAAATGCATGAACTGTCACTTAGTGAAAGTTGAAGAGAAAAATCCGAGTGGGTTTCTTCAGCCATTGGAAGTTCCAACGTGGAAGTGGGAGAAAATATTGATGGATTTTATCGATGGACTACCTAGAACCAGGGTAGGAAATGAATGAATTTGGGTCATAGTGGATCGCTTGACCAAAAGTGCGAGATTTATTCATGTCGGATCGACTAGAACAACATCGAATTTGGCCGACTCGTATATTAAATGGATAGTACAATTCCATGGTATCCCAAAGAGAATAGTGAGTGATCGAGATCCATTGTTCACGAGTGGATTTTGGATGAGTTTGCAAGAGACTTTACGAACCAAATTATGTTTGAGTACGGGCTTATCATCCCCAAAATGATGGACAAACCAAGACGGTTAACCGAGTGTTGGAAGATCTCCTTAAGGCTTGTGTATTGGACTTCAAAGGATCGTAGGAAGACCATCTACATTTAGTTGAGTTTGTGTATAACAACAGCTACTAGTCGAGCATTGGGATAGCACCATACGAGGCGTTGTATAGTAGACCGTGTAATTCTCCGGCACATTGGTTAGAGACTGGAGATAAGCAAATATTTAGGTTAGAAATGATAAGAGAAACATCGAATTGTATTGAGATCGTTAGGCAACGAATGAAGGCAGCTCAAGATCATCAGAAGAATTATGCTGATTGTTGACAGGCAAAATTGTCGCACGCCAACACCCAAATGTGCGTGTGTGAACAATTATCCAAATAAGCAGTAAAGTATGTAAATGCGGGGAGACACAGCTTTTATAGTGGTTCGGGACTAATGCCTACATCCACTTTATAATCATTATTAATCATATCTTTGGTTGATTACAAGGTTGTACAAGTTCGGACAATAGCTAAGTTCAAAGTGTTACAATGGAATAGCAAAATATAGGCTTGTTCTACACTTTTACTAAATTGCCCTTCTTCTTCTTTGTTGAAAAGCTTTAACTCGGTCAACAATATCCAATTTTGGTGTTCATGTCCATGAAGTTCAAAAGAAGCATAACAATCCTTGTTGATGTTCAAGTGTTGAAGGAAAACATGCATGCCATATTTTAATTATCCATCTCATTTCTCATGGCCATGGTGGAGGTGTTGGAAGTTATTAATGAGTGTTTGGAGCTCTTAAGGTCCAAAAATTCCAAGGGAGAAGGATCCAAACGAAGGCCAAGGCTTGGGGTATTTATAGGAGGAAGGTTAGGTGGGAGTAGGTGAGCAGCGGGACCCACAAGAGCAAATTTCGTATCCCAAAACAAGCCATATGCAGAAAATTCGCACCCTTCCCAGGCGTGTTCGAAATTTTGAACCCACCAGGGTGCTCGAAATTTCGAACATACCAGTGGGGTTCGAAATTTC